>CAVLJG010000001.1:120567250-120929359 GCA_963669975.1 Acanthoscelides obtectus | reverse complement strand
TGTTGGTGACTCAAGTTTGAAGAGATATTCGTACAAACATTTATTATTATCAACATTTCAGAGTCTACGTCTTGTGTTATCTTTCGAGGTATTTACTTAGCGATTATATTCATGAAACGGTGCTTGACTCATGCTTTAACTAGTTATAATGGATGAGTGAGAGTACAGGAAATGTATGAGAGATTCACATCGTTTATTAAATTTATAATGCAAATTCAGTATGTTTATGTTGGTTTTGTAGTGTCTAGTCTGTAACTAGCTCTTTCAAAAATGAATCTTCCTGAAAAACAAGAACAAAGGCACAACATTATTTTTTCGCAATGGATTCTTATAAAACTTGTGTTAAGACCCATTTTGATTTTTGTTGCCAATAACAATTTCTTAGTGCTTCACAAATACTAAATGAACATCAAGATGAACTTTTCCTGATTCTGCTATCGATAATTTTGAAAAATGTATTGTCGATGTGAGAAATAAAATTGAAGCCAAAAGTATTTGCACTGAACCCCAAGGCAACAACAGGAGACGACGTAATAATAGCGGTCACGATCACCGAGTTGCTGCATTAGAAGTATGCGACAATATAGTGAATTCTACGAATGAATCCTTTTGTTTCCCGAACACTTTGGAGAATACTGTGGTAAGTTTCCTGATGACAAGTTGGAAACTACCTGCTTGGCTTAACCCGAATTAGAAAAAAGTCGTTTAAAGACTCTGTCTCTTTTGAAATTTTTGATACAAAATAGTTTGGAGAAAACACTAAAAGAAACAAAAAAGCTATTAGAAATTATTGTTACAATTCCTAGTCAAACATCAGAGGCTGAGCGAAATTTCTCAACATTGAAAAGAATCAAGACCTTTCTACGAAATACTATGACTCAGGATCGCCTTACAGCGTTGTCGATTCTGTCCATTGAAAAGGAATTTATTTCGAACATGGAAAATTTCATCGGCAAGGTGATCGACAAATTTCCTGTCAAGAAGGAGCGTAGGATCGAAATGACATATAAAAAATAGGTAAGTTCGGATTTGCAGAACACCTGTTTTATTTTGCCACGAGCCGCCACTGGTCACGGTAATTCAGTATCTATGCTGCACCTGCAATAACTGGTAGATACTTCTGCTTTACGAATTGATAATTCCTCTTCCAATTTGAATGACGCCATCATACAAAAAAAAAATTACCTATTGAGAAGATATTCAAAACTATCGCACTATAACAAGTTATAATCTACAATCAGATCTTAAAACTTTGTCGACTATGGCGCTACTCAAATAATTTGAATATCATAAGTACTTGTAAATAAATTTACGGAATGTACCTTCAGGAGTACCAGAAGCTTCATTCCTAAGGCCCCTCTTGTTCTTATTCAGGGTGTCCCAGAAGTTGACGTCAAGCCGAAACGGGGTAGGTTGTAATAGGCAAAGTCATAACAGCTATCAGAAAAATATTTGAAAAAATTTTATGTATGTGTTTTGAAAAATATATAGGAATTTCACACCATACGGCAGTCTGTCAACTTCCTGTTACTACAAATATTAACTTTTTTTGGATTATACTTTTACAATGTAATGATGAATAATGCATCTTCAAACTGGTTGTCTCAACCTTACTGCCAACTTTTCTCGTTCAGGAAAAATTGCCACTTATTTCCCAACCAAGTATTCCAAAGTAAAACTTTGCTCAACTTTAACTGGCTGTACTGGAAAAATGTACTACGAAAGTTTGGCAAGTAAACTTAAAAGTTTGCGCATTTAATAAGGATTCCAAAATGGTATAACACTTAGAAGATTACTCGTTAACTTATGCAAAATTTTTATTTGAAGAAAAACTGATGAAATTTTTCAAAATTTCCTAATTAAACAGCGATTATGAAAACGCACAAGGACCCTTAAGGATAACTGTCTGCACAACAGTGGGCGTCAAAATGCTGCTGCTGATGATGATTTACCTTTACAGCAAATGCTCAAAACTGTCAAAGTCTCTGGGAACTCAAACGGACCGATTATTTTACCATTTAAAACTCCTGTCCAATGGTTTATCTTGAAGCGATATTGAGATTTATCTTCTCTCATCAAATGTGGGTTTGCTACGTGCCACTCGTGTAAGTTATGCAGGTTCATGTACCCATCTTTCTTAAATGTGGTCTCATCCGACCATAAAATTTTTTCAAAGAACTGTGGATCTTTCCTGTGTCTTCTAACATTGTGCGATAAAAAGCACCTCGGGGCTCATAATCCCGGGGCAGAAGAGCTTGAACACGCTGTACGTGGTATGGATGGAGCACGGTTTTTGCAAGATTCTATGGGCTGTACTTTTGGGCACACCTGTTTTTAGTTCTACTGCACGCACTGAAGTACTCGGGTCGTCTTCGACAGCTCCTAGCACCACGTCTTCGTAAGGAAGGAAAGATCTTCCCTCATCGTGTGATTGGCTTGATAGTTGGCCCTCTGAGAACAGTAAGCGGTGCACATTTGTGAACACTCGATGATCTGGATGACGAGCTGCATTCGGGTACCTCTCACAGTAAGTCTCGCTGCAGTACTAGCATTGCATCTGCATTCCCCATAAATGAGGTGCATGTTAGCATATTCTTGTACGGTGTACACGTACATAGCGGCACTGCACAATCACACTATCAAAGATAGTCTAAGGAAAGCAAATGTTGTTTTGAAGAGCAATTAAACAGTCCAAATCCAAATCACAAGCGATCAACAGTCCAGTTCACGAATCCAAAATTAGTAACAGTACGAAATCAACAAGCACGAACATGTAAAGATGCACAGTAAACGAAGGAGTACTGATCGGTATCAAAGTGTGCAATAGCAAGTAAGTGATGTGCTTCATCCATACCACATACAGCGTGTTCAACCTCTCCTGCCCCGGAATTATGAGCCCCGAGTTGCTTTTTGTCGCACAATGTTAGAAAGACACAGGAAAGATCCACAGTTCTTTGAAAAAATTTTATGGTCGGATGAGACCACATTTAAGAAAGATGGGTACATGAACCTGCATAACTTACACGAGTGGCACGTAGCAAACCCACATTTAATGAGAGAAGATAAATCTCAATATCGCTTCAAGATAAACCATTGGACAGGAATTTAAATGGTAAAATAATCGGTCCGTTGAGTTCCCAGAGACTTTGACTGCTGAAGTTTATTTGGATTTTTTGAAAAATCCTGTACAAATTTATTAGTGGACGTGCCACTGAGTATTTACAGGGACATGTGGTTTCAGCATGATGGCTGCCCCGCGCACTATGCACTCTCAGTGAGAGAGAGAGAGAGTATCTCGATCAAAACTTTCCAGGCAGATGGATAAGGCGGTCTTGGTACAATACCGTGGCCAGCCCGATCACCTGATTTGAATCCTTTAGACTTTTTACTGGGGAACTGTAAAAGAAAAGTGTATTTCAAGCCGATTCAAATGTAGCTGAGCTACGGCAAAGACTATTGGAAGCAGCTGAGTTTGTTAATAACCGTGGATTCGCTCGTTTAATAACCCGATCTTTTTTAAGAAGATGTCGAGCGTGTATTGCGGCTGAAGGAAAACAGTTTGAGCATTTGCTGTAAAGGTAAATCATCATCAGCAGCATTTTTACGCCCACTGTTGTGCAAACAGTTATCCTTAAGGGTCCTTGTGCGTTTTCATAATCGCTGTTTAATTAGGATATTTTGAAAAAATTTTCATCAGTTTTTTTTCAAATAAAAATTGTGCATAAGTTAACGAGTAATCTTCTAAGTGTTATACCATTTGGAATCGTTATTAAATGCGCCAACTTTTAAGGTTACTTGCCAAACTCTCGTTGTACATTTTTTCCAGTACAGCCAGTTAAAAGTTGAGCAAAGTTTTACTTTGGAATACTTGGTTGGGAAATAAGTGGCATTTTTCCTGAACGAGAAAAGTTGGCAGTAAGGTTGAGACACCAGTTTGAAGATGCATTATTCATCATTATATTGTAAAAATAAAATTCAAAAAAAGTAATATTGTAGTAACAGGAGTTGACAGACTGCGGTAGGGTGTGAAATTTCTATATCTTTTTCAAAGACCTATAATTCTCAAAACACATACATAAAAATTTTTTAAATATTTTTCTGATAGCTGTTATGACTTTGCCTATCACCCGGTTTCGGCTTGACGTCGACTTCTGGGACACCCTGTATATGCATTTGATTTGGTCGTCAAAATTAAAAGCTCGCGTATAGCTTGTTATGTCGATGATACTCGATTATTGTTAAGCCTTCAACGGATGATTTCAAAATTACTGAAGATAAAATTAATATTGATCTCTAAAGTATTTATAACTATTCTGCTATTAACAACGTGAAACTCAATCCTCAAAAATCAAATGTTGTACTACTCTGCAAGAAAGGAAAACGGAAAACAGCTAGAAGCAAGCCTAAACCCAAAAATAATCAGCACAAATTTAAAATTTAATCGTGTATGCACAAGTTTCGGTCTACTCATAGACCTATATTTTCACACGCGTTTTCAACAGCGTCATCAAAACATGTTATTTTAGGCTGAACCATTATTACCAAAAGGCAATCTCGAAATGTTCAGCTGTTTTTTATGTACAATCACAGTATTTATGCTTCGATTAAATCTCAATTTGCAGCTTGACTGGGTCAAAAAGTAAGTAGGAAAGGTTTCTGTAAAGCACACAAAGTGTTCGATCAATAATGCCTTACTTAACCTGGGTATGTAATGTACGATTATTTAGTTAATATTTTCTAGTTCAGAATTCATAGTTTTCCAATACAAGGAAGTAAGTCGCAATGGTCAATCCTCGCGGAAAAAATGACGATTCAATTTTAATTATTTCATAGCTCATACATATGTAGACCTTGTCGTTAAATTGTACTATTTACGTTAAATTTGATGTTCCATTCTATATTTCTCATTGAAACGATTCCGTGGGGTCATGAGTTTATCGGAAATTAGAAGATAAACCGAAATAACTAGCTAATGTAAGCATCTAGGTTTTTTTTGAAATTTGATAGATATCAGTTGAAATCATGTTTAAATCCTTGATTGACCATCCACCGTCCTACTTTCTAGAATCGAAAAATATGGTGAAACTCTAAGGTGAATACTGTCAAGCTCTTAACTAAAAAAAAAACTACAAAATCACCGATATGGGTCAATGCCTGATCTTCTATCAGAGGCAAAGGCAAATTCAGGAATCTGTCTAGGTGGGAACATCAATTAAGATCTGATAGTTGCATGCTTAAGCTTTTTAGCAGCGCTTCTCACAACAAACGAAGGGTACTGGCAAAGAATAGGGAATGTCACAATTCTTATTTTTTTAGTTATTCCCAATCGTTAGCCGTGAATATAAATACACAGATAGCGCCAAAAGGACATTTTTGTTTATCGCCGAAACGAAAAGAAGTGGGAATGTCCATGTCATACCGGCAAAGAAGGAGGATTGCCAAATTACAGTTGTAATTTTGAGACTAGAATTTATATAAAGTTCGCGGTATAATAATTTGAATTTGAATATGTTCTCTGCATTCAGATAATGATAAAAATAATCAATAATTAACAAACAAACAAAGAAAAGAAAGAAAACTATTAGAACCGAAGATGCAATGAAAAGTTTGCGACTTTCTTCTCATGAACACGGGGCGTCATGTAATTGTAAGAGTTTTGAAAATGTGAATGGAAATAATCATAGAAATAGTATTGAATATTCCAATTCATGGGGTAGTGTCAGGACTTATAAGTGTTTATAATGTGAAACGAAGAAGAAGCAGGAGGTTTGAAGATGAGACTATTTTCCATACAGCTGCATAGCTATAAAGTGAGGGTGAAGACATCATCAGTAATGTTATAAAAGTTCATTGCACTTCATGGAGTTTTCAAAGAAAAGGTTGAATATCTACAAAAAAGCATAAAACCAACAGAGAAAGCTCCAGCAGATCAAAGAGAAAAGCTTGAAATTGTAAAAAAATGCATCTGACATTAAGGAGAATGATTTTAATCATATTAACTGATTTGAAGGAAGATTGAGTCGTTACAATTTAAAAGGCAATAGGAAACTAAAATATGAATCAAAAGCCAAAGATTCTGATTGGACATTTCTTGTTTTTTACTTGTTTTACAATGTTTCATTTGGTCCGATTTAAATATGTTTAAATTATTATAGCAGAATTATATTAGGTATAAAACATTTAATTATAGTTCTAAGTAAAAGTTACTGCATACTCTGGTCTTAATAAAAATAATATACTTTCAAACTTTCAATTGCATTTTTTTCAAAATCAGTTCATTAGAACATTCCCTGTTATTTGCCTGTACTCTTCAAATACCCTTGTAGCAATTAAGGAGCGGGGGGTGGGGTATGACTAGGGGGCACACGTCTCGCGATTCATGTCTAGCATGGTAATTCTTACTCTAAAATAAAATGGCTTACTTGGGCGTCTGTAACTTTGTATGTTTGATGTACAAACTAATCATAAAAATTGTAATCATATGCTTCCTTATCCATTCGACATAGTCTAATGTTCGTGGAAATATTATTTACATATATTCGTTCTAACAAACTGAATTCCATTTTAATCACAAGCCATCATTTTTATTTACAAGAAAGTTTGGAGCAAAGTTACATTTCGACTGTTGGAAAATGATAAGGTCACGCAACGGTTACTAACAATTGAGATATACCCTTTTCCACCCCGCACAACCCTCAACCCCTCATTTTAACCTCAACAAACTGTTCTTTGTAAATGTTTAGCAACATTTGAAAGGCAAAAAGAGGTTTATTTTTCTTCGTTTTGCCACGACTGGATCGAATTACAACTTCATTCCAGAGTACTTTTACACAAAAAAATATCACCTGGAAGTCATCATACCGGACCCTATAACTTTTATATACATTTTTTCTCCTGGAAGGACATATAAAAAATTCAGAGGGGGTAGTGAACCTCTACCACCCTCGTAGTGTATCTTATTTCGAAATTCTTCGCGATTAGAATAGTTCACCGGCAGTAGCGTGGGAAAGTAAAAACGGGTATCCGTAGTTTCTAATACATTTCCTCATATCTTCGAATAATGCTATTATCCCAAGTTTTTTTGTACCCAAATCCTCATGAAGCATTTTTGCGCTACCCTGTATAGTATGCACTATTATCATCTCAATATTCATGTTATTGCATGTCATCCAGTTGTGTATAATATAGTAATATGTCTAATATTTATTGGAGGTTGGAAGGTTATCGGATGATCAATAAGTTTCGATCCATCTACTCAGAAAGCAAAAACCTATGATGACGGGGCAATTCTAGAAGATTTGGAGAACTGGCAATACGTAGCTTTTTACGCAAATTCCGTTTATGATGTCAAGTGGGTAAGGTTACTTGTGATAGCTGCTAGAAAGCAAAAAAAATCAAACTTGGTCTTTGCATGATTTCCAAGTTTCTAATAACTGTCAGGTGTATCCGATTTTTCCTGTGACAATGTTGACTTAACCAATTAGTCTACAGCACCACCTGCCAATCTACCTTAAGGATCGACTGTTAGATGAAAATGCAATCCTACCAACGCCGCTGCTTCTTTGTTCTCTCAAGATGACTATACCGCCAGAATAGTTAGCCTTCAGCGGTCATAGTGGTGTCAAGCGCGAACTGAGATCTCTACAATTGAACCGATAGCTGCCATGTACTCTCGCAGTGGTCAATTCGGGTGATAGATGTCACTGTGCTGCCTTATTTCGATAGACCGTACTTTATGTTTTCTAAATTGGTCTATAGGCTTCAGAACTTACCTTTTGAAAGGCGTAACCTATGTTAAGAAGTATAAGTTTATTTCCAAACGTCAACGAGTACAACACAAGAAATCAAAACTGCTCCATACTGCGTCATATTATTTTACAAACTACAGATTAAAATTTAACAAGTTAGTAATTGTATTTCATTCATTAAAGAAGTTCAGGAACTGCTGTTACATTTTTATTATCTTTATTGTCTATTAGGGTACCGTTGCTTATAAATGCGAGATGCTAGGAAACTATTAATAATAATAATTGGGCTTTATTTTTTACATAACAAAAAAAAATATATATATATATAACAAAACATCCACCAACAAAAATGTATCCATAATTCTCAATAATTACTAAATAATTAACAACACAAAAAAAACAGAACAATTACAAGAATATTCCATATTTCTACAATTTTGTACTCATGATCAGACCTCGACTTGTAGTTTTAGTTTAAGCCTCTTTTTAAAATTAAATAACGCATAGTTTTGGAATGTAACAGGCAGATCATTATATATACTAAGTGACATATAAATCTGAACACCCAGTTTAAATGGTTTTATTTTAATAAAATTTTGTATAAGTACTTAATGAAGCATAATAAGTAAATGATAAAAATTTCAAAAGGATTGCACTGCTTTAAAGCCCCTTGACCTTTAATAATGTGTGGACGCACCCAGATGTGCTACGCATTCTCCAACGCGCCTAGGCATGCTTCTGATCAGGTGGTCAATGTCCTCCTGTGGTATCTCATTCCAGGCAACCACCAACTCCTCTCGAAGTGCTTCTAGAGTCTGAGGAGGACGTTGCAAATTGAGCAATCTCCTACCCATCATATCCCACACGTGCTGAATTGGGGATAAGTCGGGAGATCTTGGTGGACATGGTAACAATGTGACATCATTATGTTGAAAGAAGTCTATTGTGACTCTTGCAACATGCGGTCGGGCATTATCTTGTTGGAAAGTTGGATCTGCCAGGGTGTAAAGATAGGGTAAAAGATGGGGTTCTAGAACTTCGTGGATACAACGCTGCGCGTTTATGTTACCTTTGATAAAGATTAAAGGTGACCTGGACCATAAGCTATAGCACCCCAAACCATAACTCCAACAGTGTGATGAACATGTCTTTCAACAAAAAACTGTGGATTCCTCCTTTCACCACGTCGCCTTCTAACCCTGGCACGACCATCGTGCATGCCTAAAAAAATCGAGACTCGTCACTAAAGACAATACTGTTCCATTCCTGATCCCAGAGTGACCGTTGTCTGCACCACTCAAGGCGATTACGTCGGTGTTCTCGAGTTAAAGGGAGGACCCAGTGTGGCCGGTATGAAAACAAGCCAAAACTTCTTATTCGTCGGTAAACACTTCGCATGCCAATAGGTCCTCCGTGTTCTGCAAACCATTCATTTGCAATGGACCTGGTAGTGGAGAAACGGTCCCTCAAGGCCTGTTGTTCTACGGCGGCGTCCAGTGCCCCTTGCTCTTTGCGTACGGCCTTCTCGAAGCCATGCCTGA
The DNA here is from genome assembly GCA_963669975.1 of Acanthoscelides obtectus. Classification (NCBI taxonomy): domain Eukaryota; kingdom Metazoa; phylum Arthropoda; class Insecta; order Coleoptera; family Chrysomelidae; genus Acanthoscelides; species Acanthoscelides obtectus. The sequence continues at coordinate 120,920,070 of CAVLJG010000001.1, read as the reverse complement.
CAACACCTAACCACAGTGTCTACACTTCTTTGCACTCTAACTGCAATTGCCCGAAAAGAAAGTCCAGCTTCCCGAAGTCCCACTATACGGCCCCTATCAAACTCACTAGGTTGACGAAATCGTACAGGTCTCCGTACTCTAGGCATCGTAACCGATCGTAAAGGATGTCAAGAACCAAAATCCGCCAACGTTGATTCTTTACTGCGGCTGAAATATTCATTTTTAGAGCGTTAGTGAGTTAAAAAAAAAGCAATATAAAAACCGGAATGTCCAACTGATAAGGCTGAAAATTTTTTCACTTGTTATTTACAGTAAGATAAATGCATTCACCAACTTTTATTAAAATAAAACCATTTAAACTGGATGTTCGGATTTATATGTCACTTAGTATACTATGCGATTTTATTAATAGACGTTTGAATAATATTTTGGCACGCTGGTACCATAAACAAATTCGTTTAGTGTTTCAGTCTCAACATTAGATTATTACAAACTGTTTCAAATATTAAATCGCTTGCATCCTTTTCAGTTCAGAATATCCCAAAAACGTAGAAAGAACCAGCCGAAGCGAAACAAATTTTTGGAATCTGCTTAAACACAAATGCTTAAATGATTTTTGATGCAGATTACTTAAAAGCGGTATTTTTAAATTAAACTAACGTTTACCACTCACCTGGATCACCGTTCACCTGCAGCCGCCACCTCAACCTCCCGATAAGGTCCTCCTCGACCGTACGAAACCACAAGCAGTACCTCTTCTCGATCTTCCCAATCCAGACTCTCAATTACATGATGGTGTGTTGACGAGACGCTGACACTCTGTTCTCACACTATCACACTCGCTAGGTCCGCCCGCGTCTCTTATCACCCGTCTTATCATATCAGCGACGCGACGTGCGTCCAGCGAATTCAAATAGTGCGACATAACGCGCGAACGTTGGTACTACTGGTTAAACGCACTTGAGGTGCGTGTGCGTACCTTCTCGGCGTGAATTGATAGTACGGGGATTGTAGGAGATGCGTATCGTTTTATTTCGTATGCCGAAACTGGCGACGAAGTAATCGCGAAAGAAGATGGTTCCTTGTTAAAAAATATGAACCCGATTCTATTGAAATTTCGCAATATCATTTGTTGTATTAAGAGTGTTAAGAAGATTAAAATTATTAAGACCAGTGGCGTCCTGGGGACATCTTGAAGAATAAAATTGGCAAAAAAATATACGCTAATTCCTTGTTTGTCACTTTAATATACTAAGTGACATACAAATCCGAACACCCAGTTTAAATGGCTTTATTTTAATAAAAGTTGGTGAATGTATTTATCTTACTGTAAATAACAAGTGAAAAAATTTTCAGCCTTATCAGTTGGACATTCCGGTTTTTATACTGCTTTTTTTTAATTCACTAACGCTCTAAAAATGAATATTTCAGCCGCAGTAAAGAATCAACGTTGGCGGATTTTGGTTCTTGACATTCTTTACGGTCGGTTACGATGCCTATAGTACGGAGACCTGTACGATTTCGTCAACTTAGTGAGTTTGATAGGGGCTGTATAGTGGGACTTCGGGAAGCTGGACTTTCTTTTCGGGCAATTGCAGTTAGAGTGCAGAGAAGTGTAGACACTGTGGTTAGGTATTGTCAGGCATGGCTTCGAGAAGGCCGTACGCAAAGAGCAAGGGGCACTTCACGCCGCCGTAGAACAACAGACCGTGAAGATCGCCGCCTAAGATTATTGGCCTTAAGGAACCGTTTCTCCACTACCAGGTCCATTGCAAATGAATGGTTTGCAGAACACGGAAGACCTATTGGCATGCGAAGTGTTTACCGACGAATGAGAAGTTTTGGCTTGTTTTCATCCCGGCCACACTGGGTCCTCCCTTTAACTCGAGAACACCGACGTAATCGCCTTGAGTGGCGCAGACAACGGTCACTCTGGGATCAGGAATGGAACAGTATTGTCTTTAGTGACGAGTCTCTATTTTGTTTAGGCATTCACGATGGTCGTGCCAGGGTTAGAAGGCGACGTGGTGAAAGGAGGAATCCACAGTTTTTTCTTGAAAGACATGTTCATCACAGTGTTGGAGTTATGGTTTGGGGTGCTATAGCTTATGGTTTCAGGTCACCTTTAATCTTCATCAGAGGTTACATGAACGCGCAGCGTTATATCCACGGAGTTCTAGAACCCCATCTTTTACCCTATCTTGACACCCTGGCAGATCAAACTTTCCAACAAGATAATGCCCGACCACATGTTGCAAGAGTCACAATAGACTTCTTTCAACATAATGATGTCACATTGTTACCATGGCCACCAAGATCTTCCGACTTATCCCCAATTGAGCACGTGTGCGATATGATGGGTAGGAGATTGCTCAATTTGCAACGTCCTCCTCAGACTCTAGTGAAGCACTTCGAGAGGAGTTGGTGGTTGCCTGGAATGAGATACCACAGGAGGACATTGACCATCTGATCATGCCTAGGTGCGTTGGAGAATGCGTAGCACATCAGGGTGCATCCACACATTATTAAAGGTCAAAGGGCTTTAAAGCAGTGCAATCATTTTGAAATTTTTATCATTTACTTATTATGCTTCATTAAGTACTTATACAAAATTTTATTAAAATAAAACCATTTAAACTGGGTGTTCGGATTTATATGTCACTTAGTATATTAGTCGTTTGATTAAGCATCTAAAAATACAACTTTCTTGCTCCTTGTATTTTTTTCGTATCTCGCTTCGTTTTAGAAAAAAAAGTATTAAAACCGTTTTACTGCATATCACTGGACAAAATTGCTTTATTAATTTTTGTACCTTTGGAAAAAAAATACAAAATTAGCCTCTCTGTATCAAGACTTAATGCTAGAGATTATTATTTTTTTTAAGTAGAAGAGCTCAAACAAATTTGTATTAATCAAATGTGTGCCAGCGCGAACAAGCTGCCGATGGACTGTGACATTTTCTGCTGCTTTTCAGAAATAACAAAGCGTCGCGTCAATATGTAGTTTTCTAAAGTTTGTTTTAAGTAAATTCATCACATGAATTGTTTTTTAATACTAATTGCTCTGTAAATGATGTACCAGGAGGTACCCAAAAATAACCGGAATAGCATTGCAGTGGGCGGAGCTTGTGTAGTACACATTTTTGCACCTCGAGGCGTACAGCGCAACTCATTTCCAGTTCAGTGCCGCCTGAGTTGTCGATCTGGCTTGTCTCGTTCCTCTGTAGTCGTTATTTTTGCTAGAGCTGATTCATGCTTGTTTCGTTTTTTACGATGGCAAGCTTCAGTGCAGCTGTGAAATTTTGCTTTCTAATTGGTAAAAATGCTGCTGAAACTGTTTTAATGTTGAAAATGGCTTACAAAGATGATGCATTGAAAAGGTCAAGAAAAAAACGAGACAGGAGCTGTCAGACATTTATAAGGAAGACTTCAAAAAATGTTTCGATTAGTAGAAGCACCGATGGGACAAGTAGTGGACAGTACTTTGAAGGAAAAAAGGTTACTTTGTGAAAAACTTGAACATAAATAGGTTTTACAAAATAATTCCGTTCTTTTTTGGGTTCCCTCTCGTATACCGTTGGGCAATATATGCTTTATTATTGTTATTTATCATTATATAGTTTGACATGCAGAGATCGAACATTCATCGTACCTAAGTGAGCCTACCTAATCACGATTAGATTCCGCCTTTTGAAACTACTTACTATAACTTTCGTTTAATACATCCAACAGAGGCGTACTAAGTATAGAGTCAATCTACTCGACGCCATTTTTTGATAGTGAACAGCTTTCGTAGCCGCTGCCATGCGGAAAAGCGCGATACTGTCGGTATTTCCTGCCCGAAGTGTGAGGTTTTCTCTCTCTGTCTCATTTTGTTATTAATTGAAAAAAAAGGCAACATTTAATGTTTACTTTGTAATAGAGAGTTTTGAGTGCAAAAACTACCGAATGGTTTAGCCGTCAGGTACGTTACTTCTGACCCCAATAGCAAATAACACAGCTCAAAAAAAGGCTTTCAAGACTACTACAGTAAGCCTCCGTAATTTGTCAGTACGAACTATTTACAATTCTGTTAGGCTGCTTATTTTTCAATTTGACTTGAGCTGGTCCAAAAGTTTCTGGATTTTGTGAAATTTCTGTTGAAAAAATTTAATTAATAATTGTGTTACCAAGCTGGTCAAGAGACAAATAGGTTTGGGGTCGTAGAACCGCAGAATGACAAATGACCTCAAAACTATAACTACGAGCCCCTTCGCACTTCAGTTGGCCCTACTATTGAAATCTTAGCTTTTTTCTTATCAAACACAAATAAGAAAAATGTAGCAGGGTGTTATAGGTTTAAAATATCAACAATGAATATTTTGATAATATATGGTAGAAAACATCAACTTTATCACTGCCTAATCAAATTTGCAGCATAAAAATAACACATGTTGAAATTCCAGCATATCAACCTATTATCATTTCAATGCAAAATAAGTCTATAACGCATAGGTGGCTGTGAAAAATAAAAGCCATGACAATTGCTTTTATTAATCACAGCTGCCAGAATACGTTTAAAATAGTTTTGGGTAGTTCAGGTTTTCAAAATGGGTAGAGGAAAGGTTATTAGTGAGAGAATTCGGTTACTGATAATTAAATTTCTTAATTCTGGGAAATCAAACTCAGAAATTGCAACTTTGTTAGACTTATCGCGGTACAGTGTGAGAAATATTGTTAGAAGATATAACGTAACTGGTTCAGTTAATATCAAGCCACGATATGTGAAAAAAATTAATATCACAAATGCCGACCGAAGAGCATTAAGAAGAATAAACGTGAAAAACGGGCGTGCCAATTACATACAATTAAGTGCTCTGTGGAGTGACGCTGTTGGAAGGAGAATTTCGAGGTCCACAACTCATAGAGAGGCCGACAAACTGGGATTTAGTACTTGCAAGGTAAGGTAAGTTTTGTTATAGAAAAAAGTGAAGTAAAAACCCTAAAGTTGCACAACTTGTTTATAGGCCAAAGAAAAGCCACTATTAACTCCACTGCAACAGAAAACTCGGCTTAGATGGGCTAAAGAACATAGACAATGGACACCTCAACAATGGTGTGCAATACAATGGAGTGATGAGGCCCGATTCCAATTTTGTGTTGGTGACAGTCGCAGTAGGGTTACTCACAAAAAAAATGAAGCATTCCATGTTGACTGTCTGAAGAGAAAAGTGAAATTTCCAGCATCCATTATGGTCTGGGGCAGTATGTCATCAAAGGGAGTAGGAAAACTTCATTTTATTGTTGGAAATGTGGATACCAACAAATATTTGGCAATTTTAGAAGAATCGCTTTTACCAGTGATGGAAGAATGTTTGACATCCGGCCAAGATTTTGTGTTTCAGCAAGATGGTGCAGCGTGCCATACCTCAAAAAAGCTTATAAAATGGATGGAAGAAACTAATGTACCACTTTTGAAATGGGTATCTAGCAGTCCAGATCTGTCACCTATTGAAACTTTGTGGTACGAGATGAAAAAGGTTCTACGACAACATCCTGCTCGTACAATCACCGAACTGAGACAAAGGCTTCAAGGAATATTAGATTGTTTTACACCAAATTTTTGCCAAAACTTGGTTAACACTATACCCCAAAGAATTTCAGCCGTAATAAAAAATAAAGGTGATGTTACCCAATGGTAATCTTTCAATTGTTGCTTTGTTAACTTCGCGCATTTATTTGCACATTGATTATTTGTTCAGATGTTATATTAGTTATAGGTCTAAGTGATTTCAAAAATGTATTTCTTACGACTAGAGTGTATCTTAAATGTTTTTGAGAAAATAAATTGTTTTAGAAGTAAATAGTTTCGTCATGTTTAGTTTATAAACGCATATTTTGGTACAAATCTTGAAGTGGGTCAACTGAAGTGTGAAGGGGCTCGTATAACTAGAATAAATCTACCTAGCCACACTGCATATAAAGCAAAAATCGGGACGATTGACAGCATTTGTAAGCTGAAATTCATATTTCTATAAAATTTTGATCTACATGTTTTCAAAACTTGATATTATTCCAATAAAAATACTTATATTCCTGAACCAAAAAAATAACTTAACCAAATAGGTTTTCCTTGATTCTGCGTAAATAACAAAGCTTCTTATTTCATAACGAACAACACAATATCGTCTACTGCTCAAACTTAGACTAACCAAAATCATCACGAAGCATGGAGCTGCTAAATAAGAGGACTAAAGACTATCTAATGTTGAGCATTGTATAAAGTCCAAATCATGTTTAAGTGCATATCTCTCAAAGCACGCATGCCGTATAAGAATCTTTGCAGTCTTAGACAACTGTAGGTACCTACTTACCTATACCTAATTTTACTGAGCTATATATACAATAAACACGAACGATATGAATTCGAAGATACCTATTTGCTGGGAAAGCAATAAATTTAAATATTATTAATGGGATTTTCGACAGTTTCAATACTTTGACGTAAAAGACGTGTGTGAGTACTTAATCTGACTACGATTTTTTGTAATAACGTGTTTAACAGACATGTGTTTACTTATACAGGATGTATCAAGTTGGATTTTTCATACAAGAACGTAAATATTGTAATAGTGAGACCTAATTGATGTTGTTAATATTGTTGGCCCGCTTAGCATCGACTTTAATGTAACATCTGAAAATTATCTTGTTGACGAATCTCCATCTTCCACAGGCCATCAAATGAAACTACATAATGTAGATGAGACTTGATAGTGAGACTTTAATCGGAGTTGGATATATTATACTAAGTGACATATAAATCCGAACACCCAGTTTAAATGGTTTTATTTTAATAAAATTTTGTATAAGTACTTAATGAAGCATAATAAGTAAATGATAAAAATTTCAAAATGATTGCACTGCTTTAAAGCCCTTTGACCTTTAATAATGTGTGGATGCATCCTGATGTGCTAAGCATTCTCCAACGCGCCTAGGCATGCTTCTGATCAGGTGGTCAATGTCCTCCTGTGGTGTCTCATTCCAGGCAACAGTGTGATGAACATGTCTTTCAACAAAAAACTGTGGATTCCTCCTTTCACCACGTCTCCTTCTAACCCTGACACGACCATCGTGCATGCCTAAACAAAATCGAGACTCGTCACTAAAGACAATACTGTTCCATTCCTGATCCCAGAGTGACCGTTGTCTGCACCACTCAAGGCGATTACGTCGGTGTTCTCGAGTTAAATGGAGGACCCAGTGTGGCCGGTATGAAAACAAGCCAAAACTTCTCATTCGTCGGTAAACACTTCGCATGCTAATAGGTCTTCCGTGTTCTGCAAACCATTCATTTGCAATGGACCTGGTAGTGGAGAAACGGTCCCTTAAGGCCAATAATCTTAGGCGGCGATCTTCACGGTCTGTTGTTCTACGGCGGCGTCCAGTGCCCCTTGCTCTTTGCGTACGGCCTTCTCGAAGCCACGCCTGACAACACCTAACCACAGTGTCTACACTTCTTTGCACTCTAACTGCAATTGCCCGAAAAGAAAGTCCAGCTTCCCGAAGTCCCACTATACGGCCCCTATCAAAGTCACTAAGTTGACGAAATCGTACAGGTCTCCGTACTCTAGGCATCGTAACCGATCGTAAAGGATGTCAAGAACCAAAATCCGCCAACGTTGATTCTTTACTGCGGCTGAAATATTCATTTTTAGAGCGTTAGTGAATTAAAAAAAAGCAGTATAAAAACCGGAATGTCCAACTGATAAGGCTGAAAATTTGTTCACTTGTTATTTACAGTAAGATAAATACATTCACCAACTTTTTTTAAAATAGAACCATTTAAACTGGGTGTTCGGATTTATATGTCACTTAGTATAGATATCATTAAAATTGGTCTCGAGTTCAGGATTTTGGAGAAAGCTAGGAAAATGTATTTCGAATTCACAATGAGACAAAACTGACTGTGTCAGGTTTTCGGTATACGATCACCAATGCAACACAGGCATGATGGTAATGAATACGATCTGCAAAAGATATTTTCCAAAAGAAGTTAAGTATCTGTGTAAGACTGATGGGTGGACAGTTTTTATGTAAAAAAATTGAACCATTATATCAGAGTTACATGTAGGAAGATGAATCAGTGAACTGATTACAAAGTTATCAGTTGTGGCTGGAATGACTGAATTGCAACTGAAGTGGAACAACCGTTATGTCTTTCAACAGATATATCTAGAAATAAGAAGAAGGATATTGTGCGTACATAAACTTGTTCTATAGTAAATTTTGAGAAAGACACACATTTCAGCAACCAGTATAAAAGTACAGGTCTTAAATTCCAATGATTTAAAATATATCGCACATTATATGACATCACTACTAGTTTCGGAGCCAGATTTTCCGGACTCAGAACTGGTATAATAACAATGATGAATTGACAATAAATGTAAAGAATTTACATATTTCACATATAATATTGATGTAAATAACCTCATTTGGTGTGTGGAGGTTAGAGATGTACGTTTTATATTCGATTGTAAATTTTTCCAAAAATGTATCGGAAACATGTGTATCAGAATAGCAAAGATGTTCTGGAAGTCATTTTTATGCTTGTTTTTAGGGGTAATTATCTGCATCTGTTTAGGATAATAACTATTATAGTTATTATATTATAATTATTCCATCAATTTTTACGTTATATTCTTCTATTAACGAATAATAGCACACAAAGGCATGTAATTTAGTTGTTATACATATTACACTGTACATGGGAAACCCTTGGATTTTAAAACGATTACTATTACTATAATTATTATAATTATAATAATAACTATAGTAAGTAACAATATTATTCCAGGTACTCAGTGTGGTTTTCGTAAGAATTTTGGTACATCAGTGTCTCTAACAAACGTACTCGATGACATATTAAGAGCAAATGATAAAAAGATGAGTTCAGTTTTGGTACTTCTAGAGCTTTTGATACCATTAATCATGAATTGTTGGTAGCTAAACATCAGTACTATGGCTTTAATAAGGAAGCATGTTCCCTTTTAAAATCATATTTGACAGGAAGGTATCAATCGATTCTATCAAATGACACATTCTCAGACAAAGCGGAGATCCTATCGGGAGTTCCTCAGGGATCAATATTCGGCCCCTTGATATTTTTAATTTATACATCTGATATCCTTACGTCTTTAAAGTTTTGTAAAGTTCAGGCCTTCGCGGATGACACCCAGGTTTATTGTTTTTTTGATATTGAGAATTACAAATATTACGAAAATTGTATAAATGAGGATATTAACACCTTGAACAATCTCTCATTAGATCATAACTTAAAACTTAATCCGAAAAAATCGCATATAATGATTTTTGGTAACGAATCTAAGACTGAGTTTTTGAGATCTAATCTCAATACAATGGCTAATAATTCAAAATTGAATTTTATTGAGAGTACAAAAAATCTCGGTATAGTTTTAGATTCTCAGCTTAGATTTAAAGATCACTTAAAAAATCTTATGCAAAAATCATTTTGTTCTCTAAAAGTTTTGTATAATAACACACACATACTAAACAGATCACTAAAAGAAAATTGTGTGAATCCCTAATTCTTTCCAATTTCAATTATTGCGATTTTCTCTATGGGTTTTGCTTAGATCAGACAAATAGGGGTCGGATTCAGAAGGTGCAAAATGCGTGCCTCAGGTTTATCTATGGTCTGCGTAGGTTTGATCATATATCTTATTTGTATAAAGAAATTAAATGGCTCAAAATGAATGAGCGTCGCACTCTCCACTTTTCTAGTTTTTTATGAAAAATTATAAACACTCCAGGTTCACCTGATTCTATAAGAGAACGCCTAATTTTCCGACATTCTGTTCATGATATAAATGTAAGATATTTAAAAAAATTAACTATGCATTGTTTCAACGATCATTCTCATACAATGCTGTTAAACAATTTAATTCAATTCCCAACCAGTTCCTTAATCTTTCTCTTTCAAGTTTCAAAATACAATATAAGAAATATCTGCTAAATAGAAATCTGAACAAACCTTTTTAGAATAGAGATTGAAGTTTATAATATAGGTATATAAGTAGAAAAAGTATGTCAAGCAAATTTTATAGTAACCAGTAACCAAATTTTATAGTGACCAGTTTTAATTAACATCATTTTGAAATTTTAAAATTTCTCTCAGTCCATTTAGTGTTAACACGTGATTATTATTATGATTATTCAGTATTTTTGTTTAAGACTTATTATTATTATTATTTTTGTCTTATTTTGGTTCAGTAGAAGTATTCTGTATTTTTTTTTCTAAACTACCTTTGTAAAAAGATTAATTATTTTATTCAATAAAGTCATTTATTATTATTATTATTAAAATTACTATACTAAGTGACATATAAATCCGAACACCCAGTTTAAATGGTTTTATTTTAATAAAATTTTGTATAAGTACTTAGTGAAGCATAATAAGTAAATGATAAAAATTTCAAAATGATTACACTGCTTTAAAGCCCTTTGACCTTTAATAATGTGTGGATGCATCCTGATATGCTACGCATTCTCCAACGCGCCTAGGCATGCTTCTGATCAGGTGGCCAATGTCCTCCTGTGGTATCTCATTCCAGGCAACCACCAACTCCTCTCGAAGTGCTTCTAGAGTCGGAGAAGGACGTTGCAAATTGAGCAATCTCCTACCCATCATATCCCACACGTGCTCAATTGGGGATAAGTCGGGAGATCTTGGTGGCCATGGTAACAATGTGACATCATTATGTTGAAAGAAGTCTATTGTGACTCTTGCAACATGTGGTCGGGCATTATCTTGTTGGAAAGTTGGATCTGCCAGGGTGTCAAGATAGGGTAAAAGATGGGGTTCTAGAACTTCGTGGATATAACGCTGCGCGTTCATGTTACCTCTGATGAAGATTAAAGGTGACCTGGATCCATCAGCTATAGCACCCCAAACCATAACTCCAACAGTGTGATGAACATGTCTTTCAACAAAAAACTGTGGATTCCTCCTTTCACCACGTCGCCTTCTAACCCTGGCACGACCATCGTGCATGCCTAAACAAAATCGAGACTCGTCACTAAAGACAATACTGTTCCATTGCTGATCCCAGAGTGACCGTTGTCTGCACCACTCAAGGCGATTACGTCGGTGTTCTCGAGTTAAAGGCAGGACCCAGTGTGGCCGGTATGAAAACAAGCCAAAACTTCTCATTCGTCGGTAAACACTTCGCATGCCAATAGGTCTTCCGTGTTCTGCAAACCATTCATTTGCAATGGACTTGGTAGTGGAGAAATGGTCCCTTAAGGCCAATAATCTTATGCGGCGATCTTCACAGTCTGTTGTTCTACGGCGGCGTCCAGTGCCCCTTGCTCTTTGCGTACGGCCTTCTCGAAGCCATGCCTAACAACACCTAACCACAGTGTCTACACTTCTTTGCACTCTAACTGCAATTGCCCGAAAAGAAAGTCCAGCTTCTCGAAGTCCCACTATACGGCCCCTATCAAACTCACTAAGTTGACGAAATCGTACAGGTCTCCGTACTCTAGGCATCCTAACCGATCGTAAAGGATGTCAAGAACCAAAATCCGCCAACGTTGATTCTTTACTGCGGCTGAAATATTCATTTTTAGAGCGTTGGTGAATTAAAAAAAAGCAGTATAAAAACCGGAATGTCCAACTGATAAGGCTGAACATTTTTTCACTTGTTATTTACAGTAAGATAAATACAAAATATGGACCGATGATTCCACCGACCTTTAAACCACACCAAACCGTTGTTTTCGCTGGATGTAATGGCAGCTCTTGAACCACTTCGGGTTGTTCTTCACCCCAAATACGACAGTTTTGTTTATTAACGTGGCTGTTAAGCCAAAAATGGGCCTCATCGCTAAACAAAATTTTGCTCTAAAACATCGGATCTTCTTCAAGCCGTGCAAGAGCCCAAAGACTGAAACGATGACGCTTTGGAAGGTCGGCCGGCTTCAGTTCTTGAACGAGTTGAATTTTGTATGGTTTCAAATTAAGTTTCTTACGTAAAATACGCCAAGTTGTTGAATACGACAAGCCAAGCTGTTGAGAATGGCGCCGAATCGATTCTTCACGGTCCTCACGTATACTCTCAGCTACGGCAGCTATATTTTCTTCACTGCGTGCTGGATGTGGTCTATTTGGTCGGGTATTATCCAATAATGAAAATTGGGTTTCAAATTTTTCGACCGTACGGCGAATTGTGCGTTCGGTGTGCCGATTATGTACACCATAAGTTGCTCTAAGTGCACGAAACACACTTCTCGCAGAACGTTGATTTTCGTAGTACAGCTGAATTATTTGTAGACGCTGTGCTGGACTAAGTCTTTCCATGATGAAATGTCGAACAATACTGAAACAGAAAATGTCAAATTAGTTGTCATGACGCATGCGCCATAAGCAATTACAGCCACACCAAAAAAGTACCTCTAAATGAATCACCCGTTATTTAAAAAACAGTGCAGCAGAATTATTTGCAATTGACGACAAATACGAAAATTTCAGTAACTAAAAGAGCTGCATTAAAAACGTTTCTTATGTTCTTTCGACATTTTTCTTCGTACGACTTGACTGGTTTATAGATTGGATGAACTAGTCTCTATAAGGATATCTGAAGCTTATTTCAAGGTCACTTCAAGGGCAAAGTCTAGACGCATGTCATATAGTCTTTAGCGGTTGTTGAGTCCAAATCAGAGACCATCCTGTCACTAGAAAAGCATATGAAGGAATTTTTAAGGCTACTCAGAAGGTAATTTTGAAAACTTTGAATAACATTTTCCGAACACTTGTCATAATATACGAGGTTTCAAATATTAGAAAAAACTGACTAGATGTCGTGTAGCAGTATTTCAAGGTTCACAAACATCATAATATATTGCAATTGGGGCAATGGGCGGAACTTTACTAAAAAGAGCACTCATATACAGGGTGGTGCATCAAAAACGAGGCAGACGCATTTACTGGCAGCTCACTTTTTTTTTAGAAAAACGTTCAGACCCGTCGATTTTGTTTTCGAGGGAAACACAAGTTTGGCAAAAAATCACGTTAACACGTGCAGCCCCCTGGGCGGGGGTGACACCAACCCTAAAATCTTAAATGGAAAGGGGGGTCGAGTGATACCTTATTTTAACCGTCTTTCAATTCCCTTTATAATGATATAAAATTAATTTACTTCAGTTTGGTAGATTTACTGATTTAAAGCTTAAAGGAGACTTTAATAGGTACATCAGATTGGTTGGTACTACTTTCAGAAGAAATTTGACTAAAAGAATTTACTTAATAAGTAAATGCTTGTCTTCACTACGCCCATGGTTTGTTTATCATTTTGTTGTTGAAAATAGCTATTGGGGCATTTTTTTGTGGCAAAAGATAAGGAAATATCTCGTACTTATTTTAAATAGGAATTTAGTACATATACTAAGTGACATATAAATCCGAACACCCAGTTTAAATGGTTTTATTTTAATAAAAGTTGGTGAATGTATTTTTCTTTCTGTAAATAACAAATGAAAAAATTTTCAGCCTTATCAGTTGGACATTCCGGTTTTTATACTGCTTTTTTTTTAATTCACTAACGCTCTAAAAATGAATATTTCAGCCGCAGTAAAGAATCAACGTTGGCGGATTTTGGTTCTTGACATCCTTTACGATCGGTTTCGATGCCTAGAGTACGGAGACCTGTACGATTTCGTCAACTTAGTTTGATAGGGGCCGTATAGTGGGACTTCGGGAAGCTGGACTTTCTTTTCGGGCAATTGAAGTTAGAGTGCAAAGAAGTGTAGACACTGTGGTTAGGTGTTGTCAGGCATGGCTTCGAGAAGGCCGTACGCAAAGAGCAAGGGGCACTGGACGCCGCCGTAGAACAACAGACCGTGAAGATCGCCGCCTAAGATTATTGGCCTTAAGGGACCGTTTCTCCACTACCAGGTCCATTGCAAATGAACGGTTTGCAGAACACAGAAGACCTATTTGCATGCGAAGTGTTTACCGACGAATCAGAAGTTTTGGCTTGTTTTCATACCGGCCACACGGGGTTCTCCCTTTAACTCGAGAATACCGACGTAATCGCCTTGAGTGGTACAGACAACGGTCACTCTGGGATCAGGAATGGAACAGTATTGTCTTTAGTGACGAGTCTCAATTTTGTTTAGGCATGCACGATGGTCGTGCCTGGGTTAGAAGGTGACGTGGTGAAAGGAGGAATCCACAGTTTTTTGTTGAAAGACATGTTCATCACACTGTTGGAGTCATGGTTTGGGGTGCTATAGCTTATGGTTCCAGGTCACCTTTCTCTTCATCTTTTACCCTATCTTGACACCCTGGCAGATCCAACTTTCCAACAAGATAATGCCCGACCACATGTTGCAAGAGTCACAATAGACTTCTTTCAACATAATGATGTCATATTGTTACCATGGCAACCAAGATCTCCCGACTTATCCCCAATTGAGCACGTGTGGGATATGATGGGTAGGAGATTGCTCAATTTGCAACGTCCTCCTCAGACTCTAGAAGCACTTCCAGAGGAGTTGGTGGTTGCCCGGAATGAGATACCACAGGAGGACATTGACCACCTGATCAGAAGCATGCCTAGGCGCGTTGGAGAATGCATAGCACATCAGGGTGCATCCCCACATTATTAAAGGTCAAAGGGCTTTAAAGCAGTGCAATCATTTTCAAATTTTTATCATTTACTTGTTATGCTTCATTAAGTACTTATACAAAGTTTTATTAAAATAAAACCATTTAAACTGAGTGTTCGGATTTATATGTCACTTAGTATATTAAACTTTTTAGTCTAAATTCATCGACATTGACATCTAAGATTGCTTCCCAGTACTGCTTAGTATAATTGGGTAGCTTGTGGCACTGAAGCCGAATTTGTCGTCAAATTTTGGGTGGTTTTAGATCCGTACTGATATTAGATTCAGAATCTGCGCAGCGTTTTCACCCAGAGAAGATTTCCCTTTTTTCTTAATGGAGCTTCTACTCTAGATATACAGGCACTCTGTATATGTCTCATAACGTTGCACATATACCTGAGACAGGAGAATGTAATTCATAGTTCATAAAATAAAACTGCACTATATATAACAAAGCGTATATTAAAAATGAGTAATTCTTAAAAATACAACAATAGGAATAATTCGTACATTACATACAAAAATTACGAATAATACAAAAGGCATCACATTTGATCGAGTAAAGATCTATATATACACAGGCGTAGATGATTATCTACACAGTAACTACTATTGTAAGGGACAGTCTTGGATATACAGGGTGAGGCAGCGAAACGGATGATCTTGAACTATATGCTAAAGCTCAACGAAGGCTCATCAAAAAAATATAGTCAATATCGGAGAAACTTTACTTCTCTGATGCAAGTCTTTAGCTTCAATGCCTTTGCATGTTGATTTTGCTAGCGTGTATTTCTGTAAAAACATTCATTTTTTAACACAATCACAAATTTTACTGCTTCGATCTGTATCTATATTATGAAGTAATTTATATTATTGTGAAAAATATATTTGTGTACTTGGTTAAATGTTTGGATGGCAATAACAACGATTAAAACATAAAAATCATTTTAGAGTATTGTGTATTTTTTTATCGGTACTAACAATATAGATGCTTTTTCATCTAGATTAGTATACACAGAGAGAAATTATCAAACATAGACGCGAAGTTTTAGTATTTTTTGGCAATGCTATACTTTGGCAAGGTATATAAGTTCAGAGATCGGTATCTCTCATTTTGAAGCCCAATTTAATTTGGAGTTATAAAACAAATACTTGCTTAAATATCTTGATGTACAAACTGAGAGAGAAGTCCACGAAATTTTGACCGGAATAAGGCAGATTTTTACATTTTCCAATAACTGTCGACACTGTGCTTGATCATAAACGATATAAGTGAGTATTTAAGAAATTACTTCTAACATCTGTGTTTTTCGATATTAACCGTAACTTTGACAGCTCTTGTCAACTCTTTCTTCTACTTCTGCTAATGTTTCCGCTTATAGTTATCCAAAAAGTTTTATCCAATATAATTCTAATTATTTTTCAAAGAGCCTGCATCTTTGGCAGATGGACGATTCTATCGACAATACGTAATCGCTTCCTTTCCTAAAAGACTATCTTTTCCTCCTTGTACTCTGCCTCCTTTCTTTCCTTTTTCCATTAACATTGTCTTGTTTCCGGATTATCCGACCTGATAAACTTACCAACTGTGCACTAACAACCAACTGAATGGAACCATATTCACTATAAAAAGTCTCCTTAAGTCAGTTGGTTCAGGAAATATCACCGAATAATCCTTCAGTTACACTGACACTCACAATCTTTGTATACACTCTTAACTTTTCAGTCCCACCGTTTCAAAGGAACTTGTTCTTTAATACTGCGATCCTCAAGTTCGTTTCTTCGCTTTGACGCCTTTCTTTGGATCAATTTGGTGTTACAAGCTTTGTAGCAAAGGCAGAACTGTGCCAGAAGACCTGCAGATATGCAGAAAACTCCTACGGCTAGACATATGATCTCGAAATGGACCAGAAGCTTGATGCTCATGGTCATGTCCTCCGGAAGGAGGACATGTTGTTCGAAGTACAGCACCGGGAAGAAGACCGTGGGAAGGTCTCGGTATAATCTGGAAAAATACGACACTGATCAACAGCCAAAAAATATCCTAAATAAAATCAACAAAATATTACTATTTTTAATGTGCTAAAACCGGAATGAAACTTATTTTTTCAATATTAGTTCAAGTTTTAGAGATACGGTAATTATATGTGTTCCTGCTGTGACAGTGTTAATATACTGTAATTCACAAGAATGCACGTGCTACATTTTTATATTCGGCAAGGAAAGATGCTGTAATCGGCATGATTGTGTTACGTTATACATACATGTACATTATAATGTTTTATATTAGCCATTTTTTCCTCAGTTGGCTGACAGCGTTCATGCAAGATGTCTCGAAAGTGTGTAAACAATCCAGATCAGTTTTGTTACGTGTGTGGGGATGTTACTTTTGCGTCTCATAGACGGTCTATTACTCCACTAATAACAAAGGCATATCAGCTTTATTCCGGTTGTAAACTAGGTGATCAAGACAAACAGTGGGCACCCCACATCTGCTGTAATACATGTGCTTCAAGTCTGAGGAGCTGGTTAAATGGCAAAAAACGGTCTATGCGCTTTGCTGTCCCAATGGTTTGGAGAGAGCCTACAAATCATATTAATGATTGTTATTTGCATGGTACCTTGTGTTGGACAAGCCACAGGTAGGTCCAAGAAAAAAAAATCGGTTATTAACTACCCAAACATACCATCTGCGATGAGACCTGTGCCTCACAGTGACGAAAATACTATTCCAAAACCCCCAGAATCCTACACTTGCGAATCAGAAAACGAATCAGATCATGGCGATCGAGTGATTCGTCAGGAAGAAGATATGCCATCAACGTCAAGAGATCCTGATTTTATACCGAGCACGTCATGCCACCAACCGCACAAAATAACACAGTCAGAATTAAATGATCTTGTAAGAGATTAAGAACTTCCAAAATGTAAGGCAGAGTTACTTGGATCAAGACTGCAGCAGTGGAACTTGTTAAAAGACGATGTTTCGGTATGTGTTTTTCGTAAACGCCACAAAGACTTAGAACCATTTTTCATTATGGAGAATAACTTGGTTTTCTGCAGTAACATTAACGGCTTACTGGCGGCTTTAAATATAAACTATAACCCAGAAGAATGGAGATTGTTTATAGACAGTTCAACATTGAGTTTAAAGGCAGTGTTATTGCATATTGGAAATATTTTACCATCTCTTCCTGTAGGGTATGCAGTTCACATGAAAGAATCATATCGATGGTGTCAATGCAATACCTCGTACCTACGAAATGTCAAAATTTCAGGAGACAATGTTTTGCATAATAATTAATACTTGTAAGTGTTTTATTTAGTTTAACATTGTTCTAGGCCTCTAAACAAGCGAAAAAATTATTATTTTAGGTTGTCTTCTAAGAAATAGGTATTTAGTAATTATTATGTGAGATACGAAGTATTGCACAAAATTTTTCGTCAACTTTGGAACTTACGAGGTATTGTACTTATAATGAAAACCCATTTAGATTTTAGAACAATTTTATATCAAATCCATTAAAATACAAAATAGAAGATACACAAAAACTATATCCAAGTTACAGTAAAAAAATGAACAGGAAACAAGGAAATATAAAAATAATAAAAACCTATTTGAAAGGTAAACTGTCATAAAATGGCCAATAATTTTGACTAATTTTGGTTTTTATTTCTTGTAAATGATCGTATTTCTTCTTTGCAATTGGCAGTTTGTGCTCAAACAATTGGAGAAATTGGTTTATGTCGTTTGGGGTCCTTCTTGGACGCTGAGGTAATTCTGCAAACTCTTGGTCGAAATTAATTTTGTATGTTATCAAGCCTTGTTCATACTGCAGTGCCCTTATCTGCGTGACTGTCGGATCATTGGATTTTTTACCAGGGCGGATTGAATAGTAGACCAAATCGGCACTATAGTTTTTGAAAAAAGTAAAATCTGGAGTTACGACTTCATAAGGAAATGGTTTTTGACGCGCTTCTCCAGCAAGACGATAGTAATCATTTGGTATTTCGATGTTCCTATTTTTTAGCTTTCTTTCAATAACAGCATGAACACTATCACATTCCATTTGAGAATGACCTTTAATCAGGAACTTTTGAGTTATTTGCACATTATATTGGCGTGATAGACTAAGCAGAGCATTTGCCATGGTACTGTTTCTATTCTGATATGTGCAACCATCAGAATAAATTATTATTGGTTTTATGTGGGATGCATTTTGAAGATACTTTTTTGTTAAATAGTCTACAAGAAGTGATGCAAACGTGGACGCTTGAAGATCTGCGTCCAGCTCAGTGAACCAATAGCAAGTACATTGATTTGTAGCTAGATCGTATACAGTAAAATTATGGCATACAAGCTTAGTTTTAAAGAAAAGCGAACTCGCTTGTAAATAAGGACAAGTTTTAACGGCTTGCAGATCTACTGTAATAACATGACAGACTCCCTGCATTGCTTTTTCTTTATCATATTTTTTTTCTTTTTGAGCTCTCTCTTTGTCTGTTCTATGTTGTTCCCAGTCTTCTAGGCTTATATTTTGAGATTCATACTGTACACATGTATCACACCGATCCTTGCGAGGCTTGAATATACCAATATTCTTTTTATGTACCCACTTTATTAATGTATTTCTACTGGCTGGTGCTGTGTTTTGTGTTTTTTAATAATCCACGAAAGCTTTATATAAGTCTGAGTAATTAGAAAACTCATGTTCAAGGTACAACTTTGTAGTGTCTTTGCGACAATAGTGACTAGGAAGCTTTGGCAGTTTTTCTAGAAATGTTGTTATAAATCATTTTGGGATTTTCTGGGTAATCTGCGACTGTTAGTTTCTGCTCCACTGGAAGGTGTACCGTAATGCGATGTCTCCATCCAGCTCTTTATACTCCATTCCTCAAGCCCCAGAGTTCCCAAAAACATTTTTTTACAGACGGGTATAAGCTTATCACCAACATTCAAATCTTTTGTTTTTCTAGACGTCTCCTGTCTTGAAACAAGGTTGCAGACATATACCTTCCTTTGGTCCCAACTCAGGTTCTTCCAAAAAGCTGTAAAAATTTCTTTTCGTGCTTCTTCTCTGATTTTATTACATTTTCTTTTTGAGCTGTTCTTACAGGTTTCTGAGTTACACCTTTCGCCTTGTTTCCGCTCTTCTCTTTCTATATCTTGAAACGTTCTTTTTTCATTTCGTGGTCGCTTAAATCCTGTATAAGCCATACCCTTCATTCTAAGTTCCTTATTTCTTTTACGTTTGGACCCAGACTGTGAACTGAAATTATTGTTCGGTTCTTCGTTGATGATAATTGGTGGATTTGTTCCTACGTCCTCCACTGTCGAAGAGCTTCTGTTGGAATGACACATTGAAATTTGATTTATATGAATAGGTGCATCTTCAGCGGAAATGATATCCCGCTGTACCCTTGTCTCTTCTAAAACACCATTTTGATCGGCAACCACACTTGAGGAACCTATTACTGAGTGATTATTTATAGCATCTAGGCTGATGTCATGGATTACATTCTGTACAGAAAATGGCACTATTTCATGTTGGTTGGTGTCTAAATTTTCAGGCATACTTGTAGTAGGAGAACCATCGTTCAGATTTTCGGCTACTGCTAGTTCGAAAGCGGGTGATGTAGTGCTATTCTGTAGTTCAAGGAAATCTGATTTAGGACTACGTGGTTCCTCTAAATTTTCTCTGCTATCCACATTATTGTCTGTATTATCGAAAACTATCTCTGCTTGGTCTATTAATTTTTCAAAATCCATAGTTTGCTGCTCTTGAGTTGGAGAAATATCTGAAACAATATTTTTTCAATCAAAAAACCTATAGGAGATAATTTTTCCTCAAGTACTACTATGATTTAGGAAAAAAGTTGTTCATTTATTTCACACATGACCAACCAAAAAAAGTATCCAGTAATTTATATAATTATTATATTTAAACCTTTAATAGGATGGGCGAGGAGGGTGAATTTTTAGCCGTCACAATGTTTTCTGGCATTATAAAAATGTAACGAAGGGAAAGCATAACTGATAAGAAAATAAGACATCAAATCAATGGGAACTATCATCTAATCCTATGGTATACATTCTGTTATTAATATATAAATAATTATAACTTACTTGTGCTTGACAAGGACGCAGCTTGGCACATTTCCAATATTTTTTTGTCACGCATCTTGCAATTTTTGATCTATAACAAAAATAACAAATTGCAAGGAGAAGCACTTATCTGACATGTAAATTCATATTTTGACAGGTCAATAGCACGTATCTACGAAACAACTGCTCGTATCGCTAGGCAATAGCTTGTATCTTCTAAATAAGAAATATTTTGTCAATTTCAATGCCACGTATCTGCCACAACTACATAATACAAGCTGAAATAACATTAGTTGCTAATTTTCTTGCCAAATATGTCATACAACTACATGTTTAATATATATACTAATACCTACAATAATTAAATCAAATATAAAACGATTTCTTACCTTATTTTTCTGCGTTAAAGTATCAACACTCACATAAACACTCTACAGAAGACGCCATATTTTTAGAGATACGAGGTATTGCACGAATTTGAGCGGGAATTATGGGTAAATGCAAGCCAAAAAGGAGCCGTTTGATTGTTCAGCACTGTCATGCTCTCTAGCTCTTTGTCTATAGCGGGTAATTCAAATTTATCAAAAAATGGAGATACGAGGTATTGCCTTGACACCATCGATATGACAATATGAAGTACCTATTGACATGCATAAAATACCATGAGCACCAATGGCATATTTGTGGCGATTTGAAAGTTGTTGCACTTTTACTTGGGCTGCAGCTAGGCTACACAAAGTTTTGCTGTTTTTTGTGTGAATGGGACACTCGGGCAAAGGCACTTCATTACACCAGACAAAACTGGCCTGTTCGTCAATTCCTAGAGCCAGGTCAAAAAAATGTACAGCATATGCCATAAGTAGATTCGAAAAAAATTTTATTACCACCACTGCATATCAAGTTGGGCCTAATGAAAAACTTTGTCAAGGCATTAGATAGAGATGGGTCAGCTTTTCAATACCTGCGTCAGAAATTTCCAAGACTAAGTGAGGCAAAGGTTAAAGAAGGTATTTTGAAAGATACAGAGTTTGAAAACACTTTAACAGGTATTGAAAAAACTGCTTGGAATGATTTCCGTCTGGTGGTCACTAATTTCTTGGGAAATAGAAAAGCTGACAACTATAAAACCCTTGTCAAAAATATGCCGTCATCGTATCAAAAGATGGGCTGTAATTTTTCATCAGGATATTTCAACAATGGAAAAAAGGTACCAGGGAAAGTGGAATCCTTCCATGCTTGCAGACTACTGTTGGACTCTTGGTAGAGATGCTCCAGAAACGATCCATAAAAGAACAGCAAAAAGACAGCGCATATAGTGATTCTTATAAGTATATGAATCTTGTTACTTTTTTTAATATATCCTTAAAAATAAAAAGTTTTTTTTCTAAACCGCAACTAATTTTTTTATTTCATTGTCATTTTTGGATTCAGCGCCCCAAAATTAACAAAGAAGTACACTTTTCCCACAAGATACAATTAAAAAACTAAAATATGTTGTCCAGTGTAATTAGTGCGTGTTGCTGCAATTAAATTCTAGAAATTTAATTTATGTTGGTCGAATTTGGGGCCATTGTTTTTCTCGCTCTCGTTAATAACATAAGTAGCAATACTCATTGTGAAACATTAATATTTGCTGATGTGTTGGAATTGTTCTTTGAAATCAACAGCATCATTGATCGTCAGTTATCTAGGTTGGAAGTTTGGTGTCAATTGAATACTAATACAACAGAATTTCGCTAAATGCAAAGTGGTTGGATTTTTTCATTTTCTAGTGTTAATCATAACAAAATGCGTCGAATTCGAAGACGTCCAAATTATCTCGATGTTAGCGACTTTGACAGTGGTAGAATTATTGCCTATCGAGCTGTTGGTTTGTCCTGTCGCGAAATTGGCCACCGTGTTAATTGTCCTGCGTGACGTTAACATGATTTATAAAGTCGCAGCTTCTTTGGGTAGACGCTGCAAATATCAAATAAAAACTCACAATAATATCATGAATTTGACATACAAAACTTATTTACGGCAAAAAATCACTCAACACAGTTTGCTTCTGAGGTAAAGACTTATCGAAGGAGGACTAGTCTAAATCCCTTATAAAGGGTTGTCCAATAGGGACGCAGGAAAGTAAACGTCAATTTAACATAGACGCCATCTTTGTTTTCTGTCACCGACGTGTCATTTTTTTAGTTGAATGTTTACCGTTGATCGCTATGGAGTCGAATTCGATTGAAGACCGCATTAAAGTTATTCAAGAGCACTACAAAAATGGTGCAAAAATAAAAAACACGTTTCGCGTGCTTCGTGAACATTTCGGTCGCAACAACCGCCCAAACGAAACAACCATCGGTCGTCTGGTGCGTAAATTCGAGGCAATAGGTTCTGTGGCAAATCTGCCAGGCTCTGGCCGGCCAAGGAGCGTTCGCACACCGGAAAATATTGCTGTTGTGAAGCAGAGTGTGAGAGACGATCCGAAACAATCAACAACGCGTCGATCCCAAGATTTGGGCATTTCGAGAACCAGTTTTCTCCGCATTCTCCACAAGGATTTGAATGTACACGCCTACAAGATCCAATTGACGCAAGTGCTGCGTCGGGCCGACCATTTTTCGCGCCGAACGTTGTCAGATTGGCTCCTTGAACACCGCCAAATTGATGCCAATTTTTCATCAAAAATCATGTTCAGCGACGAAGCGCATTTCACTTTGAATGGGACGGTAAACAAGCGAAACTGCCGCATCTGAGCGAACTAAAATCCCCGTGAGTATCAAGAGCAGCCGATGCATCCTCAAAAAGTGACTGTGTGGTGTGCATTGTGGTCAAAAGGCATCATCGGACCTTACTTTTTCGAAAATGCGGCCGGGGACGCCGTTACCGTCAATTCTGAGCAATATCACGTGATGATAGAGGACTATTTTTTGCCGCAACTTGAAGGAATGGATATGGACGATGTTTATTTCCAACAAAACGGTGCAACGTGCCACACAACCAACGTCAATATCCATCGATTGCAGTCCTTCTTCGGTGATCGCGTGATTTTGCGCAGAGGAAATGTGCCATGGCCACCAAGATCGTGCGATTTGACTCCCTTGGACTTCTTTTTATGGGGATATTTGAACAGCAAAGTCTACATCAACAAACCAGCCACCCTCCAAGAACTCAAAAACAACATCATTGCCGAGATAAATGCCATAGAACCGACCATGTTGCAAAATGTCATTGAAAATTTCGACCATCGCGTGGACGTCTGTAAATCCAGTCGTGGTGAACATTTGAGCGATATTATTTTTCATACATAAATGGTATAAATGAACCTTCAAAATAAAGTACCCAACTTGATTTGAATATCAATCTTTCTTGTTTTAATATGCGTTTATTTTCCTGCGTCCGTTTTGGACAACCCCATATTTCTCGCCCAAAGAAAATTCCAGTAGGTTGTGATTTTTATTCTGGACACCGATAGAATTTGGCTATATGTATATCTCAATCTGCTGACGCCAGAATAAAGGCTGTTTTCTCACATATGGCAAGGCTTGGAAAAATTTGTAACATCACCATAGCACCAAATACGTCACAGGTTTGTTTGTGAATTTTACGTTTGAAATTTGTAAAGCAAGTTTTGGCAATTGTTCTTCATAAAGAAGGGTGAAATTACCGTACTTTTTGAAAACAAGGCCTTGATATATCGTCGATTTTTTCCTTTATAGTTTACACAGTGATATACTTACGCCACACCCGGAATTGGCTGTATCCTCAAGTTCAGCTGTAACCTTGCTGCAACTTCCAGAGGTATCCCAGTTTTCTAGAAAACCGAAATAAAAAATAAATTGGAATTACTATTTGCATGCAAAGTTTCTATGCTTATGCGTCGATAGATCTGGCGTTTATTATGGAGACTATTTGTTCCCGTCGCTGCGTTATTCGGGTATCGACGACAAAAATAAAGTAGATTTTGCGAGGTAACATATCGATACGTATTTGCCAAAGTAACGTAAGTCACCAAAAGCGATTTCGGAGAAAAAATGTGTTTTTAATTTAACCTGGTTAAACTTTTTTAAATTGTGCAAAATTTACCAGGGCGTTTCTCTGAGGTCTATATTTAATTAAGAAAAATGATTTTTGAAGTTTTTCTATAGTTTTAGTGGTTAATTGATACTTACGTTACTTTACGGGTTCATCAATCTCGAAGTCTTGATCAAAAATGTAACGTAAGTACACAGATACGTCAGTTTGGCGGCAAATTGTAGCACTTAAAGTATTTTGGAAAGAATTAAAAACTATCGTTTATTATTAAAAAAAACAAAATATCGTTACAAAAGAAAATATGAAATTCTTACTAGTAATATATATATATATATATTTTTAAGTTTTGGAGCTTTCATCTTCGTTGTCATCCTCTGCATCAGTTTCTGCTAACTCATCTGGAAGAGAAGACATTTTAATTTAAAGAATTCATCGTGAAACCTGACAGGTATGACATGTAATTAAAAATATTCTTGTACATCGCATTCCTGTTCAAATTGAACACCCACTATCCCATTTGAGCTATGAGTACTTATTGCTACAATTATTTCTTCTTGCATAGTATGGTTACTATCATTTTCGTAAGGACTCGAATTGTTAGAAAACAATAAAATTGATTGATCTATTTCGATTACGTCTTCATTTACTAAAGTAGTTTTTAAAATATTTTCAGAATTATCTAGATCAAAAATATTGTCACTTGAAATAATGGCTATCAGCATAGACCCGATTTCTTCCTCAGAATAAACATTATTCGATTCATCATTTTGGCCTAAGAGCCGCCAAAATCCTTTTTGTTCGTGAACTGACCATAGACATAATCTGAAAATAACCGAGCATTTATGTTTACAATGTTTCATAGCTTTTATAAAAATTAGAATAGAAACAAATACAACAGTCTTTCTCTAACTTCAACCGATTAATTCCTGTAAATTTCTCACAGGCTTCGAGGTTATGACAGAATAACTTCTAATAAATAAACGAAATTAAATATGAAATGGGAGTTTTATAGGTAGGTACATAATATTAGTTAAGGTTTTAATATTTTTAAATTCTAACTACAAAAAAATGTTTTTTAACTTCAACCGATTCATTCCTGCAAATTTCTCACAGACCTTGAGGTTATCATACAATCATTTGCAAGAAATGAACGAAATTAAACATGAAATGGAATTTTATAGGTATGTATACTTTATCTGAAGTCACTTGAAACACTGTGAAATACCAGGTGCGTTTTATATATCTATATTTAACACGCTCTGTTGCTGCAAAAATCGCCAAATTTCGCAGCAAATATAAGATCAAAGGCAGTTTCACCGGTCCACGTGGAGTAAAGCACGCCTATGCGTGGACATAGCCAATGAGAAAGCGTGTATTTCAGAGCTCCGATCAAGTGCAGGTGGCTACTGAAAATTGAAACAGTTTAGCCAGTGCCGTGTAGCGGTGAATAAACGTGTTTTCTTTAGTCTGTCCGTGTTTTTTCATAGATTTTATTAGTTTGTGTGTTTTTGACTTTTGAGTACTCAGTTTACTTGTTGATTTAATTGTTGTGTTGATTGTTCTTGTGTGTCCTAAATATGGCTCTTTGGAGACCTTGGGAAAATGCTCCAAGCCACGAGGAGATGGTTGATGAACCTGTGCAGGCAGAATTCTTTCATAAAGATTTAGAGGAACAGACCCAAAGAGTAATCCTAAATATGTATGATTGTCTGAAAAACGAAAATCCAGATTCCTCGCAAAATCAAATTTTAAACAGAATTTGTATCCTGACAAAAATCAGTCGGTCTACCATTTATCGGGTTATAAAAAGGGGAGATGTAGTCAACCATTCCCACAGGAAGCGCATAGGGCAAAAATAGACGTGGGTTTTCAGGAAGATATTCGTCGTATAATATACGAATTTTATAAAGAAAATTTGGTGCCCACGTTGGAAATGATACGGGATAAATTAAAAGATTATCCTGAAGATTTTTATAATTACAAATGCTTAGACTCACTGCATTGTATTGTAAAAATTTGTGGTTTTCAATACAAAAAATTAGATAAAAGAATGGTGATTATGGAGTCGTCACGAATCGTTGAATTGCGCCAAGAATTTTTGCACAAAGTTAAAATCTATAGAGAGCAGAAAAGAAATCTGATTTACCTGGGTGAAACGTGGTATGATACCCATGATGTTGTGCAGTACGGCTGGGTTGACAACTGCAACAAGTGCATTTTAAATGCACCATGCAACGGTGGAAAACGAATCATTATTCTCCATGCTGGCAGTGAAAATGGATTTATACCTAATGCCTTGCTGTTATCTGCCAAAAATATCAAAGAATCATGTACCGACTATCATCAGGACATGACCTCCGACTTATTTGAAAAGTGGATAGAGCAGCAGTTAATACCAAACGTTTCCCCAAATTCAGTGATTATTATGGACAATGCGCCATACCATTCCCGACAGAAAAACAAAATTCCGAATACAGGCACAAAAAAACAAGACATTATTGATTTTATGAAGGATAAGGGAATGGAAATACCACAAAAATCAACCAAAGCCATATTATTGGATCTTATTAAAAGACAAAAATTTGAAAAAGAGTATGTTGTTGACAATCTGCTTCAGCAAAATGTCCATGAAGTATTACGTCTACCTCTCTATTACTGCATTTTTAACCCGATTGAGTTGGTCTGGGCTGCTTTAAAAAAAAAGTAAGAAAACATAAACAGACCCCTCAATTAAGTGAATCGCTATTGGCCACAATAAGAGATGCAGTATCTCATATTGCTGCCACAGACCTATGGAAGCAGTGTTCTAGGCATATTATTGAAAAAGAAAATGAATATTGCGTTTTGCCTCCTGTAAATCCCGTTGTAATTCCTCTACAAGATGACTCTAGCGACAGCTCCGAAGGCGAGGATGATATATAAATACCTATAATGTAAGTCTTTATATACCTTTTTATATACCTACCTGCTATGTAAATATTTGCCTATGTCAAACGTTGGAATTCTGTAATTTTTCCATTTCTTAACTTTCAGTCAACATAAATTAAACTCCCAATATACGTATTTTTTATCCCAAATCAAAAAAATAAGAAGATAGTAAAATCCATTTATTGTGATATAAAAACATTATTATTATCGTTCTAAATAAATGACCGCACGCCTATGATACGTCATGAAATTACAAAGGACGCGCCGACCAAAGGTTTTTATGCTATTTCAAGTGACTTCAGATAAAGTATACCTACACAATATCAGTTAAGATTGTAATATTTTTGAATTCTAACTATACAAAAATTTCGTTATTATTTACTTACCTAAAATCAATAATTAGTCGATGGTAGCACGAACCTAACACTGTCGTAAGCCAAATACTGACTGCGAAAATCTGACGTAAGTCGCAGAAACCGACAGGGACTTACGTTATTATGGCGGTAAAAAACGTTAGCTTACGGATATGGTTTAAAAAATTCAGGACATACGTTTTCAAAAAAAGTTAAAAACAAAGGTTTAAAGTAAAATCTAGGCTTCCTACACTTTGGCAGTACCTTCTGAACAATAAAAGCCTTACGTTAATGGTAAAACATGATTTTCACCAAAAATGTCACTTACGTTACTTTGGCAAAAATGCGTCGATATTTGTTATCAATAGACATCTATGGAGGTTGGAAATTACAAAAAGCATATCTAGCATCCTTCCGTACCGGTTCAAAAATCATGTAGAACTCGTCCCTCTCCTTGTCAGGTACCACTCCTTCGATGTGCCTGGTGTAGTACGGATCAGCGCTATAGTAATTGGGCAGCGTCACAAAGGCTGGAGAGCCATGTCTGCAATTTGATACGTTCAAAGCTCCAGAAGGCATACAGTCGCCGTCACAGAAGCACTTATTTTCAGGAACTTTTGTACCTGAAAAGAGAAATTTCCGTTACACATACGGCGTTAACGGCCGGTGCACACGAGCGTTAAATTGTCGCGCTGCAAAAAGACGCGCGTAGAAACGCGCGACTGCTCGCTGATAAACATGCTAGTATTCGAAGAGTGGACACTATTTTCCATTCGCCATTAATCACTGTTTTATGGCAATTGGCAAGTAACACAATGTCATATTATCATTACACATGTCGTCGACTATGCAATCCCTTTTACCACATATCAATACAGATGGTTAATTTAAAACGTGGCACTTCTCGTCATTTTCACGCTTGAAGCAGCAAACATTGATATCACCATAACTCCGCTTGCAGAGCCATCTAAGTGAACAAATCAGTTAGTTTAAGCAAAGAGCTTTTTACTATTAGGAACGGCCACATGTTGCCAAGCTATGTAGTGGTCCACTGTGAGTGATCATTTGGAGCTGTCAAAAGCTCTAGTCGGAAAAAACCTAACGGTACTGAGAGAGAAATTCGTCAAACGCGAAAGCGATTTATTTTTCGACATTTGGTTAGGCTTTTTGTTTGATTCTCATCTGCACCTAAACGAACTTTTTTGCGGCGTAACAGCTTATTGCCAATTGGTAGCGGCAGATAGACTCAATTAGCTTAACTCATCGCTTCTGGTACATTGACAGACATATACTTAATATCTCAAATCATTGGTCAAAAGTGAAATATGAAAAGACGATGTTTGGCGACATTGTACCTGAAAAGAGAAACTTCCATTACACATCCGGCGTTAACGGCTGGTACATACGAGCGTTAAATTGTCGCGCTGCATAAAGACGCTACTATTCGAAGAGTGGAGACTATTTTCCATTCGTCATTAATCACTGTTTTGTGGCAATTGGCAAGTAACACAAATGTCATATTATCATTACACATGTCGTCGACTATGCAATCCCTTTTACCACATATAAATACAGATGGTTAATTTAAAACGTGGCACTTCTCGTCATTTTCACGCTTGAAGCAGCAAACATCGATATCACCATCATTTCGCTTGCAAAGCCATCTAAGTGGAACTGATCAGTTAGTTTAAGCAAAGAGCTTTTCACTATTAGGAACGGCCACATGTTGCCAAGCTATGTAGTGGTCCCCTGTGAATGATCATTTGGAACTGTCAAAAGCTCTAGTCGGAAAAAAACTAACGGTACTGAGAGGGAAATTCGTCAAACGCGAAAACGATTTCTTTTTCGACATTTCGTTTGGCTTTTTGTTTGATTCTCATCTGCATCTAAACGAACTTTTTTGCGGCGTAACAGCTTATTGCCCATTGGTAGCGGCAGATAGACTCAAGTACCTTGACTCATCGCTTCTGGTACATTGATAGACATAAATACCCGTGTTTGACGACAGAGGGCGTTCTTGAGAGAAGTTAATATTATCATCGTGTGCTGCCATCTATCAGACAACGGCACAACAAATTTTAGACTGATCGGTAGGTTAGTTTGGATTTGGCAGCCATTCGAGTAACAGTTGTTTCGTGATTTTGGAAAGAGAACAGTGCGACTTTTTCTTGTTCCCTGACATAAAAAATGGCTCGCGGGGAAAAATTTAGCTCAAATGAGAAGGTCATCGCTGAGAGTTCGAGAAATCCTATTTTTTGGGGGGGTTAAACTTTGGAAAAAGTGTATCTTTCTAAAAGGGGATTATGTTAAAGAAGGAAAAGACATTTTTGGGAAAAATTGGTGTTTTCATTTGTCACACGGGTACTTATTGAACTGCCCCCGTATTAATTATATTTTTTACTGTCAATATTCTCAAGCTTTGGTATGATAGTCATCCTATGTAAGGATCCGAGCAGTGCTTTCCGAACTGGCTGAAAGAGATTACCAACAGATTACACGACGTAGATAATGTACCAAAAACAATAATAATCAACGACTCTCATTTAAGGCGAAGCTTAGCTACAAGCTATTCCACCACTCAACCCGTGAAACCACTTAAAATCTCAAAAATGAAAGTTTATGTCCTTGGTTACGCCGTTTTAATGGGTTTTCCAAATTGATTTCAAAATATACTTAATGACTCAGAAAATGCAACACCGACTAGGAGTGCTGTAAGTTTGAGATATCCCACCTTACTGATAATAATGTATTGAAGCTCATCTGTACGCTACACATTCGTTAAGTCGTCGCGGCATTGATTGGACTAGGTGATTGATGTCTTCTTGGTGTATTGTATCCAATGCCATCTGAATTTGGTGTCGTAGAGCTTCCAATGTTTGAGGAGCTTGCGGTAAATTTTGCAACTTTCTTCCCATCAAGCAGATTTACACCCGACGCAAAATCCAATGAATAATTCTGGATGTTGCATTTTATACGTCACTTAGTGCATATTACGTGAAAAACGTCAAATCTACTGTTCGTTAATCTCAATACTCAAAACGTCTTCTTACCGTTGTCTAAGAACTTCTGTCCTGCTATGAACTTGTAACCCGTTATGCCGTGTATCATGACTTCCTCTGCAAATTCTAGTTCAACATACCTGAAAAAAGCGTACATGTACAATCATAATATGCACCAATTCAAGTGTCTTTGGATCAAGCTCTAAATACCAACACACGAAGTGTCGTTTTTCTTGTGACTAGAAAGGATTCGAACTAGGTGAGTCTTAAAGAAGGAGGAAAAAGAGTTTCCATGATTAGAAATTAGAAATTAGAAGTTCTTTATTAACGCACATGGCATTTAAATATAAATAACAATACAAAATATAAAATCATTAATGGTGCATGATCACAAGAGGGCGGTCTACAATCTTAAACACTACTAGATACAACAAGACCAATTATTACTGTACTACATTTCTCATTTTATTCGCAAAAATCCTAAAACTATCATTGAAAAAGTCAATTTTATTGCACTTCTGCACTACACTATTTGCTTTCATACACATTCGAGTTATAGGAGAATTCACACCATAATTTGTCCTATGATATGGAATATGAAATAATGACTTACTTCTTGACTCCCTTGACGGTATATGAAAACCAACCAGAGCAAGGAGATCAGGTGCATTAAGTTGATTGTTCATGATCTTAAAAAGTGTGCAAATATCAAACATATCTCTTCTGTTTACAAGTGGCGTTAAGTTCAGTAGAGTCATTAGGTCCTGACAATTAATGTCATCATAAAGAATGCCAACCTTTAGCCCTATTCTCTTAAGAAATTTTATTTGGATTCTTTCAATACTTACTATCTCTGTGCACAGCATAATAAGGATGCCAAACAGAGCTGGCATATTCAAATAATGATCTTACTAAAGCACAGTAGACATCTCTATGATGGTTGCGATAGAGTTTGAAGAATGACCAGGGTACTCATTGTACAAGTTGCAATAAAGAATATGGATATGTTTTCAAGAAAAGAATGCCGTCAAGAAACATGAGTTGTTGGTGCACGAACAATGCAAAAATATACTCGTAGATTTCGTCTTTTTCGGTTCGGTAACACTGCAAGACAGTCTGGTCCTGGCATTGAACAGGGCGAACGTTGTAAACGATGTAAATATTCAAAAAGGTTCTCGAAGAGTTTTTAAATGTAACAATATATTGACTTTCTGTTATATATATATATATATATACAGGATGTCCGCAAAGTTGGGATTTTCCTTTTCAGAAACAACTACCCTTGAAATAACAAAGGTAATGTGTAGTGAAACGAGGGCGGCCAAGTAAAAAAAAATAAAGGAAAAAGTACTCACTCTCCAGTTGACGAAAAGGGCTAAGTACGTCTCTGCCCGAAATCATACCGCTCCAACAGAAAATGAAATCAGCTGAAGCGCTACCGAGCAGACGCAGAAACCACATTGATTGTCTTACACTTAATGGCACATCTTCTAACAATAAAGGCAAAATGTTGCGTAAAAGTCTAGATATTGCATCCCGTCCAATCGATTTTTGAGAATATATGGTCCAATGAGCATACCGTTCACCATGCCAACCCAAACATTCACCGAAAATGTTTGTTGAAAATGTGCCCGACGGACAGCGTGCGGATTTTCTACTGACCAAACATGAGTGTTGCGAAAGTTATTCACCCCATTACGCGTGAACGTAGATTCGTCTGTCACCAATATGCACTTCAAAAAGTCCGGATTATTGTCATGTTGATGCAACAACGAAACGGATACAGCCCCTCTTCACGCAGCGTTTGCCACACTTTAGTTTTTGATACATGCACTTCTCTAGCCACGTCTCTAGTGCGTTTTGTTTTTTGAAACGCAATCGTTTATATGGGTTCGTTTACCTCTACACGCGTGACCGTAACCGTCGGTTGAAGGTTGCATACTGACCTGACACACTGACCCCGACCCAGTTCTGTCATCGGGTTGAGCTAGTGTCCTAGTACCACTTGGGGATGTCGCGGCTACAGGACGGTATTCAGATATTTTTGATGTTGCAGAGCCCTTTATCTCGGTTCCCTTAAGACATTGGTGTATATGGTACTCAGAAAAATTACTTTTGTTTTCAAGATCTACACGTCGTGTAAAGGAGAACCCCAACTTTGCGGACACCCTGTATATATACTACCTATTTACCTTAGAAAAATAGAACATTATAATAAATTCAAGGACAGTGTGGAATTATTTTTGCAGAGCAGCTGCTTTTACTCAATGCATGAATATTTGGATGGCGAATTCTAAGTGCTTTAGCAATGGTGGATGTGTTTTGTAAGTATACATTTTATTTGTTGTGATGTTTGCTGTTTTTTTTTCATGTTTTACCTAATAATTTATACTATATATGACTTGACATATACACTATTGTGTCGCTTTGGTTAAAAGTAAAATACAAATACAAATACAATGAATCGGCGCGATTTGAATTGTCATTTCATTTAACATTTATCAATTACCTGCATAAATCGGAGGAGAACATCTTAACAATGCTGTCTTTCTTCAGATTCCCCGGGAAGAAATCACCGGCAGAGGCTCCGTCGAATCTCCCACATTTTCCTGGATAGTATGGAGTGTGCTCCTGAAACTTCCACCGTTCCAGTTCTCCGATTTTTCCATCGGACCTTCCGGTGTCTATGTTAAACTCCCCGTCGAAATCCTCAGATCCATTTCTCTGAAACAAGAAGAACAACGATACAAACCGATAACATTGCTTTTATGCGTTCGAGCAGCAGAAAGTTAGTTACGTGTTTCGTGCTTATTGGCAATCATCAGCACTGTAGTATATTAAGTACGCCCCTGGTTCCCCGAACCCCTGAATATTTCAGCCGCAGTAAAGAATCAACGTTGGCGGATTTTGGTTCTTGACATCCTTTACGATCGGTTACGATGCCTAGAATACGGAGACCTGTACGATCTCATCAACTTAGTGAGTTTGATAGGGGCCGTATAGTGGGACTTCGGGAAGCTGGACTTTCTTTTCGGACAATTGCAGTTAGAGTGCAAAGAAGTGTAAATACTGTGGTTAGGTGTTGTCAGGCATGGCTTCGAGAAGGCCGTACGCAAAGAGCAAGGGGCACCGCCGTAGAACAACAGACCGTGAAGATCGCCGCCTAAGATTATTGGCCTTAAGGGACCGTTTCTCCACTACCAGGTCCATTGCAAATGAATAGTTTGCAGAACAGGGAAGACCTATTGGCATGCGAAGTGTTTTCCGACGAATGAGAAGTTTTGGCTTGTTTTCATACCGGCCACACTGGGTCCTCCCTTTAACTCGAGAACACCGACGTAATCGCCTTGAGTGGTGCAGACAACGGTCACTCTGGGATCAGGAATGGAACAGTATTGTCTTTAGTGACGAGTCTCGATTTTGTTTAGGCATGCACGATGGTCGTGTCAGGGTTAGAAGGCGACGTGGTGAAAGGAGGAATCCACAGTTTTTTGTTGAAAGACATGTTCATCACACTGTTGGAGTTATGGTTTGGGGTGCTATAGCTTATGGTTTCAGGTCACCTTTAATCTTCATCAGAGGTAACATGAATGCACAGCGTTATATCCACGAAGTTCTAGAACCCCATCCTTTACCCTATCTTGACACCCTGGCAGATCCAACTTTCCAACAAGATAATGCCCGACCACATGTCGCAAGAGTCACAATAGACTTCTTTCAACATAATGATGTCACATTGTTACCATGGCCACCAAGATCTCCCGACTTATCCCCAATTGAGCACGTGTGGGATATGATGGGTAGGAGATTGCTCAATTTGCAACATCCTCCTCAGACTCCAGAAGCACTTCGAGAGGAGTTGGTGGTTGCCTGGAATGAGATACCACAGGAGGACATTGACCATCTGATCAGAAGCATGCCTAGGCGCGTTGGAGAATGCGTAGCACATCAGGGTGCATCCACACATTATTAAAGGTCAAACGGCTTTAAAGCAGTGCAATCATTTTGAAATTTTTATCATTTACTTATTATGCTTCATTAAGTACTTATACAAAATTTTATTAAAATAAAACCATTTAAACTGGGTGTTCGGATTTATATGTCACTTAGTATATCTAAGAAATATAAAGTGTCTGTACCGCAAGGGAACAGAAAAAAATGTATACAGAAACTATAAGCTTGTCGC
The DNA here is from genome assembly GCA_963669975.1 of Acanthoscelides obtectus. Classification (NCBI taxonomy): domain Eukaryota; kingdom Metazoa; phylum Arthropoda; class Insecta; order Coleoptera; family Chrysomelidae; genus Acanthoscelides; species Acanthoscelides obtectus. Next base: position 120,884,809 of record CAVLJG010000001.1, on the reverse strand, counting down.
TAACTATATTAGTTTCTTAACGCCGACTACATTTCTACTATGTTGTCAGAATCGACGGCATCAAGCGGTCACGGTGGTGACTCGACAGTCGACGCGAACTTAGATACTTTACTTATGAAAAAGTCGGAAAATTTCGCTCACGAATATTTGTTATTGTTCTGAGAAATGTTGGAAGTTTCTGTATAAACATTTTGCCATAACAAAAAACTGTCGTGCTGCTTTGCGTTGACAAACAGAATGTCATTTACCTGTACTTACACCGTAAAACCAGCCGAATTTGTCCATGTTGGGGATGTTGTTCTTGGACAGGAATGGTAGTTTGGCAGCTATGCTCAGCAACGCGTCCGTATAACCGTCGAACAGTACGTCTCCTACTGGACGGACCGCCTCCACAGTCTGGACCATGCTGGATAACACTCCGGAAAATGTCTTCTTCACTATGAAATGGAAGTCTCTGACCGTATAGGCAGCTGACTGAAACAGAAGTAAAAAATGGCGTCAAGCAGCTCGAAACTGCACGAAGTTTGATCGATTTCTATTTTTTCAGTTTTTGCCCCGAAGCTCCGCAGCCACTGGACCGACTTTCGAAAAAAAGGTTTTTCATTCTTGGCATAGTAGTGAAAATAGTGTGAAAATTTCATCCAAACTCGAGCGGTGTTTTCCAAGTCCGTCTATAGGGCCAAAGACTAGCGGACAAACAGACCGACATATCGTCAGTCTAGATCGCGATCACATTACTTCCTCGCCAGTGGCGTATAGAGTAAGCTGAAAATGGTCACTTGCGTTACTCGAGAGAAGCGGGAATTAGTGTGGGGGTTCCACATCCTTGGACCAATTTTATCTACATAAACGATCTATACTAGGTAACATATAAATCCGAACAGCCAGTTTGAATGGTTTTATTTTAATAAAAGTTGGTGAATGTATTTATCTTACTGTAAATAACAAGTGAAAACATTTTCAGCCTTATCAGTTGGACATTCCGGTTTTTATACTGCTTTTTTTTTATTCACTAACGCTCTAAAAATGAATATTTCAGCCGCAGTAAAGAATCAACGTTGGCGGATTTTGGTTCTTGACATCCTTTACGATCGGTTACGATGCCTAGAGTACGGAGACCTGTACGATTTCGTCAACTTAGTGAGTTTGATAGGGGCCGTATAGTGGGACTTCGGGAAGCTGGACTTTCTTTTCGGGCAATTGCAGTTAGAGTGCAAAGAAGTGTAGATGCTGTGGTTAGGTGTTGTCAGGCATGGCTTCGAGAAGGCCGTACGCAAAGAGCAAGGGGCACTGGACGCCGCCGTAGAACAACAGACCGTGAAGATCGCCGCCTAAGATTATTGGCCTTAAGGGACCGTTTCTCCACTACCAGGTCCATTGCAAATGAATGGTTTGCAGAACACGGAAGACCTATTGGCATGCGAAGTGTTTACCGACGAATGAGAAGTTTTGGCTTGTTTTCATACCGGCCACACTGGGTCCTACCTTTAACTCGAGAACACCGACGTAATCGCCTTGAGTGGTGCAGACAACGGTCACTGTGGGATCAGGAATGGAACAGTATTGTCTTTAGTGACGAGTCTCGATTTTGTTTAGGCATACATGATGGTCGTGCCAGGGTTAGAAGGCGACGTGGTGAAAGGAGGAATCCACAGTTTTTTGTTGAAAGACATGTTCATCACACTATTGAAGTTATGGTTTGGGGTGCTATAGCTTAAGGTTCCAGGTCACCTTTAATCTTCATCAGAGGTAACATGAACGCGCAGCGTTATATCCACGACGTTCTAGAACCCCATCTTTTACCCTACCTTGACACCCTGGCAGATCCAACTTTCCAACAAGATAATGCCCGACCACATGTTGCAAGAGTCACAATAGACTTCTTTCAACATAATGATGTCACATTGTTACCATGGCCACCAAGATCTCCCGACCTATCTCCAATTGAGCACGTGTGGGATATGATGGGTAGGAGATTGCTCAATTTGCAACGTCCTCTTCAGACTCTAGAAGCACTTCGAGAGGAGTTGGTGGTTGCCTGGAATGAGATACCACAGGAGGACATTGACCACCTGATCAGAAGCATGCCTAGGCGCGTTGGAGAATGCGTAGCACATCAGGGTGCATCCACACATTATTAAAGGTCAAAGTGCAGTCATTTTGAAATTTTTATCATTTACTTATTATGCTTCATTAAGTACTTATACAAAATTTTATTAAAATAAAACCATTTAAACTGGGTGTTCGGATTTATATGTCACTTAGTATATTAACTTCGTTATTTATGTGCGCTCATGATATGTTGGGTATAGTGGCTGACAAAAACATATAGTAGTTGTAGCAAAAATCAACTAAACTTGTAAGTAATGTACCTGAGTGGTGCAATGACAACTTATTACATTTGAACGTCAATTAAACGAATTTTGTATACTTGTATTAAACGGAAAAAACATAGTTCAAACGAATGCTGCACAGTTTCTTGGTGTGAAGATAAACCATTCATTGAAGTACATCAGAACAAATAATATCAGTGTTATCTGCCTGCTATTTAATATACAGTATTAGAGATCAAGTTAGTACTGAAGTCTTGAAGATGGTCTACTTTGCTTATGTGCAATCTGCAATATAATACAGCATAGTATTTTGATTTGACTCTTCGAAATTTGCCGATGTTTTACTTGCCAGAAACAAATTTTAAGAGCAGTATTTAAATCACCCCAGATGCAGAGTATGAAAAACGCTTATTATTACAATAGAAACTGTAATAATACAGGATGCGGCAGAGAGGATGGACGGTTTTAAAAAAATCATAAAATATACTAAGTGACATATAAATCCGAACACCCAGTTTAAATGGTTTTATTTTAATAAAAGTTGGTGAATGCATTTATCTTACTGTTATCAACAAGTGAAAAAATGTTTAGCTTTATCAGTTGGACATTCCGGTTTTTATACTGCTTTTTTTAATTCACTAACGCTCTAAAAATTTCAGCCGCAGTGAAGAATCAACGTTGGCGGATTTTGGTTCTTGACATCCTTTACGATCGGTTACGATGCCTAGAGTACGGAGACCTGTACGATTTCGTCAACTTAGTGAGTTTGATAGGAGCCGTATAGTGGGACTTCGTGAAGCTGGACTTTCTTTTCGGGCAATTGCAGTTAGAGTGCAAATAAGTGTAGACACTGTGGTTAGGTGTTGTCAGGCATGGCTTCGAGAAGGCCGTGCGCAAAGAGCAAGGGCACTGGGCGCCGCCGTAGAACAACAGACAGTGAAGATCGCCGCCTAAGATTATTGGCCTTAAGGGACCGTTTCTCCACTACCAGGTCCTTTGCAAATGAATGGTTTGCAGAACACGGAAGACCTATTGGCATGCGAAGTGCTTACCGACGAATGAGAAGTTTTGGCTTGTTTTCATACCGGCCACACTGGGTCCTCCCTTTAACTCGAGAACACCGACGTAATCGCCTTGAGTGGTGCAGACAACGGTCACTCTGGGATCAGGAATGGAACAGTATTGTCTTTAGTGACGAGTCTCGATTTTGTTTAGGCATGCACGATGGTCGTGCCAGGGTTAGAAGGCGACGTGGTGAAAGGAGGAATCCACAGTTTTTTGATGAAAGACATGTTCATCACACTGTTGGAGTTATGATTAGGGGTGCTATAGCTTATGGTTCCAGGTCACCTTTAACCTTCATCAGAGGTAACATGAACGCGCAGCGTTCTATCCACGAAGTTCTAGAACCCCATCTTTTACCCTATCTTGACACCCTGGCAGATCCAACTTTCCAACAAGATAATGCCCGACCACATGTTGCAAGAGTCACAATAGACTTCTTTCAACATAATGATGTCACATTGTTACCATGGCCACCAAGATCTCCCGTCTTATCCCCAATTGAGCACGTGTGGGATATGATGGCTAGGAGTTTCTCAATTTGCAACGTCCTCCTCGGACTCTAGAAGCACTTCGAAAGGAGTTGGTGGTTGCCTGGAATGAGATACCACAGGAGGACATTGACCACCTGATCAGAAGCATGCCTAGGCGCGTTGGAGAATGCGTAGCAGTGCAATCATTTTGAAATTTTTATCATTTATTTATTATGCTTCATTAAGTACTTATACAAAATTTTATTAAAATAAAACCATTTAAACTGGGTGTTCGGATTTATATGTCACTTAGTATATTATATACTTATTACAATAGAAACTGTAACAATCTACGACTAAGTATTTAATGCTTTGCCAGTACATATGAAAGACTTGAAAAGTACATATGGCTTCAAAAAAAGTATGAACGCTTATTCAATGAAAAAGGCCTTGAATGAGTACTTTAACTGCCCTTAGTTTTTTTATGTAATGTTTTTGTGTGTACAATGCTTTTAATTGTAAAATTGTGCAATCAATGTGCTTATTTCTTCTCACGTTGACGTTGTCTATGTTTACAATTGTGAACCTTATGACAATAAAATTATTATTTTTTTTAATGCAAGTTATAAGCACATACTTACGAAAGCAACCGGATTGACGCTGATAACGGTATCAGCAAGAGTTCCGTTGCTTTTCTCCGGAACATACCACCATTTCTTCATATTCTTGTAGGTCACGGTGTTATTATTGTTCCAGGTGATGTTAGTTTTTTCTTTCGTCTCATAGAAGGTGTACGGCCCTATCTTCTGGAAATGGGGCTTTATTGTATGGTTATTGATATCTTTCGGATTTGTCCAGTTGAAGAGGTAGAGCTTCAGATATAATGGTACTGGGTTCTTTACCTGTTAATGTAAGAAGAACTTGTGTAAGTTAGCATTCTCATTTATTTTTGGGATGCATGCTGATCACAAAAGGTTATGAGGTCCTACGTAAAATTACATGATCAAACGAACTTACCTGTTAATTATGTCCTCGTCGAAGTAAATGTCTAGAATACATATAGTAGTACCCTCGTAGTAGTATTCAACCGCCACGATTTCAAAGCGCGCACCCAGAGAAGGAAAGCGGAACCGTTCTCCTTCCCCCTCTGGCCGCCTATAAACCTTCATTTACTTCAAAGCCAAGTTGTAACAATTGGGTGGTACACACGGAGCGAGGGAGCTATTTACTTCGACGAGGACTTCACATAGGTTGTACATAACTACACAAATTGTACACAATGTATGTGTCAACTAAATGTACATTTCCATTGTAACAATTCGAGGCCTTTAGCAACAGATAATATGACGTACCTGGTTCAAAAATTACCATCCATTTCATGGTAATAAGCAAATAACGTAATAACATAGTTATGTTTAAGGCGTGGAGACTTGGTTAACCTCAAATGCCGCTTGAGCAAAGCTATTGTATGGCATAAGAGATTTGTGACGTATCTTAGAAAACGCACTTCAGGCCGCCTCGAGCCTGAGACTACTATAATTTATCAGGCATGTATTTCTTCCCGACAAAGGTCCTACCGTAATCTAAGCCCACAATACATGATGGATTATCGATGTTGATTGGAATGACAGCCTTCCAGTGACGATCACCAGGGTAAGCTTGAGAATTAGTGAGAGTGACGTCCTGGGTCCCTCCATCAGATCCTTGCGTTACTTCTAGAAGTGAAATTTCAGGAACACCGAATACATGAACCAAAATCAGGATGGTGACAGGTGCAGCTCCCACTCCGTTTCCACGTCCCACTGACGCTTTCCTTCTCTGCGTGCGCGCTTTGAAATCGTGGCGGTTGTGTACTACTACGAGGGTACTACGATATGTATTCTAAATATTTACTTCGACGAGGACCGAACACAATTATATATTCCTTCCACATCCTAAATAGTATTGGCTGAACGACTATATTTTTCGAAAGCTTAATATTTTGTCTGAAAAGAGGTAATTTGTTGACATCGATTGAACGAGTTATTTTTTAAAAGTACAGTGTCCAGCTTCATGACCAAATAATAAAATATTAATACTACTTATACATTTTACTATTATTATTGTTGAAGTTGACAGATTTTTTACTGCTTTTCTCATGCACATGCTACTATTCGGAATAGACCGGACTCTAATGGACGTTTTATCTAAAAAAAATTTGAATTCACTTATTCACCGCGAATTACGTAAAAGTTATCAAATATCGTTGCCGTACCGTGTAATGTGTCAATTAGCAAATAATACAAGGCCAAATCATAATTGTACATGCCCTCGACTCCGTAAAACATTTTGCTACAAGCCATAAAGCTGGTCATTTTCGGTTATACACGTTTTCGACACAACTCTCTCGTCGTTTTGACGTTTGATGAGATAGATACTCACAAAACCATTTGAGTGGACTTGATGTTATCAAAAGATGAATAATTATGCATCTCTATAACGGCGAACAAATTCTGGAGCTGAAGTCAATCGCAAACATATTTTTTTAACTTTTGGCCAGGTTTCTTGGCTCTGGTACCACTGTGAGACACAATCATATGAAGCCTTAATTGGTTTACCTTTTAAAAACTCATGAACTCACAGCACTTCGTTCAGAAGTTATTCCAAGAAAACATATTTCCAATCGCGTTCTTTCAGAACGTGTACGAGGTCTGTAAATTAAGTAATGAAATTTTTTTGTTCAATTACAGTTACAAATTCATATTGCCACCCTCAAAATGAAGGCGCACATGCTCCCCTGTCTCCCCTCAAGGACCGGCGCCTCCACTGTTGCCAGATCGAACGCTACGTTGCCAGACTCATCACTTAATTTGCAGACCTCGTATCTCCGCAGGGGGAAGTTTGGATTTCTTTATGATAAATTGTCATTATTTTCTGCGTTCTAAAGCCTCCGTACCCAAACTTGGAATGCGCTGGATCCAGGCTGAAGCACCAAGTTCCCTTTGAGGATGGCTTCGTAGATGATGTGCGTGAAGCAAATCAGCAATGTCCCGAAGACTATGAGTATGACTGATACGCAACAGCTACACACGAAGAATGTGAACAGCTTCTTCGGATGCATGGCGGTTGTCAGACTAGGTCTGTCCTGAAATCAAAATTGATAAATTTAGATATAGTAACTACTATGTTCTATGTAGACACAGTTTTGAGATTATTTCAAACTTTTCCGCAGGAAAAAACAATGATAATATTTTTGAGAGTAAGAACAAAATATGAATATTTTCAAGAGGCTAAATATGTGATTACTCGAGCGACAGGGACCTATTTGGTTTTTAAGTTTATTTTCCTGGAAAAGAATGTTATATGATCATTCAGTTACGTAATACCAATTTTTTGATACTCCTAACCAACCATTTTTTGGCTGATATACAGGATGTCCCAAAAATAGCACGCCAGAGTGACGCGGGATGTAGATTGTCTGCAGATCAATCAGACAAAATCAACATGACCTTAGTAAAAGTTTTCTAGTTTTCGAGATATATTATTTTTTGCTCACTTTTTGCCTATAACAGCCATAACGGCTATAAAGAACTTCTAATTTATGACTTTTTTCCTGGGCTACAATTAATAGTTGGATGGGATAATCGAAAATTCATTCCATTGAAAACTAACACGGTATGCTAAAAAAAACCTAAATTATTACATTTGGCTTCAAGGCGAAAACCTTCACTGAAGTCTGACTAATTACTGTCAAAAGAATGTACCAGACTGAATCAGCAAATTACCTTAAAGATTTCCCATTTAATGGTCTTTGAAAAATAGTATGTATAACATTTGTAGGTTATTTTTACTAAAAACTGAATAATTCCAACCTTTTTCATTGAAGTCGTGATACTTGCAAAATACTACAAATAAAAAAATAATAAGTGTATATGTCCAAATTACATCTTTGTAGTAGCTTTTTATTTTAGCAAATATCTAAAACAGCTACCCATTATCCTCTTTCTTTATTCATTGTTATTTGCAGGCAGCAAAATAATGAACAGAACATTAGATTGTATTCTTTAATTTCCATTGATTTTTACAACATTCAAATCAAATAAAGAATCAGAAATCACTATTAACCTCTTAAATTAACGAAATGAAAATTGAATTAACATCTTGTAATGTAAATATTCCCTGAAATAAATGATTACTATTATAATTATAATTATTACTATTTTCACAACAGATTTTCAAAATATCTACCACCGACTCTTATACACAACCTGCATTTTCTAAAAAATTACACTTTTAAACTTCTCAATCTTAAATCGGATATTTTGAGTCCTGCTTAACGGATTCGATGCTCAGTTTATCATCTGATCGAACTGTTTTCCATAGACCTTATCTCTCAAACATCCCCAGTAAAAAAATTCCGGGGGTTCAGGTCTGGGGAGCGTGGCGGCCACAAAATTGGTCCTAGCCAGCCAAACCATCTTCTAGGGAATGTTTCATCATTGATGCACTAGCATAGTGTGGAGGACACCCATCATTCTGTAACCACATCCTTCTTCTTGTCTCAAGAGACACATTTTCCGAAAGAATGGGTAGAAGATGTTGCAAAAAATATGAGTAAATTAAAGCGTTTAAGATCATTTTCCGATTCAGTCTGATACATTTTCTTCACAGTAATTAATAAAAATTTAGAAAAGGTTTTCATATTGAAACAAAGTGCATCCCTTGCTAGATTCAATGAAATGAATGCTCCAACTACTAATTGTTAGAAGTTCTTTATAGCCATAGCAGGCAAAAAAGGAGCAAAAAGGAGTGATTTTTTGAAGGAACTTAAAAGTGGAAATATCTCGAAAACTCTGACTAAAGTCGTGTTGATTTTATCTGATTGATCTAAAGCACATATACCCCTTACTACTCTGAAGTGTTATTACTGGGACACTCTGTATATTACGGAATTGACGTTTGACAGCAGCTGTCGACCGATTCGGGTCGGCTGTCGGTTGGTTCGAATTTTGGTAATAAGCCTGATGATGCCCTTTCGAGATTGTCGGAAATGTAAAAAAAATAGTTACATAGAAATACTTGAGCGTTTTAGATAATGATATTGCATGTCCACGTCTCACTGATATTGGGTCATTAGTAAAAGACTCCAGGTGTATCTTGGCAACCAGTCAACCTAGAGCTAACTTTCGTAACAAAAATGGCCAAGAGAAGTTGCTTAAAACCATTTTCAGCTTCCTAAAGTGGCCGCTGGAGAGCGTAACTATATCCTCACAATATTTTTTTTTGTAAAGTTCAAGCGCAATAAATAATCAGTTTTGCAGATTATACTGCAATACTGCAATACTGTATGGAGGCACTGACTGGTCTGAGTTGGAAAATATAATTGAAAATGATTTGTAAAAATTATTCGGTGGTTTAATAGCAGAAACTTAAGCATTAACTATTTTAAAACACAGTTTTTACTATTTGCATCTTATGCTAGACATTTGGCAAATTACACAATTAAAATTAAAGTAGAAATTAATCTAATTTTTTTTCTGTTCCAATAAAGTTAAAAAGCTACACCTACCAAACACACAAATTAATAACATTAAACTAGAAAAAAGTATTAAAAATAGCAACATTAACGATCTAAAACTGGAAGTGCCAAAGATAAAAGATACCCTGGAATAGTAATGGATCCTCACTTATGTTGGGGCATCCGTGTCAATTATATTTTAAAGAAAGTTAGATTTGTAACGTACAAAATTATACAGGGTGTTTCAGTTTATTGTTGCATAACTTTAAGATTCGATAGAACTTTTAAAATTAATGCAGAAAGTCTATATAAACGTGGGTCGAAAATTGCGTGGCTTCCGAAATACAGGGTGTTCAAATTTACTTTCTTAAATAGTTATTTTTAAATATTTCGAACAATATTTGATGTATAACAGTGAAAATTGGTATACAAGGGTTTTTTGGTACGACAAAACGAACCGTGTTTTAATGTGGCCGGTAGAGGGCGCTCTCTACTGTACCTGTAGTGTATTAAAATGACCGAAAAAATTTTCTTAGTGCAACTTTTTGCTTTTTGAGTAAAAAAACTGATTCTTCGCACTTTTCAACATAAAAAAGCTCTCTTGTGAATTTTCGTTATAGTTAGCCGTTTTTGAGATACTTCGATTTTTAAGGTTCGATGCATTTTTAATTATTTATGATAAAATAACGTTAAAAAGTCAGTATCTCGATAATTTTTAGAAGTAGGCTGTGACTGCAAATATTTTTGAAATTGAAAGCAGAATAAGGTTAAACGTCAAGTAGTTGACAGTTAGTTTTGTTGTCTGTTGAAACCTGAAACGTTTTTTTGCAATTGTGAATGCACGAAATTTAGTTTCTTTTACCTGTTTTTTTTGTAAGTTTTATAAAAATGCCATTTTTATTCTCCAATCAAGAGTTAGCGCATATTCATTTTGTGTATGGCTTTGTAAATGGAAACGCAGCAGAAGCAGCCAGAGAATACGCACGAAGATTTCCAAACAGACGACATCCAACTCGCTCAGTATTGGTAAGAGTGCATCGCCAAATAATTGAAAATGGTTTTGGAAATCTCCAAAGGGATCAAAACATAAACGTTCGTTAGCGCAGATTTACCCGTATGATTCTGCGTGAGTTTGATAGAGATCCGACCACAAGTGTTGGAGAGTTTCTGGTGCCTTGGGAATTTCAGCAAGCCACGTTCACCGTGTTCCTAGAAATGACCACAGACGTCCTTACCACTTGCAACCTGTACAAGGACTACAGCCAGGGGACGGAGAACGAAGAATCACATTTGGTCAGTGGATTCTTGATAGAACTGATAATAATAGGGAGTTTTTAAGTACCGTTTTATGGACCGATGAGTCATGCTTCACTAGACGTGGAGTGGTAAATTTTCATAATCAACATATTTGGTCGCACGAAAATCCGCATGCAGTTCGGGAAAGAAATTTTCAGCATGAATTTAGTGTGAACATGTGGATTGGTATCTACCGTAATCGACTATTTGGACCCTACCTTTTGCCTGCAAGGTTAAATGCTGCGACCTTCTTGGAATTTTTAAAGGCTGAACATGCAAATATGTGGGATGATGTTATGTTAGATTTAAGAAGAGTGGCCTGGTTCCAGCTTGATGGTTGTCAAGCTCATTATTCGAGAATAGTTAGAAACTGGCTGGATGAAAATTATCCAGAAAGATGGATCGGCGGTGGAAGACTAGTCGCCTGGCATCCACGATCCCCTGACCTAAATCCATTAGATTTCTTTGTGTGGGGATTTCTAAAAGAAAAAGTGTACCAGACTCCCGTAATCACAAGAGATATGCTAGTAGACAGAATCAGGAATGCATGTGATGAAATAAGGCCTTATTTGAATAATGCTATACCACGTTCGATCATTCGTAGATGTGAATTGTGTATTGAACAATTGGGTTTACATTTCGAGCAACTACTTTAGATTTTGTATGTGTGTCCTAACTATCCAATAGCATTTTAGTTGTAAATAATTAATTTAATTTGTTAAAAATAATATTGGAAAATTAAACAAATTAATATTCTGTTTTTTGTGCTCATTTGGAGTTAGGAATTATTGCTGTGTTTAAAAACACAATCTAAATGATCATCTTGATTACTTGTAATGCCCAAATCGAAAATATTAAAAAAAATATATTATTTTCCCATAAATAATTAAAGATGCATCGAACCTTAATAATCGAAATATCTCAAAAACGGCTCACTATAACAAAAACTCACAGGAGAGCTTTTCTATGTTGAAAAGTGCGAAGAATCATTTTTTTATTCATTATGCAAAAAATTGCACTAAGAAAAAATTTTCGGTCATTTCAATACACTACAGGTACAGTAGAGAGCGCCCTCCAGCGGCTACAGTAAAACTGTGCCCATGTTTCGTTTTGTCGTACCAAAAAACCCTTGTATACCAATTTTCACTGTTATACATCAAATATTGTTCGAAATATTTAAAAAAAAAATATTTTAGTAAGTAAATTTAAACATCCTGTATTTCGGAAGCCACGCATTTTTCGACCCATGTTTATATAGACTTTATGCATTAATTTTAAAAGTTCTATCGAATCTTAAAGTTATGCAACAATAAACTGAAACACCCTGTAAATTGACAGAAAAATATTTTTCGTACATTATACGATATACTGATTAGACCTCATCTCATAAACAATGCAATGTTAACATATAGCCTATGACTCCTGATCTATTTGAATTCGTTGGTTATGAACCATAGCAGCAGTTACATTAATCACTTTATGTATATTGTTTTCTAACGGATAAACATATGAGAAAGATTGATAAAAATTCCACGACAAATAGCAAAAAATATCTACACCAACCTAGACTTAAAATTTCTCAGTACGTGCCATTTAAAGTTAAACACACAAGTAATCTTAAGTCTCCCATATATGAAAATAACTGACTGTAGATGAGATAGTAGAAATCTTCGTTGTTTTGGAATGCATCCGGATGCAGTAACAATAATGGATGGTTATTGAAAATTACATAATGGTTCATAAATTACCTCACAATTTTGCTATTCATGTATGTATAAACTCAAATCAAATTATGTCAAAATCGATTCTTAATAGGTTTGGATGAGTGTATTTAGCAGATTATGCTATAATCTTCATAAATCGTGATTCCTTCCTTAGATATCATATCATTTTGTGCAATAAATCAATAAGGCATTGTATTTATGGGACGTCATCGAAATAAAGAAAATACTTTTTGCTAAATGTTTTTCGATATTTTTCTTATTTGTTTTTTCCTTTGGATGGAATCACCAGCTTCTTGTATGTTGTCTATTTTTGTTAGTTCAATTTATCTCTTTTTAGGATTGTCCTGTAAATGGTTTCCTTACCTATTGGGCAATAAAAGCTAATTATTTATATATTTATCTTATTTTTATTATATACATCAATAATATGAATAATTTTATTGAAATATTTGTATCTACCACATAATACGGCCATTTTACGTTTACAACAGTCTACACTACTAACTATTAACAAATCGAGATCTAAGAAATCATCAATCATGTATACACCACAGAGGATGTTCCAATAATTTTTTTTTTATATTTCAAGCAGTAATAAAAATTCGGTGAAACCGGACTCCTCCCTATTCAATAATAATAATATCCCCTATAGAAATATGAAAGTTACATATTAACCGAGTTATTTACATTATTAAAAATTATTAAAGAAAATCATTATCATGGTTCATTTTTCGCACAAAATACTCATTAAACTATACGCACCATTAAAACACGGATACGCCTGATCGAATCAAAGATTCGTACTGAAGACCATGCAATAACACAAAATGTCTGCCTAATTTAGATAAACGATAAGAGTAGTAATCAAAAAAACGCTATGATTTTACACGGCAGTGGTCGAAAACTTTAAATAATCTGTGTAATAACATACTTATTTTTTTAAATGTTCAATCTTTTACTATTTCTTTTTATTATGCCACTTTTATATAGATTATTTTTGGTATATCAACTTCTTTTGGAAAGTCCTACAAGCAGTTAAAATGACTCAACCTCTATGCACAAATAAATATGTACATATTCACCAAAGAATTTAAAATAAAGCAATGTCAACATTCAGTACTAGAAACCATTACAATTACATATGCAGAAGACGCAACTTTAAATTTACTTTAAACTTCTCCAGTTATATAAGGAGATCGCATTAAATGTGAAAGATCTTGAGAATATAGAAGTATGTCGAGATATAGTGAATATATCTGGAAAACGAATAATTCTGTTGGAGTGGATTATATTATCAAGAGGAATTGATTTCCGTTTCAAGTATAAGGGTTTCTTATTGGGCATTGTTTTATTAACAATTGTAAGTTATAAATATTTGAATAAATCCAGTTTATAGCCGTAATGAGGCCTGATGTGTGACCATTGTTGTTGTTTACTTGTTTATCAGACGACAATGTTGGATATTCTGCAAATGTTTTGCTATATACGTTATATTGGTCTTGGCAGGAATAGTATATAATAATAATAATAATAATATTTATTCGCCAAAATACAAAAAATGGGCAAATAAATATAAAAAAACCACAGAAGGCATCGCCTGCGTGTGGTTTATATCTTAATAACTAACATTCAATCATATATGTGTATAACAATTATTGTTAAATTTAAAAGGTATTAATGTAATTGGAATTTTGTAGTTTTAGTTTTCTATATAATTATGTATAGTCATTCGCTGCACATTACTAACCCAGTCTTTCAATTTTCTTCTAAATTTTTTTCCAAAATTAAGTATCTTTATTTCGTTTGGTACTACATTATATAATTTAGCTGCCAAGAATTTAAATGATTTTTTGAATAATGTTTTGTGTTGTCTTTGGATATTAGATGAGCCTATTCGAAATCGTGTGTTATGCTCGTGTTTATAGGATTTTTTCTTTTTATTACAATGCTTATGGTATAAGGTGGTGGCATGTAAGAAATAAAGTTGTCTTGTATCAAGTATCCCTATTTCTTGATATAAGTTGTTCGTTGGATATAATCTTTGCTTATGGAAAATGGCTTTCAAAACAGTTTTTTTGTGCTATATTCAGGTCAGAAATATATGTCTTGCAGGCGGCACCCCAGGCTGTGATGCCGTATATTATATGGGTTTCAACTAAGGCATGGTATAGGATTCGCAGATAACTTTCTGTAAGAATGTTAGCAAGCATTTTGAGTTTATAGTCAACATTTCTAACTTTTTTGATAACATATTTAATATGGTTATCCCACCTTAGATGTGAGTCTATAAATATTCCAAGATATTTCAAAGTGTTAACTCTATCGATTTTGGTCTTTTGGCCATGATAATTAACGGAAATTTGTTCGAAGGTAGGTAAAAATTTTGCATAAGATGTAAATGCAATAAATTTTGATTTTTGAAGTTAACTGTTAAAATTTTAGTATCAAACCAGTCAATGATCCTTATAAAATCCTTTTCAGCTATTTGCTTCAGTGTGTTCCAGTCATCAGCTTTATATAATACGAGGGTGTCATCTGCAAAACATATAATCTTTCCAGAAATGTTAATTTTGAATAAGTCATTTAAGTAGAGACTAAATAATAGTGGGCCTAGTACTGTTCCTTGAGGCACACCACACTTGATGTACATTTTTTTACTGTAAGTGTTAGTGATTTTGACAGTCTGTGCCCGACTTGAAAGGTAATTTTTTAAAAGGATTTGTGACGCTCCCCTAAATCCCAATCTTTCCATAACTTTCAGAAGCTCGACATGGTTAACCGTATCAAAGGTATTTTTTAGATCAACAAAGATACCAATAGTAGGTATCTTTTTGTTGACATTAGAGTTAATTTCATCCATTGCAGCCAAAATTGCATCTGTAGTAGATTTTCCTTTTCTAAATCCATATTGGTCAGAACATATAATTTTGTTTTTGTCCAAAAATTGTAATATCCTTTTTTGTAGTAATTTTTCGAAAATTTTGGCTATATTCGATAGTACTGATATGGGTCTATAATTTAATGTTTCCATTCTGTCACCGCTTTTATAAACAGGAGTAATAACAGTTGTTTTAAATGCATCAGGACAAATTCCAGATTGGAAACACCAATTAATGACGTAAAGTCGTAGGCTATTATTTTTAAATGGTCGGCTTTGATACCATCTACACCAGGACTTTTTTTGGTTTTAAGTGATAGGACAGCTTCTTGTACTTCAATCGGACTGACGCTTTCTAAAAAGAATGAATTGGGAAGTTGGGTTTTTGTGAACTTTTCGTTCGAAACCATTTTTTTAATACTGGATGCTAAATTTTCTCCAACATTAATGAAAAAATTTAAGAATGCATCGGATATTCGTCGTTTATCTGTTAATATTGTTCCATCACGATTCTTAATTTCATCAATATTTGACTTTTCTTGAACGTCTTTGTTAGTTAAGTGATCGACAACCGACCACAGTTTTCTTGGATCAGATTTGGCATCTTGTATTTTTTTTAGATAGAATTGGCGTTTTGCTTCTCTAACTAGATTGATAAAAATATTTTTATATTCTTTATATTTATGGGAGGTACTATATCTGCACATGGCGATGCTTTCATTATTTTGTATAGTTCCTCTTTTTTGTTGGCAGACTTTATCAAACCTTTAGTTATCCAGGGATTCCTGCTTCTGTCAAAATGTTTAATTTTAACTCTGTTTGTACTACATTCAATTAAATATTTTATGCGTTCAATGAGTGTGTTTGCAGCATCATTAAAATTCGTTGCACATTACACTGCTATCCACGATTCTAATTTGATATTTGCAAGTAGTTTTTTATTATCGACAAAACACCTAAATTTCACTGTTTCATTATTGGAGATGGATCTACTTTTATTTTTTTCTGGTGATGATATAAGTATTACAGTGGGTAAATGATCGGTAATATGGTTTTCAGCAATTAACGGTATGTACGGAAAGAAATTTGAAAATTTTTTGATGAAACAATGATCAATGTAAGAACTGGAACTATTATTGACTACTCTTGTTGGTAAATTTATATTTGATATGAATCCATTGCTCTGCATTACAGTGAGGTATTTATTTACTAATTTGGTATGTTGGAGTATATTAATATTCATATCTCGTATTATGATGTGGTGTGACTGTATGGCATTTTTGTTATCTAACAAAAATTTTTCAAGATTTTCTACAAATGTATAAGGGTTTGATGATGGTGGTCGAGAGACAGATGTGACTTTTACACTTTTGTTATTAATTCTCAATATCAAATCCAACACTGTGATACCGTCATCAAATTTAACAAAATCACATCTGTAGTTGATATCATTTCTTACATATACTACCACCCCATCATTCTGGTTGTATGTACCATTATTGTAAAGCGTATCATAACCTCCCAAACAGAACAAAGATACATCATTAATTTTCCAAGTTTCTGTTAATATTATTATATCAAATTTGTGTTTAATTGTAGTTAGGAAGATATTAAAACAGTCAAAATGTTGGTTTAGGCTTCGTATATTCATGTGATATAAGCTAACATTGAAATTAGAATATTCTAACCATTTATTAAGAGCATTTGCGTCTTGAGCAATATTTGTATTGATATCATTAACCTGAAAATTATTTACGTAACTATCCATGTAAAATTTTGCAAATGATATGTAGCTCGAAAAACGTACATATAAAAAGAACTAAACGCTCAAAACATTATTCTGGATGAATACTGTTTTTGAAAATATAAATACGACGGGCATTTTTTGTCTGTGGGCGAGTGACCAACATCATTATTCTTATTATGCTTAACGTTATAGTTCATACAGTTAGAACATTTTAAAATGTTTACAGTACAAATTTCACTTCTATGTGCTTGTCCACATTTAATGCACATTTCCGCGCCCCTACATTTTTTGTCTGTGTGACCAAACTTCAAGCATTTTCTACACTGCGATATCTGGTTATTGTCATAGACAAATAAGTTTTGCCAACCTAGTAGTATTCTTGATTTCTTGTTGATAAATATGTCTCTATATAGCTCTCCAGAAACTTCAGCGAATATAGTATAAGAATTTCGGAATGGTATGTGTCGTACAATAGTGATTTCGATTTCGTTTTCATTAATGAATGTATTCTGGGATATGATTTCTTCTTTAATTTCTGCTTCTGAAGGTTTTTTTTCAGCTTTGTAGCCTATAATCTTAATTTTCGGTCTCATTTCTCTTGCTCCTGATATATTGTATTTTCCCTTCAACTTAGTTTCTAGTTCATTTTTGAGTTTCTGGTAATAACATTGCTCAACTTGAATTTCGACGCCGCCGTTTTTATAATTATTTACTTTCTCTATCTTGACTTCAATACTTGCTAGATTAATGTTACTAGTTAGGTCTTTTCTGGTGTCATTATAATGTTGGGTCCTTTCGGGAGTAACTAATATGGATTTTATGTCATTGTTGTTCTTGTTTTTGCTATTGATTTTAGGAGTATTTTGCTTTAAAATTTGTGAGTATGATGTATGATGTACGCCAGATTTTGTTATCGCAAAAATTCACAGTCTTCTCGGAAAGTCCTAAGTAGTTCAGTTTTGCCGATAAGAGTTCGTAGTTAATTGTATCGTAAGCTTTTGAAAAATCAACAAGCAATAAAAGTGTAGCATAACCTTTATCAAAGGCAGTGATGATGTCATCATTTATCGATACAAGGGCTGTCATTGATTGATGATTTGGAAGTAGATTATTTATAGTTAAATAAGTATTAAATTGAGAACGTTTTCAAGTAATCTGGACGAGACGTGGAGTAAACTGATCGGTCGTATATAACTGTAAGGTTTAGGAGAAACAATTTTTGGAACTGGAATGAAAAGTGATTCGTTTCATTCCTTCGCAAAATACTCATCGTCCAGACATTTGTTTATTATATGTGTTGCATGTTCCAAATAAAAGGCAAAACCTAATTTTGTCATTTCAGTATAAATTCAGTATAAGATACGTTCAGCTGACCTGGTTTATGCCCAAGAGCACTCCACGTTTATTCAATAATAATATAAAGAAATACCTGGCCTAGTTGTAGGTCGACTTTTTCTCTCATCACTGAACAGATTTTTTTCAAACGTTCAAAACTTGGAAGCGATGAAATGTTTTGTTTAAAATTTTTCTCGTACGCTGTCTGAACTACTTTTCGTGAAGGTTCGTACATACTATAATTATTTGACCAATATCCGGCTAGCCTTGAACGTCAGAAAAAAAAACGTTCAACTTTTTCGCGTGTCGTTTATTGCTGTGTACTGGCAAATGTCAATAAAGTGGATCGTTGAGGAAAGTCGTCAAAAAGCAGTGGCGAAGCGCACGTTTATTTTTAGCAAATAAGAATTCTGAGAATCGGAAAAAGCTTGATGCCCCCGTCAAAGCCAACTGAGCTTACCTAGCGGCAATGGAAGTTTGCGTGGGGCGCTTTCGGCGTCCGTCATCTCTTGCTACATGAGCCGGATCAGTGCGACCCTTTTTTTGACGGTTTGTCAAATGCTTGTTCCAGAAGTTGTTGTATCCAGTATACAACTTCTTCCCGTCCAAGTGATTGTGCACGCGTTAAGGAATACCTCAGTACCGATTGCCGGGTGGCGGTACAAGTCCGCCAACGGGCCACTTTAGGTCTATTTAACATCACTAACACGTAAAAAGAAGGTGGTAGACAAGGACTAGTCGACCGAGGCAGTACCACCCGCTAGCTTTACCCAGGGTGTCTTATAAATGTCCGCATGTTTCCACACCTAAGCTATGCAGTCGGTTATCTACCAAAACAAAGAAACTAATGATGATGGATCCCTCGAGCACTAAAAACTCCGGACGTAAACTCACTCCACTCTCGGAATGTCCGGGTGGAGGGTGGGCTCGAGGGAACAACATCGAAGATAAAATTTGTTTTTCGAACATCTGCGGGATCAACAGCAACATTGATGCTGTTCATCACTACCTGCAATCCAATCGTCCCGCCGTGCTTTTCTTGGCGGAGACAAAAATCTCAGAGACTACACCGATTAACCATCTCAACTTCCCAAACTACGAGGTGCACTCCAATCTAAGAAAGAACGGGGGAGTTGTGGCTTTTGTCCGCAGCAGTCTTTCCTGCTCCAGGGATCTTTCTTTGGAATCAGACCGGAAGGACATTCTGTGGCTTCGCCTCAACTCCAAAACATCACCCAAATATATTTGCTGCCTTTATCGCTCTCCCTCGAACCATAACCGGGATGACCTACTCGAATACCTCGCCTAGCTCTTCTCGGTGATTTCAATGCCCATAATGAGCTTTGGTTGGGCTCAAATAAGACCGATGCAGCAGGTCGTGCAGTCGAAGCGTTCGCTCTTAGTCAAGGGCTGACCCAGCTGGTGACGAGCCCTACTTTTTTCCCCCGCGTCTCGTCACACGCCAGTAGCCTGCTGGGTCTCTTTCTGACCACGCATCCTGCCCCTTACAGCACTGCTGTCCTGTCCCCCCTGGGTAACTCAGATCACGGTGTTGTGAAGGTTAGGTTTCGGTCAGAAGCCGCTGTGGCAGCAGAAACTCGCACAGGCCGCAAAACTTGGCATTACGGACATGCCGACTGGGAGGGGCTCAGAGACTTCTTCTCTAGCTTTCCTTGGAGAGATGTCTGTTTCACTGACGCGGATGCGTCGACTGTCTGTTCTTCAATAACCGAAATTATCCACGTCGGAATGGAGGAATACATCCCTCACACAGTGAAAGTTCCTAAACCAGGGCCCAACGGCTGGTTCAACAAATCGTGTGACACTGCTCGCCAGCAGAAGATCAAGGCCCACAGAACCTACTTACAAAACCCCACTGTAGAGAACAGACAAGCCGACGTCACCTCCAGAAACAAATATAACGAAGCGGTACGCAATGCCAAAAACCAGCATGATATAAAAGTTAGGCACAGGGTAATGTCGCAGCGCAATGGCAGTCGGTCTTTCTGGACGCTGGCCAAGCAGATTGAAAAGAACTTCTCCCACAGTAGCCTTGCACCACTTACGTGTCAGGATGCAACTATTGTATTCGACTCAAAGGCCAAGGCGGAAGTGCTAGCCAAGATCTTTGCTGCCAACTCCACCATGGACGTCCCCACCAACGCCCAAGTGCCATCAATTCAAAGGGTTCCCAACACTATGCGGGAGGTAACATTCAGGCATAAGACCGTAAGACGAGTGCTCTTGTCGCTCGACATCAACAAAGCTTCTGGTCCGGACTTGATTCCTGCCATTGTACTGAAGAGATGTGCAGCAGAGCTTGCTCCAGTTCTTTCGCGTCTCTTCCAGATATCTTATGAATCCGGCACCTTCCCTGAAAACTGGAAATTTGCTCATGTACAGCCCATCCCAAAAAAAGGATCTAAAACCGACCCTTACAACTACAGGCCTATAGCTCTGCTTTCTGTTATAAGTAAAGTGATGGAGAGGTGCATAAATCGCGAGCTTCTGGACTACCTCGAACGTTACAGCTTGATTAGCGACAGGCAGTACGGTTTCCGGCACCAACGATCCACAGGGGACCTCCTAGCTTACGTCACGCAACTGTGGAGTAAACTCATCCAGTCTAATGGTGAGGCTCATGTCGTTGCTCTTGACATCATGAAAGCGTTCGATCAGCTGTGGCACGCTGCCCTCTTAAGCAAACGTCCATCCTACGGCCTCCCAGAAAAGCTTTGCAGATGGGTGGCTGACTTTATCTCTGGCCGCAAGATATCCGTCGTAATTGACGGATTCTCCTCTTCATCCCACAACGTCAACGCGGGTGTTCCCCAGGGATCGGTCTTGGCTCCAACACTGTTTTTCTTACATATCAACGACCTCCTTTTCTGCACGATCAACCCAATCCACAGCTTCGCTGATGACAGCACTCTACATGCAGGAATTCAGAGTGACAAGCCGATGTCTGCCGCTGAGCTGGAAAAAAGAAGACTAGCGACGACTTCTTCTCTGACAAGAGACCTGGAAGCTATCACTGCTTGGGGACGCAACAATCTTGTACAGTTCAATGCTTCCAAAACACAGTACTGTACTTTGACGAACAAAAAGCGTCCTAGCGCTCATACAGTTTCGATGGACGGTCGAGTTCTACCAAAGAGCCATTCATTTCGGCTGGTCGGAGTCCAGATCACCGAGGACCTGATCTGGCACGAACACATCTCTTCAATAGCTGCAGCTGCTGGGAAGAAGCTAGGCTATTTGTTTAGGGCTAAGAAGTACTTTTCTCCGCATGACCTTCTCACTCTATACAAGGCCCAGATAAGGCCTAGCCTCGAGTATTGCTCACACATTTGGGGTGCTGCCGCCCCGACTACATTGTCCATGCTCGATGCTGTCCAGAGGAGGGCGGTCCGACTGATCGATGACTCTTCTCTAACAGACAGTCTCGGGACTCTTTCGCACCGGCGGGCCGTCGGCGATCTAGCTCTTTTCTATCGCTACACCAACGGGCTTTGCTCCTCAGAGCTCTCTTCCATGATGCCGCCGCGCGATGTGCCTGCCAGACGGACCCGCCTGACTTCGTTGTCCCATCCTAACCGTGTCATACTTCGTACATCCAGAACTGGCCGATACGACCGCTCCTTTGTTCCGAGGGTGTCTAGATTGTGGAACAATCTACGGGAGGAAGCTTTTCCCAGTTCTACTAACCTTAGGCAGTTCAAAAATCGTATTAACAAAATTTCTTTGGGATCATCATAGCAGCCGCGGTGTTCCGGCATTTAGGCTTCTGCCTGCGCGGCTGTTTCGATATAAAAAAAAAAAAATAGCAGAGAGCAAGTTATCAGAACACTTTAAATGTAACAACCCATCAAGATGTTCATCACAAAACCGAGTAGCATCATCAATGTTCTACGAGGATGTCACCACTGAAGAGATCGTGGAAGTAATCAGCAGCCTTCCAAATAAAAGAAGCAGTGGAAATGATGGAATTTCAACGCGTGTGATAAAGTTTGTGAAACGTGAAATATCTTCCCCCATATCAGTCCTTATTAATAAATCAGTGAAGCAAGGTAAATTCCCGAAATGCTTGAAACTAGCTATTGTTATTCCCGTATACAAAAAGGGTGAACGTACAGACCTTGAAAACTACAGACCAATATCACTTTTATCGATGATCTCTAAAGTCATTGAAAAATGTCTGTATAAACGTATATTATGTTTTCTCAATCGCTATGATGTCTTATCAGATACCCAGCATGGGTTTAGACCCTCACGATCTATAGAAACGGCGACCTTTGACTTTTTTTCCCATATATATAGAGAAGTAGACGAAAACAGATACGCTGCTGGACTATTTTTTGACCTTTCGAAAGCATTCGATATAATGGATATTTCGTTTATTGGGGACAAATTGTACTGCTTAGGTATAATGGATTTTATTCTCAGCTGGATCCAGTCTTTCCTCACAGATAGAAAATTGAAAACGAAGGTCAATGGTCATACGTCACCTCAATATTCTGTGAATATAGGTGCGGCACAAGACCCAGTACTTGCACCACTGCTCTTCATTGTATACATAAATGACTTGAAATTGTCTGGCTTCATGATTAATTATGCGGATGACACATCAATCGTCGTCAGTGCCACGACACCGCAGGATCTTCTCGAATCTATTGAGAAAGTCAAAAGTGAAATGAGCAAGTGGTGCCAGTCTAACTGCCTCATTTTGAATGAAGATAAGACTGTTGAAATTCATTTCTTCAACAAGAAACCACGCATGGATATTGATAGCTTTTCAGATCAAACTGTCTTCTTAGGAACTCATGTTGATAGTAAGTTAAGCTGGCAACCACAAATAAATCACATTTGCAACAAAATTGACAGTGCCTATTTTGCAATATTGAAATTAAAGCCTTAACATCCATCTAAACTCACTCTTAGATATGTACTACGCGCTAGTTTATTCTCACCTCACTAACAATATAATCATATGGGGACAGGCAACAATGATTAACAGATTATTCGTCCTGCAGAAAAGAGTACTTCGATTAATTTTTAATATTAATAAGAGGGACTCTTGTAAAGAAATATTTAGGCGCTATAATCTGCTTACATTAACCCTTAACAGGAAACGTGAATTTTTGGAACACAAAAGGAAACATGCCGTCTCTCAGACTGCGAACTTCAAGATGTTCAAAAAATTAGAGTAAGGCGAAAAGCAAGCAATAACTTCGCTGAAACTGATACTGGATGTTTATTTTATGTGTTTAATACGTAAAATGCTCATTTCAAAATGATACAAGAACATAAAAGAAACATTTTTATTAACTATGCTAAAACCATACAAAAATAACGCTGTTGTTGCAACATTCAGAAACTAAATTAAAACTATGGAAAAGTCTCAATATTTTTCTATTTTCTAGTTAAGTAATGAACAAGGAAAGTATATTATAGTCAATAAATACAAAAAGAACACAATCAAAATTCACTGCAAGTCTCAAACATTGCCTATATTTATGCAGCTAATACATTTGGGTTTGGAGCATTAAAGACATACAGGCTTCCTACATTGTACACACAAAAATTTGGTCATCCGATGGGTCGTTCGGTGACATAAAAAGCAGGCTTTCCTTTTTTCTAAAACCAAATTTTCAGCTTCTGTTGCTGGATGTTCACATTTGCCAAGGATGCGATTTATCGTAAGTCGCAAATCCCGAGGTAAACGGGGACTCTCTAGTCGCTTTTCCATATGCTCACGGACCAGGTCTATATCTACAAATGTGCCATCTTCGCATTTGAACATAGCAATAGATTTGTTCGTAACAACGCCATTAATAATCAATACAACACTAAAACAGGGAATGATCTGAGTATACCGACACATAACTCTGCCCTATTCCAAAAATCTCCCACTCTAGCGTGCACTAAGGTATTCAATAATCTGCCGAGTGAGTTGCGGAGAAGCACTAATATCCTTGCGCTGAAAAAACATCTCAGGAAATATCTGGTTGCAAAATGCTTTTACTCTCTACATGAGTTTTACTAACACATGAAAGTATCTGTTTTTTAAATTCTTTTAAGCTGTTAATCATTTCGTTATCAGTGAATTGTCTATTATCGTTGAGTAAATTTATTTTAATTTCTTTTTATTCGAGTTTTAACGAAAGTATGTATGTTTTCTTTTTAAGCTTTTAACCATTTGTCCTCACTGCTCGATGTTTGTTGTGTTTATTTATTATGTATTTCTAACAGATTCTCCTACCGCTTTTCTTTGTATCAGCTTCAATGATTTTTACCGGCTAGACGAACATTTTTTGTGATAAAAAAAGTCGCTGTATATGTATATATTTTTACCGTTACAGATTACGATTCTTGCACTGTACTTGCACCTATAATGTGATTTAACCTTTTAAAATGTTTTGTAATTGTAATGTCCTTATTTATTTTATAATTATAAGTATTTTTCTGGCACATTTGCTCAAAGGCATATATGACCTTCAAATTGATATTGACAAGTCTTATATCATGTAACATGATCTAATAGGACGATAAACTATCTATCTATCTATCTATCTATCACAGCAAAAATAAACTGGTGCAAAAAACAATTACTCAATTTTATTTTTGTAAAAGCCGTTTGTCACGATTCGAAATTTTGTGCTAAATTTAGTACCAAATTTTGTGAGAAAATTCGTTACTGAATTTAGTTCCCAATTTCTTTACAAATTACGATCCTGTCTGATACTTAAATTTTTGTACTAAATTTCGTACGTAATCATGCGCAGTTGGTAGAAAAAAAACTATAACACACACAACACTTTCCTTTGCGGTTGCTACTTTATTTCTTTATTTTTAAACGAATAGAAAATTGGAGGAAATAGAGCGATCCCGTAAATCGCATATACAGGGTGTAAACGTTATGGTAGTCAATTATTGAAATGGGTAATAAGGGTGGTCAAAACAAGTCAAAAAGCTCATATGAGCCATGATCCAAAAGTCAATAGATTTTTATAGTTCACAACTTTAAGTGCTTTACATCGATCACAATCGCCACAACCTTACTAATTTTTATAATCTAATCTAAAACGTTTTTAAATTGGGTAATTAACAAATAAATGGCATTAAGTTTTTCTAAGTCAAGCCAAAATTTGTAGTCAGTAAGTAAGTTTCATTAAGTTAAATATTTAAAACACACATGACAACAGCGCGTCGGTCTTTCATCACTCTTATCGAACCGGCAATCGATCGCAAACGGTAACAGTGGTTAGTTCGTTTCGCATAGATAAATTACTTTATCGTTTTATCGAGCAGAGCGTCGGGCGTGTTTTTTTGTTTTTGTTCGCGTATGTCGTCTTATTTATTTACAATGTTCTCGAATCAAGAGTTCGCCGATATGTACGCGAGATGGGATATTAAATTTCCATAATACTCACACGTGGGCCCAAGAAAATCCTCATACCATTCGTGAAGGTCATTTCCAACAACATTTTAAAATATACTAAGTGACATATAAATCCGAACACCCAGTTTAAATGGTTTTATTTTAATAAAATTTTGTATAAGTACTTAATGAAGCATAATAAGTAAATGATAAAAATTTCAAAATGATTGCACTGCTTTAAAGCCCTTTGACCTTTAATAATGTGTGGATGCACCCTGATGTGCTACGCATTCTCCAACGCGCTTAGGCATGCTTCTGATCAGGTGGTCAATGTCCTCCTGTGGTATCTCATTCCAGGCAACCACCAACTCCTCTCGAAGTGCTTCTAGAGTCTGAGGAGGACGTTGCTAATTGAGCAATCTCCTACCCATCATATCCCACACGTGCTCAATTGGGGATAAGTCGGGAGATCTTGGTGGCCATGGTAACAATGTGACATCATTATGTTGAAAGAAGTCTATTGTGACTCTTGCAACATGTGGTCGGGCATTATCTTGTTGGAAAGTTGGATCTGCCAGGGTGTCAAGATAGGGTAAAAGATGGGGTTCTAGAACTTCGTGGATATACCGCTGCGCGTTCATGTTACCTCTGATGCAGATTAAAGGTGACCTGGAACCATAAGCTATAGCACCCCAAACCGTAACTCCAACAGTATGATGAACATGTCTTTCAACAAAAAACTGTGGATTCCTCCTTTCACCACGTCGCCTTCTAACCCTGGCACGACCATCGTGCATGCCTAAACAAAATCGAGACTCGTCACTAAAGACAATACTGTTCCATTCCTGATCCCAGAGTGACCGTTGTCTGCACCACTCAAGGCGATTACGTCGGTGTTCTCGAGTTAAAGGGAGGACCCAGTGTGGCCGGTATGAAAACAAGCCAAAACTTCTCATTCGTCGGTAAACACTTCGCATGCCAATAGGTCTTCCATGTTCTGCAAACCATTCATTTGCAATGGACCTGGTAGTGGAGAAACGGTCCCTTAAGGCCAATAATCTTAGGCGGCGATCTTCACGGTCTGTTGTTCTACGGCGGCGTCCAGTGCCCCTTGCTCTTTGCGTACGGCCTTCTCGAAGCCATGCCTGACAACACCTAACCACAGTGTCTACACTTCTTTGCACTCTAACTGCAATTGCCCGAAAAGAAAGTCCAGCTTCCCGAAGTCCCACTATACGGCCCCTATCAAACTCACTAAGTTGACGAAATCGTACAGGTCTCCGTACTCTAGGCATCGTAACCGATCGTAAAGGAAAATTTTTTCACTTGTTATTTACAGTAAGATAAATACATTAACCAACTTTTCTTAAAATAAAACCATTTAAACTGGGTGTTCGGATTTATATGTCACTTAGTATAAATATTTTGGCGGGTATTCTTGACGATCAGGTAATTGGCCCTTTCCAGTTACCCCCAAAGTTGTCAGGAGAAGGATACTTTAGCTCTCTAGCCAGTAACCTACCAGAACTTTTGGAACAGACCTTAGACAACATGCCATTAAACCTGAGACAGAATTTGTGGTTTCTTCATGAAGGGGCACTACCACAATTTTTAGAGGCGTCATTCAGTATTTGAAAGAACAATACCCAAATCGCTGGATCGGTCGAAATGCTCCTAATCCTCCAAAATGGCCAGCAACATCTCCTGACCTCCATCCGATGGATTTCTGTTATTGGGGAGAACTTAAAGGGATGGTTTCTGGGGCTGGTCCAATAACAACTAAAGCACAACTTCGCGAAAAAAAATTTAATGCGGCTGAAATAATAAATGGACAACTTCGAGCACCTAGAGTAAGAAGAAACTGGGTTCGTCGTAATGAAACTGGTGTAGAAAGTGGAGGACGACATTTTGAACACCTTTAAATAGAAAGAAAGTGCAGTATCGCTTTTCTCTAAAGAAATACCGTTATGACCCCCATGTTATATGAAACGTTTTGTTCTTTTAACGCCCTCTATTATCCATTTAAATAATGACGATCTGCGTTGTAGCGGCCCAACTCATGAGAAAACGAAGTACCTAAACCAGACAGTAAAATAACTTGGTACCGAAAATGGACCAGGCAAAGGAGCCAGGACATGTGTGTGCTCCATATGCTAAATGAAGAACTTCTTGGGCAGGATCAACTGGCTTATAAGCATGATTGGTCCCTAAGTCATTCCGATTTTATACAACGCAGCTGATTTGGCTTTTCTGTTTTCATACGCCTTACTTTTTACAGCATATAAACAATCGTATTTCTCATTCTCGTTTAGTAACTTGTCACACTGCTCTTTTGATCATGACATTTTTAAGTTTCCAAACTATATGTATAACAGCATACGCAGGGTACGAGGGATGTCTTTTAAGTTTTGCATATGGAAATAAAACAACACGGTAGGTAGTTTTGAATGACTTTATTGTTTTCCGAAGTATTCTCCACGAAGATTAATACACATCTGCATGCGCTCGAAAAAGTTTTCGAAGCACTTATTCCACTCGTTTGCTGGCAGATCCAAAACGGCATTTTTGAATGCGTCAACTGCCTCTTCTGGTGACTGGAACGTTTGACCACGCAGTCTGTTTTTAATTCTCGGGAAAGTGAAGAAATCGTTAGGACTTAGATAGGGACTATATCGTCGGCTTTCTCACGAAGTGTCCTAACCAACGTTTAGTAAGTTTTACAGGAGAGCAAGAAAACGAAATCAGGGTATTGTTGAATGAGCATTGTATGTAAAGTTTAGATATTTCGGAATTGAACATGTCAGTGCATCAACCCATATTCATTGTCGATCATATGCTGTTTCAATATTTACGCTAGCTTATCAAGTTACTTTGGAACAAAATGGAAAACGCACGTAGGTCACTTCGTGACAATTATCAGAAGCTTTTTGTCACATAGGGCTAAAATATATTTTTATTAAAGTTCTTATTATTACAGATATACAGAATTTATTTCATTTACTTATAAGCAAAGAATCGTATTTACAGCCAAAGAGGCGATTATCTCAAAAAATGTTTTGATTGATAATTTTTTAAGTAATCTTTGGTCTGCTGACAGCAGAATTTTTGTAAAAAAGTTCAGATCGACTTTTGAATTTTGGCTACCTCCTACAACATGTCTCAGAGTGTCCAAGCCCTTAATTGATGTAGATTATGACACAAATATTAGTTGATAAAATGAAGAAAGCAACTCGAAACGTCAAAGCAATTAATATTGAAAAAAAAACTAAAAGAAAAACAACTAACTTAAACATTATCTTTTGACATATTACCAGCTAATTTTGATGTGTTATAATACACAAAAAAACAAATGCAACAGTTTTAATACTTATTTCATTCCGTTTCATGGGGCAAATTTCTAAAAAAGTGTTGGAATTCTGGTAAGCGTACGACGGGTGTTGGATTTTCACATAAGGAAATTTAGTCGGAGTATTTCTATTTTGTTATTTTTGCTGGTTCCTTATTAAGTTGTTGTAGTTTAATATCATTTATATTATTACTATTTCTCAACGGTCTTTTTAACTCAATACTGTCATAACTAGTATCGTGGTGTCTAAACTTTGAATTTAAGTTTACTAAAGAGTGAGGTTAAGATTCAGTACTGACGTTCGATCCGCGCGGCCTACTATGTTTCTATATGCAAAACTTAAAAGACAACCCTCTTAGTTTCGCGAAACTGATGAACACAACTGATAACATCAACTAGTGACAGTGTTTGATGTTATATCAGACATTGTACTGCTCCAAATGCACAGTAGTCGTTTGCGCGCAACTAAGGATCAATGGCAGCATTCGCAATGAACAGGGTGAGAATGCACTTGACCTTGAAAAAGTATCTGCCTCCGTTGTGCTCGAATCAGGATAGAGTATGTCCGAAACTGCACCGATGCGCAGATGGCGCGCTAGCTCTATCTCTCTTACTCCCCTACAGATGATCTATAAAAGAATTTATCAGTCCTGGCGGTCCTAATAACTATAATGAAAAACTGTTATATAACACTGGACAACAAATTTTAGTTTTTTAATTGTATCTTGTGGGAAAAGTGCACTTCTTTGTTAATTTTGGGGCGCTGAATCCAAAAATGACAATGAAATAAAGAAAATGGTTGCGGTTTAGAAAAAAAACTTTTTATTTTTAAGGATATATTAAAAAAAGTAACAAGATTCATATACTTATAAGAATCACTATATGCGCTGTCTTTTTGCTGTTCTTTTATGGATCGTTTCTGGAGCATCCCTACCAAGAGTCCAACAGTAGTCTGCAAGCATGGAACGATTCCACTTTCCCTGGTACCTTTTTTCCATTGTTGAAATATCCTGATGAAAACTTTCGCCGTGCTCATCACTTACGGCTCCGCAATTGTCAGGAAAAAAGTCCAGGTGTGAGTGTAGGAAATGTATCTTAAGAGACATATTACAGCCCATCTTTTGATACGATGACATCATATTTTTGACAAGGGTTTTATAGTTGTCAGCTTTTCTATTTCCCAAGAAATTAGTGACCACCAGACGGAAATCATTCCAAGCAGTTTTTTCAATACCTGTTAAAGTGTTTTCAAACTGTGTATCTTTCAAAATATTTCGAATCTGTGGCCCAACAAAAATACCTTCTTTAACCTTTGCCTCACTTAGTCTTGGACATTTCTGACGCAGGTATTGAAAAGCTGACCCATCTCTATCTAATGCCTTGACAAAGTTTTTCATTAGGCCCAACTTGATATGCAGTGGTGGTAATAAATTTTTTTTCGAATCTACTAATGGCATATGCTGTTCATTTTTTTGACCTGGCTCTAGGAATTGACGAACAGGCCAGTTTTGTATGGTGTAAAGAAGTGCCTTTGCCCGACTGTCCCATTCTCACAAAAAATAGCAAAACTTTGTGCCTAGCTGCTTCCCAAGTAAAAGTGCAACAACTTTCAAATCGCCACAAATATGCCATTAGTGCTCATCGTATTTTATGCATGTCAATAGGTACTTCATATTGTCATATGATTCTTTCATGTGAACTGCATACCCTACAGGAAGAGATGGTAAAATATTTCCAATATGCAATAACACTGCCTTTAAACTCAATGTTGAACTGTCTATAAACAATCTCCATTCTTCTGGGTTATAGTTTATATTTAAAGCCGCCAGTAAGCCGTTAATGTTACTGCAGAAAACCAAGTTATTCTCCATATTGAAAAATAGTTCTAAGTCTTTGTGGCGTTTACGAAAAACACATACCGAAACATCGTCTTCTAACAAGTTCCACTGCTGCAGTCTTGATCCAAGTAACTCTGCCTTACATTTTGGAAGTTCTATATCTCTTACAAGATCATTTAATTCTGACTGTGTTATTTTGTGCGGTTGGTGACATGACGTGCTCGGTATAAAATCAGGATCTCTTGACGTTGACGGCATATCTTCTTCCTGACGAATCACTCGATAGCCATGATCTGATTCGTTTTCTGATTCGCAAGTGTAGGATTCTGGGGGTTTTGGAATAGGATTTTCGTCACTCTGAGGCACAGGTCTCATCGCAGATGGTCTGTTTGGGTAGTTAATAACCGATTTTTTTTTCTTGGACATACCTGTGGCTTGTCCAACACAAGGTACATCACCACACACGTAACAAAACTGATCTGGATGGTTTACACACTTTCGAGACATCTTGCATGAACGCTGTCAGCCAACTGATGAAAAAATGGCTAATATAAAACAATATAATGTACACGTATGTATAACGTAACACAATCATGCCGATTACATCATCTTTCCTTGTCGAATATAAAAATGTAGCACGTGCATTCTTGTGAATTACAGTATATTAACACTGCCACAGCAGGAACACATATAATTACCGTATCTCTAAAACTTGATCTAATATTGAAAAAATAAGTTTCATTCCAGTTTTAGCACATTAAAAATAGTAATATTTTGTTGATTTTATTTAGGATATTTTTTGGCTGTTGATCAGTGAATTATTGCTTTGTTCTCGGTCCTTGATACGTGCGCGAAGTTTCAAATTAGTAAAACTTCAAAGATTCCGTTACATTCATACATACTAGTACATACAGGCCAAGGTAATAAGAGCGTGTTAAAAAGGGCTGGAAATATTGACTTCTTATGTTTTCAAAGATCGTATTCACATTCTCTTTTCTGACTACCCTGTACCATTTGTAGTCAAATTCTAAATAAAATCCATTAAAATAGATGCTTTACTATAGAAAACCGTTTCAAATCATCTGGCAGAGGCAAAAATACGAGAAGAAGCTCTTATAATCTATTGACCTGAATTTGACATGTTTACGCAAGGCTTGACATATCTCAAAATCAATTAGGCTCAAGTATGCGATGATTGACAAGGTTTTTGGTGATGTGCATGTCGTTCAACATCCAAAAACCAAAATATCTCATTTTCGAAATTTTTCGCGATTACAAAACTGCTTCGCCAGTAGGAGTAACAAAATTAATAAAAACCGGATACGCCATTGAGGAAACAATTTTTCCTACAGAAGGTTAAGGTTAAGCGATGAAAATTATACGTTTTGTTTGTATGGTTTCATTAAAGTTTATTTCCATCTTTATCAATGGTGTGATGATTGCCGCATTTCGGTGAAACGTACAATTAAAGATTAATTATCGAGTCTACGTGGCTTAATAACAGCTTCTTGATCACTGAATTCATACGGTTCTTGACCCCAACAACTCAGTATAGTCTAATCGTATTAGATTTTTTGAGAATTTCTAATTGTTTATCCCAAAACGCCTGCTTTCCGGCCATCACTACTATTTTATTTAGCAATATACAGGGTTAGTTCAAAGGGCATTTCATAGCAAAATACACTAGTTTACCTTGCCGATATGATCCGCAAACCATTCCGGAAGGTAAATGTTATTTTTATGCAAAATTGGATGGGTTATGCTTTTTCTTCTAAACAAATTCAAACATTTCGTATTCGCAACAAAAGATGATAGACACGTCAGTTTTTTTTTAAAATGTGTATAGTAGCGTATGTTTTTCGAATATGGTAGCGCATTTGTTCAATTACTCACAAATCCGAAGTGTTTGAATTTGCTTAGAAAAAAAAAACGTAACGTTTGTTTTTCGCATAAAATTAACATTTATCTTTGTTGATGGTTTGTGATTAATATCGGCAAGGCAAACTCGTGTATTTTTCTATTAAACGCTCTGTGAACGAACCCTGTATGTTGCTCAATAAACTAGTAGTGATGGCCGGAGAACAGGTGTTTTGGTATAAACAATTAGAAATTTTTTTAAAAAACTACTTGACCAATGTACTTCAATTTAGTTGCTGTCATTTAGAAGTATGAATCCAACGGATTTGAAGAATTTCAAGTAGTTGCGTGAAATTATCGTCGCATTACCAGCAAGTGCCAATACCTGCATTTTGCCTTGCTTTTCTGTCATAGCACTTTTGATATTAGTCAAATCCTTTCACGTGTAGTCTTATATTCTTTGTAAAATAAAAAGTTCTCCCACAAATATTGGTGTAACTATTTTATGCGACCATGTTTTAAATACCCCTTTGAACAACTTGCATCAATAAAACCAGACTTTACAATTATTTCGGGGAAATTTGCTAATACGAGGGATGTCTTTTAAGTTTGGCATATACAGGGTGTCCGCAAAGTTGGGGTTTTCCTTTTCAGAAACAACTACCCTTCAAATAACAAAGGTAATGTGTAGTGAAAGGAGGGCGACCAAGTAAAAAAAAATAAAGGAAAAACTACTCACTCTCCAGTTGACGAGAAGGGCTAAGTACGTCTCTGCCCGAAATCATACCGCTCCAACAGAAAATGAAATCATCTGATGCGCTACCGAGCAGACGCCGGCGGTGGTGCAGACCACGAACAGAGGTAACAAATATGACGGCGTTGCCGCGTTTTCAGTTTTTAGGTAAACGTACTTTATAGGTATTGTTCGCAGTTATCGCCGTTTGATTCACAAACACAGGTGCGTGCACGACGTAGCCAAGCATCGGTGCAGGCTTTGAGAATGGAGTCCCTCCCCCGAATGAAAGCACCAGCTTGTTCAATTCTGAGACGAAGTTCGTCAACCGTATGCACTTCAGTTTTGTATACTAAGCGTTTCATTTCTCCCCAAAGAAAAAAATCACATGGTGTTAAGTCTGGAGATCGCGGAGGCCACGCTACGGGTCCATTACGTCCGATCCACCTATTCCGAAATAATTCATTCAAAAACTCACGCACTTCGCGTCTAAAATGGGGCGGTGCACTATCGTGCAGAAACCACATTGATTGTCTTACACTTAATGGCACATCTTCTAACAAGGAAGGCAAAATGTTGCGTAAAAAGTCTAGGTATTGCATCCCGTCCAATCGATTTGGGAGAATAAATGGTCCAATGAGCATACCGTTCACCATGCCAGCCCAAACATTCACCGAGAATGTTTGTTGAAAATGTGCCCGACGGACAGCGTGCGGATTTTCTACTGACCAAACATGAGTGTTGTTATTCACTCCATTACGCGTGAACGTAGATTCGTCTGTCACCAATATATAATTTTGAAAAATGCATTGTCGATGTGAGAAATAAAATTGATGACATAATAAATGAAGCCAAAAGTATTTGTACTGATCCCCAAGGCAACAAGAGGAGACGACGTAATAATAGCAGTCACGATCACCGAGTTGCTGCATTAGAAGTATGCCACAATACAGGGTGTCCGCAAAGTTGGGGTTTTCCGTTTCAAAAACAACTACCCTTGAAATAACAAAGGTAATGTGTAGTGAAACGAGGGCGACCAAGTAAAAAGATAAAGGAAAAAGTACTCACTCTCCAGTTGACGAGAAAGGCTAAGTACGTCTCTGCCCGAAATCATACCGCTCCAACAGAAAATGAAATCAGCTGATGCACTACCGAGCAGACGCACCATGCCAGTCCAAACATTCACCGAAAATGTTTGTTGAAAATGTGCCCGACGGACAGAGGGCGGATTTTCTACTTGACCGTTTTAATTCTGGAAACTCAAAAAATGTGTGCAGCATTGTTAGTAGTGATGAATCGTGGATTTACTGTTATGAACCAGAAAATAAACGACAGTCGGCGGTTTGGGTGTTTCATGGTGAAGAAAAGCCAACAAAAGTCATCCGTTCTCAGTGTTTCGAGAAAGATGGTCGCGACATTTGTGTCAAAAGCGGGTCATACTGCAACAATTCCTCTTAATGAGCAAAGAACTGTTACTGCGGATTTATATATCACCATTTGTTTGCCAAAAGTCATCACCGAGCTTTGAAGAATCAACCTCTCGAAAGAAGAATCATCCTCCACCAAAACAATGCAAGCTCGCACACAGCCCTAAAAACAAGGCAGTATTTAACGGAAGAAAACGTGGAATTATTGGACCATCCTCCATATAGTCACGATCTAAGTTCTAACGATTTCTTTAATTTCCCGAAAATTAAAAACAGTCTGCGTGGTCAAAGGTGTCATCAGAAGGAGCAGTTGACACATTCAAAAATACCGTTTTGGATCTGCCAGCAAACGAGTGGAATAAGTGCTTCGAAAATTGGTTCCAGCGCATGCAGATGTGTATTAATCTTCGTGGAGAATACTTCGAAAAACAATAAAGTCATTCAAAACTACCGTGTTGTTTTATTTCCATATGCAAAACTTAAAAGACATCACTCGTATGATTAGACTAGCAATGAATTTTTACTTTTCATTTTCTTCAAAAAGCCTTGGTTAATTTATAGAGGATGCTTAAAAAATTTGGTAATATCTCAGTAGTACTAAAACGGCCAAAAGAAAAACCAGGAAAATATATTCAAGTTTCTGAAATGGCCGCTAGGAGACGACAATCTTGAATCTAAAAAAGTGGTGTTTCTGTGAATTCCGATATATTAACCTAACAAAGAAGTACCTGATCTTTAAATTCGATGATAACCTGAACTTTTTTTGTTTGACAATTTTTGCTGTACCTCTAAAAATAAGGAGGTGGGGAATGTTCAAAGGTTACTATAAAGGACACATTGTATCTACGAAGCGACTGAACCCATTTTAACAAACTTAGCCTAGTTGAGAAGAGCTATTCTTGGGCTACAAATGTTATAATACTTGAAGTTTTGTTAGTTTCACATGTGGCCGCTGGAGGGTTTTTTCGACATTCCGACAAAAATGTATAATTTTCTCAATGACATTCAAGCATTGATATGATTTTTTTACAAAAAAGTAGCTAAGTGATGTCTAACTAAGCTCGCGATAACCGCATCTCGATATCTTGTACCTAACCCAACATTTAGGTTAAAGAAAATTTTATACGGAAAACCTTTAATTTTTATTTTTTAAACTAATTTTTCAGTGTCGCTCTAACAAACTCTGAAAATTCACCTGAATAAATGCCCTAGGCAATTTTATTTGAAGGGAAAATTGAGTTTTTCTGAGATAATTACTACGATTCTATTTTAAGCAAGGTTCTCGTCATTCGGTGTTATTGTTGATGCTTTTCAAAAATACGGGATTCAGTAAATAGTTTGCTATTTTATATCTATGCTTAAAATGTTTTTTCCTTTCCAAATGTTATTTTTGTCAAAAAAATCCCACGCCAACTTGGATCAAGTCAACAAACACCATGAACATATCCAGTATATTCAACTAAAGTACATAATATGTGTAATATTTGTAAATATTTTGAGCCGGTACAGTTTAATGCTTCAAAAAAAAAATTTACCGAACCTTTACTAACAAGAAGCTCCATTCTACCGCTATGTCTACGGGCTTTGCTCCTTAGAGTTCAGAACTGCTTGAATTTGGTCTCCGATCCAGACGGCATCGAACTCCGTACATTCAGAGCTGGCCGATACGATCGCTCCTTTGTTCCTAGGGTATCAAATGGAACAGCCTACCTGAGGAGGTTTCTCCTTGTTCTAATCCTAGGCAGTTCAAAAATTAGATCAACAAAGTTTCTTTAAGTTCCTCATAGCAGCCGCGGTACCTTGGTATTTAGGCTTCTGTCTACGCGGTTGGTTTGTTATAAAAAAATAACGTTCCTATAACAATGTGACACAAATGAAGCAGAATGGCTAAATTCGATGAACCACCCACTGTAAAGTTGTTCAAAAAAAGAGTAGTCGGAAGAAATTGTAATTTCCTCATCCCAGTTAAAGTGTTTGATTAAAATATTAAAAATACGTTCAATAAGACTAACTTGGACTTTTCAAATACATATATTGTTTTTATATCAAAAATTTTACTGAAGTGAAATATGAGAATTACTTGAATCTAATTTATTTTAATTCCTAAAAATCTTAGTATGCCCAAGAGTGATCAAAACAGCGTTCAGAAGAGTTCACGATTTTTAAATATTTGACCCCTCAAATAAAAAAGTATGGTTTTTATATATTTATTTGAAATAATTCGATACGACTGCAATTCAATTAGTTTCACAATCATTCTTTCTGTATAAAATCTAAATGTTCTTTTTACCCATCAAGTTATAGATAGACTAAATGACATAGAAAATGCAACACCAACTAGGCGTGGTGAAATTTTAAGCAAGGTATATATAATTTTCTAAATTGTCACAAAGTTATTCCGTTGTGTATCTATACTAAGTGACATATAAATCCGAACACCCAGTTTAAATGGTTTTATTTTAATAAAAGGTGGTGAATGTATTTATCTTACTGTAAATAACAAGTGAAAAAATGTTCAGCCTTATCAGTTAGACATTCCGGTTTTTATACTGGTTTTTTTAATTCACTAACGCTCTAAAAATGAATATTTCAGCCGCAGTAAAGAATCAACGTTGGCGGATTTTGGTTCTTGACATCCTTTACGATCGGTTACGATGCCTAGAGTACAGAGCCGTATAGTGGGACTTCGGGAAGCTGGACTTCCTTTTCGGGCAATTGAAGTTAGAATGCAAAGAAGTGCAGACACTGTGGTTAGGTGTTGTCAGGCATGGCTTCGAGAAGGCCGTACGCAAAGAGCAAGGGGCACTGGACGCCGCCGTAGAACAACAGACCGTGAAGATCGCCGCCTAAGATTATTGGCCTTAAGGGACCGTTTCTCCACTACCAGGTCCATTGCAAATGAATGGTTTGCAGAACACGGAAGACCTATTGGCATGCGAAGTGTTTACCGACGAATGAGAAGTTTTGGCTTGTTTTCATACCGGCCACACTGGGTCCTCCCTTTAACTCGAGAACACCGACGTAATCGCCTTGAGTGGTGCAGACAACGGTCACTCTGGGATCAGAAATGGAGCAGTATTGTCTTTAGTGACGAGTCTCGATTTTGTTTAGGCATGCACGATGGTCGTGCCAGGGTTAGAAGGCGACGTGGTGAAAGGAGGAATCCACAGTTTTTTGTTGAAAGACATGTTCATCACACTGTTGGAGTTATGGTTTGGGGTGCTATAGCTTATGGTTCCAGGTCACCTTTAATCTTCATCAGAGGTAACATGAACGCGCAGCGTTATATCCACGAAGTTCTAGAACCCCATCTTTTACCCTATCTTGACACCCTGGCAGATCCAACTTTCCAACAAGATAATGCCCGACCACATGTTGCAAGAGTCACAATAGACTTCTTTCAACATAATGATGTCACATTGTTACCATGGCCACCAAGATCTCCCGACTTATCCCCAATTGAGCACGTGTGGGATATGATGGGTAGGAGATTGCTCAATTTGCAACGGCCTCCTCAGACAGCAGAGCAATCATTTTGAAATTTTTATCATTTACTTATTATGCTTCATTAAGTACTTATACAAAATTTTATTAAAATAAAACCATTTAAACTGGGTGTTCGGATTTATATGTCACTTAGTATATAATATACTCGTATTTATATTACAAAAATTATCGAGTAATGTCAAGAGAACTTGGATTTCCAAGTACTTGACTCGTCTTAGATTGCTAATATCTATTAAGCAGCTTGAAGATCAAGTCAACTACTGAGTTTCTATTCGCTATTACCTAACGCCACTGCCATCTCGCCTAAAAACAGATACTAACATAATTGTCCCGTCCGCTATAGATATAACTTTAAATGATAATATTATATTAACGTTTATTTTTCATTGTTTAGTGTAACATCCGTCCAAATGTTTGTACTAATTATACATATCCCACGTGTACGAGTTTATAGAATAAAAGCATTTATATGCTTTACGTACTGAACCATAAACCGTGTCTACGCAATTTCTACTTATACGTAAGACCTAATGGGTTATAAAAAAGTAATTTCAGTAGCATATAATTTAGTCGTTTGAAGAATATGTACGTTTTATTTGATGACATAGTTTGGAGACAATGAGATGTTTTCTGGAGATGACAAACTGCCATTAACTAAATGACGTGTTTTTTAGCTATAAAGTTTGAATTCCTATGTCGATAGGTTGAAGTGAGCGGTAAGTTGTTAAATCGTAGTGAACAATCTGAAAAGCAATTATACTGAAAAATCTAGCTCGTCTCCAAACCAGCTTTTGATTTCTGGAAATAATGTAATAAGGAATTTATTACAAATATTTTTTTCTATTTTTAATATCATTTAATTATTGAGGTTTACTTAAATTTTGTTGAAATACGAACAGTAATCTCTACAGTTGATTAATATATACATTTATATAACTGAACATGTTAAATGCAGTTCGCCCAGGATATCTGTGTTGTTGAAAGGAATGCGGAAAAAACTCGGGTTGTTATTTGGTTTTTGCCACGTCTCATCTTCCGAATTGTTGATTATGTTGGTAGTTTTCATTTTAAATTATAAACAAATTATAGATTTAGACCCTAACGCGCAAGGTTTTGAACTATTATTGAAATAGAACGTGATATTTCCGTGTGTTCTTGTTTTCCATCTGAACGGATTAAGATAAATAAGTTTTCTCGATAACGAATCTACTGATTTGGAAAAATCAAACGTCAAAGTGAAGGACTTTTAAAGAAATTTCAAACAAGCTATTACTCAATACCACTTGTCTTGTTAGGGGGCGTTTTTGTAGAACAGTCTCGCAAATTATGCAGGGCGCTCTGCGCTCCGTGGAACCGTGGTGTAGGGAAGTCGATCTTTCTGTTAATGCTGAAAAGACCGAGCTAATCCCATTCACTAGGAGAAGAAGGCTTGACGGGCTGGTCGTGCCGACCTTCTTTGGGACTAGATTAGTTTTGTCCAGTCAGTGAAATATCTGGGAATTATCCTGGACTGCAAACTGAACTGGAGAGAGCATGTGGAATACAAGGTTAGCAAGGCTCTTAATTCGATGTGTTGTCGGGGTAAGATGGGGGCTTAAACCCAAAGTGGTATACTGGCTCTACACGATGGTAGTTCGTCCATCTCTCTTGTACGGCTCCCTGGTCTGGTGGCCTTGCATTAGAACTGAGACAACTAAGGCCAAACTCAATAAAATTCAGCGTTTGGCCTGTATTAGTATTACAAGCGCAGTGCGAATAACGCCATTGAGTGCAAGGGAAGCTCTGTTGGATCTCCCACCGTTGGATCTGGTGATCCGCGGTGAAGCGAGAGTAGTCGCTCATCGACTGTGGAGTCAGGGCAGCTGGGCTTTCTTGAATCCTGTCAAGGGGCATACTGCCATCTTAGTCGAATTACAAAGCGAGGACCCCGTCCTTCTAAGCGGGGGTGATCGTATTACCCCTAAATATCGCTTCAACCGCAAGTTTATTGTAGAGTATCCAACGAGGGAGGAGAGGGACGCCGGTAGCCGGGGACTCTCCGAAGTGAGCGGGCAGGTCTGGTACACGGACGGCTCGGTCACCGAAGAGGGCTCAGGTGCTGGGGTCTCTGGGCCTAGAACTAGGCTATCTCTGCCTCTCGGTGGATACACCACCATTTTCCAGGCGGAAATCTTTGCGATTCTGGCTTGTGTATCTCTCATTCCGGAGGAGGACAGCCAGGCTGCAATGAAAGTACTAAGTGCCTGTAAGATTACTTCGAGTCTTGTATTGCAATGCAGGGAGGCTCTGGATTGCCTGGCAGCGAGGCATCCGATATCGTTAATATGGGTACCGGGGCACGCTGGGATAAGGGGCAATGAGACGACGGACACTCTGGCGAAGACAGGATCAGCCAGCAAGCTCGTTGGTCCTGAGCCAGCTCTAGGAGTGACCGCGCATAAAGCTAGGAGGAAAATGGAGACGTGGGTTGCAAGACAACACTCTCAGAAATGGAGAAGTATCTCCAGACATCTCCGCTAGGCACGAGAACTCATTGAAGGGCCCAGTGCTAAGGATGGACGCTTCTGCCTATCTCTGAATAGAGCCAACCTAAGGTTGCTGGTGGGACTGTTGTCTGAAGCTCTGAGCTACTATAGGCAGACTATACTGGGGTCCATTACTTTGGGCCCTCGGGACATCAAGGCGCTTGGACTCAAGGCGATTATCAACTTCGCTAAAAGGGCGAGGCTTGTGATCTAAGGATTGT
Source organism: Acanthoscelides obtectus (assembly GCA_963669975.1). Taxonomy (NCBI): domain Eukaryota; kingdom Metazoa; phylum Arthropoda; class Insecta; order Coleoptera; family Chrysomelidae; genus Acanthoscelides; species Acanthoscelides obtectus. The sequence goes on along the minus strand of CAVLJG010000001.1, from coordinate 120,843,629 downwards.
AGAGGTGCATAAGGGCCCGCTTAAGCGGCCTATGGGCTGGCTCCTTATGGAGGCCGGAATGCCTCTAATTTCAAGATTCATTCATTCACCACTTGTCTTTCAAAAATTTTAAGGGAATGACCCTGGAGGTGAAAGGAGGTCAAGTAGTTTTTGGTTAAAAAGCTGACTTTCAATAAATCTGTAGTTGGAAGTTTTCAAATGATATATAATTATTTGCCAAAATTGCTTAAGAATATTTCATTACCAGCTTTCGACAAAAATTAAAATTATCATTACTTCAATGACTTCTTTTAAGCAATCATGCTTTCCTACTTTGCGAACCATTTTTTTTTGCTTTTCTACTTTTTGATGTACGTTGCTTAGGAAAGTATACCAGTCCGCTTTATTGTAATAATTTATTACCATGAATTTTAATTGGTTATGAATAATATATCAGTATTATTAAAATCTGCTAATGACGTTTATGTATGAGTAGCAAATGGTAAATTTCGCCATTTAAGTCTTACAATGATTGTTCAACAGTCGCGTACACTTGGCGTGACGCCTTGCTCTGGAATAAATGCTTCTTTAAAAAAGTACTTTGCAAATTTCTTATAGCATTTAGGTACCTTGACACATTACAATTTAAGGTTCTTCTTACAGTACGATTGGATGTTATTATTCCACTGTTCAGCCGTAAGTTTTCATAAAAGGTTCTGACCGAAACGGCCTTACTTCCTGCAATAAATGTATTTCGGCCCGACCTTGTATTTTTTTGGATTACCTCCTCCATCTAGGATGTTTTCCTGCCATCCTGATCTCTACGCCTTAAACGGTGTATTGAGAACCGATTCGAAAATATCGAGATTTAAATTTTTTTTAAATTTTCCATGTTACCAAGCTACTGTCCACCAGCTTATACAGGGTGTTCCTTATTGATATGCGAATATTTAAGGGTGTCAATCTATATGAAGAAATAATGTTAGTTTGCTACATAAACTATGGTCCAAAAATGTTTCCTTACAAAAACTCGCGGTGTTGAAGTTTTAGGGAAAAAATGAAAATTAATTAATATTTTCAGAACCGCTTCAGATATTTCACTGATATTTCGTAAGTGGTTAAAGTTAATAAGGCTGCATATTTTCCAATGCAAAAATAACTTTTAGCTTTAACAGTGGCGTGCGTATGGGTATTGACTTAAGTATTTTTTAAGAAAAAATGGTACGCCAATGGTTTTTTGCCAAATAAAAATTATATTTTAATTTCCAGTTCAATTTAAAACAAATGATCTCTCTTGAATTGTTTTCCTTTGATGCGCAATTTTCCAGTAAAAAAATTCTATTGTCTAACTTGCAAAATTATTATTAATTTAATTGGAAGAATTAAACACATTAGGAGTAGTGAACAACAACAACTGACAACATAAACATAACATTAAATCCAACAAAATGATTACAAAAATTGTTGAAAATGCCCCCTTCACTTAGTATGCATGCTTCCGCCCTCCTTCTCATGGAATTGCGCACTCGTTGAAATATCCCTGGAGCGTTTTTTATTCCATCACAAGCTGCAACTATTCTTTCTCTTAATTCCTCTACAGTGTTGATGAGACTTGTGTACACTAGTGTCTTAAGGTATCCCCACAAAAAGGAAGCTAAACTGTTGATGTCTGGCGACCTTGGTGGCCATTCTTGGTGCCCACCGCGGCGAATCCAACGATTAGGATAAACAGTTTGTTAATAATTACGAGCCGTACCACATATTGTTTCTTATTACTAATGGAACATCATCAAGCAGCAAAGGCAACTGTTGTTGAAGAAAATTGAGGTAAGTCTGTCCAAGTCGTCCCGGCAAGCGGAATGGGCCAATAAAGTGGTTGCCAATAATTCCTGCCCATACGTTAACCGAAAATTGGTGTTGGAAATGGGTTTCGGTTACGGCAAAGGGATTTTCATCTGTCCACAAATGATTATTGTGGAAATTCTGGATGGCATTTCGAGAAAAATTAGCTTCGTCCGTGAATAGAATCATTGATGCAAATTGCGGATTTTGTGTAATTTTTTGAAGATACCACTGACAAAAGGTCACACGCCTTGGAAAATCATAGGAAGTAATGCCTGCACTCTTAAAATATGGTGAGGATATAACAAAAAGTCCACTAAAATTCTCCAAACAATGTTTTTTTGAAACAAATTTTATAGGAAACAAAGTTCTCTAATCTGTGTTTAAAACACTGGCCTCGAGAACAACAATACTTAAAGTGCGAATTTCAGCTACAATAAATTCAACAATTCAAGTGCCTTTTGAGTGTCTTTACATAATTTCTGAATACATGTACTTTTTTACATTATTTGGTAGGTTGTTATACGTTTTTACTGCATCAGTGACAGGGTTATTTAATCCTATATTGGTTCTAGTAGGAATGTGGTACAAATTATTATGTGATCTTGTCTCATGGTCATGCACCTCATGTGGGATCAAAATGTTTGTATTACACTTTTGTTGGTCGATTAAATTTTTGAAGATCATCTAATTCCAAAAGCTTATCTAGTTTACAAACATTCAATTCTGAGTACATATTGTCCATGTTGGCAAGTCGATCATAGTTGAAAAAAATTCTTAATATTCGATTTTGCAAAACTTGTGCTTTATGAAATTCAGTTTTACAACACATTCCCCAAATAGGTAACATATACCTAAAGTGTGCTAGGAAAAATGCATTATAAATAATTTTTTTTGTACTTAAGTAATCTCTGCTTTGATGGCAAATATTCAAGTGTCTAGCGATCTTCCTAGTACTCGTTTCAGGATGTTCTTTGACTTCGTGCAGCACTGCTTTCTCAATTTCAGATGTTCTCACACTTCGGACAGAACCAGTTTCAACAAGACGATGATGAATATTAGAAAAGGTTCGACTATCTGGAAAAGCACGATCGGGCTATCTCTGGTGATGAATCCGTCTGGCTTGCTCACCATTACCGTCGGCAAGGCCATATACGTAATGCATTTCCGCCATTTCTGCATTTGAATAGTTCACCATTATTAACAAGATTGTAAAAACTAAATAATGAAAAAGATGTCACAGCGAACAGATTTGAATAACAGAGACTTGTCAGATGTCAAAAGCCACTGAGATATTCCAGAGCAATTATATATTTATTGCTAAATTGCATTCTTCTATTATTACATTAATTTTCTCGGACAATAACGGTTTTTATTTTTTTACTCAAAAATGGCGCATCGGGGTAAAACAATGCAAGAGAGATCATTTGTTTCAAATTGAACGGGAAATTCAAAAATAATTTTTATTTTGCAAAAAATCATTGGCGTACCATTTTTTTCTCAAAAAATATCTAAGTCAATACCAATACCATTCCACTGTTGGAACTGAAAATTACAGTGATCAACAGCCAAAAAATATCCTAAATAAAATCAACAAAATATTACTAATTTTAATGTGCTAAAACCGGAATGAAACTTATTTTTTCAATATTAGTTCAAGTTTTAGAGATACGGTAATTACATGTGTTCCTGCTGTGACAGTGTTAATATACTGTAATTCACAAGAATGCACGTGCTACATTTTTATATTCGGCAAGGAAAGATGATGTAGTCGGCATGATTGTGTTACGTTATACATACGTGTACATTATATTATTTTATATTAGCTATTTTTTCCTCAGTTGGCTGACAGCGTTCATGCAAGATGTCTCGAAAGTGTGTAAACAATCCAGATCAGTTTTGTTACGTGTGTGGTGATGTGACTTTTGCGTCTCAGAGACGGTCTATTACTCCACTAATAACAAAGGCATATCAGCTTTATTTCGGTTGTAAACTAGGTGATCAAGACAAACAGCGGGCACCCCACATCTGCTGTAATACATGTGCTTCAAGTCTGAGGAGCTGGTTAAATGGCAAAAAACGGTCTATGCGCTTTGCTGTCCCAATGGTTTGGAGAGAGCCTACAAATCATATTAATGATTGTTACTTTTGCATGGTACCTTGTGTTGGACAAGCTACAGGTATGTCCAAGAAAAAAAAATCGGTTATTAACTACCCAAACATACCATCTGCGATGAGACCTGTGCCTGACAGTGACGAAAATCCTATTCCAAAACCCCCAGAATCCTGCACTTGCGAATCAGAAAACCAATCAGATCATGGCGATCGAGTGATTCGTCAGGAAGAAGATATGCCATCAACGTCAAGAGATCCTGATTTTATACCGAGCACGTCATGCCACCAACCGCACAAAATAACACAGTCAGAATTAAATGATCTTGTAACAGATTTAGAACTTCCAAAATGTAAGGCAGAGTTACTTGGATCAAGACTGCAGCAGTGGAACTTGTTAGAAGACGATGTTTCGGTATGTGTTTTTCGTAAACGCCACAAAGACTTAGAACCATTTTTCAATATGGAGAATAACTTGGTTTTCTGCAGTAACATTAACGGCTTACTGGCGGCTTTAAATATAAACTATAACCCAGAAGAATGGAGGTTGTTTATAGACAGTTCAACATTGAGTTTAAAGGCAGTGTTATTGCATATTGGAAATATTTTACCATCTCTTCCTGTAGGGTATGCTGTTCACATGAAAGAATCATATGACAATATGAAGTACCTATTGACATGCATAAAATATGATGAGCACCAATGGCATATTTGTGGCGATTTGAAAGTTGTTGCACTTTTACTTGGGCTGCAGCTAGGCTACACAAAGTTTTGCTGTTTTTTGTGTGAATGGGACAGTCGGGCAAAGGCACTTCATTACACCAGACAAAACTGGCCTGTTCGTCAATTCCTAGAGCCAGGTCAAAAAAATGTACAGCATATGCCATTAGTAGATTCGAAAATATTTTATTACCACCACTGCATATCAAGTTGGGCCTAATGAAAAACTTTGTCAAGGCATTAGATAGAGATGGGTCAGCTTTTCAATACCTGCGTCAGAAATTTCCAAGACTAAGTGAAGCAAAGGTTAAATAAGGTATTTTTGTTGGGCCACAGATTCGAAATATTTTGAAAGATACACAGTTTGGAAACACTTTAACAGGTATTGAAAAAACTGCTTGGAATGATTTCCGTCTGGTGGTCACTAATTTCTTGGGAAATAGAAAAGCTGACAACTATAAAACCCTTGTCAAAAATATGCTGTCACCGTATCAAAAGATGGGCTGTAATATGTCTCTTAAGATACATTTCCTACACTCACACCTGGACTTTTTTCCTGACAATTGCGGAGCCGTAAGTGATGAGCACGGCGAACGTTTTCATCAGGATATTTCAACAATGGAAAAAAGGTACCAGGGAAAGTGGAATCCTTCCATGCTTGAAGACTACTGTTGGACTCTTGGTAGAGATGCTCCAGAAACGATCCATAAAAGAACAGCAAAAAGACAGCGCATATAGTGATTCTTATAAGTATATGAATCTTGCTCCTTTTTTCAATATATCCTTAAAAAAAAAAGTTTTTTTTCTAAACCGCAACTAATTTTTTTATTTCATTGTCATTTTTGGATTCAGCGTCCCAAAATTAACAAAAAAGTGCACTTTTCCCACAAGATACAATTAAAAAACTAAAATTTGTTGTCCAGTGTTATTTTTGCATTGAAAAATGCGCAACTATACCAACTTTCACTATGTACCAAATATCAGTGAAATAAGTGAAGCGGCTCTGAAAATATTAATTAATTTCCATTTTTTCCCTAAAACTTCAAAACCCCGAGTTTTTGTAAGGATAGATTTTTGGACCATAGTTTATATAGCAAACTAACATTAATTTTTCATGTAGATCCACACCCCTAAAAATTCGCATATAATTTCATTTCATTTCTTTGTTGGTGCTAAATACACCTGCGTGCTTACACAGGTCAAAGTAAAATTTAAAATACGAATTTTTAAAATTCCATAACAATAAAATTTGTTCAAAAGAACAACATGAACAGAAAATTGTAAAAAACAACACTAACAGAAAAACTTATAGAAAATTATTTGTCAAATCGAACACAGTGCGTCAAAATTAATAACACATTCAGTGAACCTTATATTATATCATACGGTGTACCTCAAGGTTCAGTATTAGGATCCATTTTATTTAATCTATTTATCAACGATTTGTTCAAAATAAGTAGTACAGGTAAAGTTATCGGTTTTGCGGATGATACAGCTATTCTGTATGAAAGCAACCAGTGGCATACACTAAAAACCACAATCGAACATGATTTCAAAACATTTATAAATTTCTTTTCGGAAAGAACTATGACAATTAATTACAACAGAACACACTATATAGCATTTTCTTGTAACGACAGGCTCTCACCACAATTTAAAAAACTTGAAGTTCATACAAGCAGTGGTCTTAAAGAGATTCAGTCAGCCGATAAAATAAAATACTGAGTCGTGATTCTGGACAAACACTTAAAATGGAATACCCATACAGAGTACCTTGTGAAGAGACTGAGATGTATTATTCCAAAATTCAGGTACTTCAGAGATATTCTGGATAAGAAAAAGCTGCATAGTCTTTATTATGCTCTTGTTTATCCTCTATCACTTTACGGAATTTTGGTTTGGGGTGGAGTTATGAACAGTAATTACAAAAAAGTTGACGTAATCCAAAAATTTATTCTAAAATTGATCCTCCATAGGGAGATTACTTATTCAAGTGATTTTCTATATGTGTAGGCTCAGCTATTAGATTGCAGACAAATTTATTTTTATTCTGGCCTAATACATTATTTCAAATATTCGAAATACTTGAATCGTACCATTCATATCTACCCAACAAAATTCAATCAAAATTCAATGTGTATTCCACAAGCATCAAGAACCATTACACAGCGATCTCTGTTTTTCTTGGGACCGAAATTCTATAACTTCATACCAGAGTCATTAAAAGTAATTAAATCAAATAGATTATTTAAAAAAGAACTAAAAAAATGGATTTTACAACAACCAAGGTGCTCCATCCACAAAATTGTAGATCTGAAAAATCATTATCAAAATCAATAATATTTTACTAACACTAACATCCATACTTTTACTTTAGTTGTAATTGTCTGGATATTTTTCCTAACATTACCATAATAATTCACCAAATTATACACTATTAACGGTTTTTTTTCATAAACTGACTGTACTATTAGTTTTTATTTTTAACAAACCCAAACACAAGTGCAAACTTCTTTTGTGTGCTTTATGTTTGCACAATATTTGATATTTACCTGTATTTTGTGACAATAAACATTATTATTATTATATTGTAAACACCCGTAAATAAATTTTACGGAATTTAAAGCAATTCAAAATTGAAAGTGCTTAAAATCAAGGCAAACATTTTTCAATATACCTACAATATTTTAAACGCATTCCAATAAAAATCTTAAAAATCCATTCCGGCTTCCGGGGCTTAAACCTAAAAGCACCCTCACTTACCAAAGCTTCCGAAATACTCCCTCATAAACCTTCAAGGCAGATCCCGCAAGGCACTATCACAAAGCCCCTGATATGTCATTCCAGTATACTGACTGCGTATTCCAAAACAAAACAATAACAAATGACGGTGCAATCGGTCACCATTCATTCGCGAGTCGGTCAGCGAAAAAAAAACAAAAGCTTCCCGGTCGCGACGCTGACTAGATGAGATGCATGCTTGCGTGTTTCAAGCAATTGTCAGCATTTTAAATGATCAAGAGCGCACGCAAGTTCTTGCGGCGTTCAAGCGGGGATGCAGGTAGTTTGCGTTTTAAAAGATCAAGGGAGTACCTGCGGGGTATTAGAGGGCACCCAGGTAGTTAGTTAATTAGTACCGAACGAGGTTTTGTCTGGGTTCAGAAGACTTAGGCGTTCTTTTGAATTCGACCCACTCGTTTTCTTATTCAGTGCCTCAGGGTTCCGCATTGTGGCCACTAATATGCTTTTATTTATTTAGCAACATCCAACAGCCATAGCCAATTACAGGATGGATAAACATGAAAATATAAACAAATGCATGTTGTGTTTGTATGTAGAGAAAGCTAAAACGCTGCAAAAAAAACCTCAAAACAGAACTGGGAGGAAAAAAAAAGCGTTCTACCTTTACCTACCCAGCACTCAACAATCACACCAGCAAGCATTAACGAAAATAAGCATTAATGTCTCCCAAAATTGCACAAAACGAAAATATATCTAAAACCCTATTAACTGAATTATAATTACGGCACATTATATATAGGAGAAAACTTAAGTATGTCAGTCCTAGGCCTGGCTAAGTAAAAAGTTAAACTAGTTCGTGACGCTAATCTAGGAATTAAGAAGATAAGTTGTTCTAAGATGACACTGGAGTCAATAATGCCATGGATGAGCTTGTGAATGAACTTAAGTGAATTCATTTTGCGTCTTCTCTCTAAATTATAGATTTTGTGTCTCGCCATCAACTCACTATGAGGAAAGCCAATAGCGGGATATATCCCGTCAGCTTTGTATGAGAGGTACTTTAAAAACTTTCTTTGAACGGACTCTAAGCGGTCAATATATATTTGATGATGAGGATACCATACCAGGGACGCATACTCAACCTTAGATCTTATATAAGCATAGTACAGTATTTTCAGTGTAAAGGAGTTGTGGAAAATCACCGGTATTTCTTACAATAAAACCATACGCCTTTGATGCAGCCACAACAGCATTTCCAATGTGATAGAAGAAGGAAAGTTTTCTGTCAAATGTGACTCCCAAGTCATTAATTGTACTAGGTCTGTCAAGTTTCCTGTCACCAATACTATATTCATACATCATTACCCCTGTTTTTAAAGTAAATGACAAAACGTGACACTTAGCAGCATTCAAAACAAGTCTGTTTTCACGACACCAGCTGTCAACCCTTACAATGTTACATTGCAAGCGATGACAATCGTCAATGTTAGAGACTCTACAGAAAAGTTTCATATCGTCAGCATATATAAGAAAATCGACATCGATAACTTCAGAAATATCATTTATGAACATAATAAATAACAGAGGTCCCAAATTAGATCCTTGAGGAACACCGGACATTACAGGGTATTCGCTTGACTTATGTCCATTGCACATAACATATTGTTTCCTATGACATAAATAAGATCTGAAAAATAGCAACAATGCATCTGAAAGACCAAATCTAGATAACTTATTGAGTAGAATGTTATGGTCTAGACTATCAAACGCTTTAGAGAAATCAGTATATATTACATCCGTTTGAAGATATTACATCCGTTTGATTTTGTGTAATAGTGTACGAATCTCCTTAACAGAATGCACGCTGCTCACCAATGAAACGATTCATGGCGACTAAATTTCCGACTGAAACTGTTTATACTTAACAGTGACACGATTCAGTCCGAACACCGATAGAATTACAATATATCCTTTTGTTAATGTATTGTGCCTCGCGCACTATTAAATTCAAATTGAAATTGAAATGTTTTACTATCCTAAGAGACATCACAATGTATGCATAGGATTCGTCACAGTAAAGACTAATAAAACAACACAAGTAGATCATAAAATAACAAACTCAGAGACGGCATAATAAAATTTACTTACAAGAAATTCTGTCAGTTTGGCCTTAAAATTACACTCTTTAATATGGTTTGGTAGCCTATTGAAAGTTCGTGGCAAAATATACATTTACGAGGGTGGTCCTAGAAGTACCCGACCCACGAAGAAAACACAAAAATTTTGTAAAAAATGTGTTTATCTTTCAACATAATCTTTGAGCTCTATACACTTTTCCCAGCGATTAAATGCCGACATCACTTCTTCATCGTTGAAAAATCTTTGACCACTGAACCATTTTTCCAAGTTTGGAAACAGAAAATAATCCGAGGGAGCTAAATCTGGTGAATAGTGTGCATGACGTAGCAATTCAAACTTTAATTCGTTAATTTTGGCCATTGTAATAAGGAATCTGTGAGCTGGTGCATTGTCTTGATGAAACAACACTTTCTTCTTAACCAAATGCGGCAGTCTTTGATTGATTTCATCGCTCAAACGTTGCATAATACTCGCCGTTCATAGTTTTACCTTTTTCAAGATAGTCATAGAAAATTATCCCACGCGCATCCCAAAAAACCGACGCCATAATGTTGCCTGCACATGAAACGGTATTCGCCTTCTTTGGAGCCGGTTGTCCCTTTTGAGTCCTTTGTTTTGATTGTATGAAGTGATGGACCCATGTTTCATCCATGGTTATGAAACAGCTTCACGACACTGTTTTTGCTCGATTGTGAGCGATCGCGGCACCCTCTTGCACACACCTTTCTCATGTCCAAATTTCAGATAGTATGCGATGAACTGCACTTTTTGAAATACCTACTATGTCTGCTAGCTCGCGCACTTTCAGTCGACGATCATTCAGTACCGCTTTGTGAATTTTCTTCACCGTTTCTGGAGTCCTCACCTCATTTGGTCCATCACTGCGATGCTGGCCTTGGCAGCTCGTACGGCCTCGTTTAACCTCTGCTACCAAATATTTTACTGTTGTAAACGAAGGAGCAGGCTCACCCATAGTAGAACCCAGTTCAGCTTTTATATTGGTTGGGCTGAGGCCTTTGAAATAAAAGTATTGTACCACATAACTATGACCAATTTTCTCCATTTCCACAAATTCACTGAAAACGTTCAGTATTGATGGCTGCCAAACAAATACTAAACAACGTGGCGTCTTCAAACTTGACACATATGCTTTATAGGTTGCATACTTTCTAATACAATGATATTTTTCAAACAACTATCGCCATCTCTACGTCAGGCCGGGTACTTCTGGGACCACCCTCGTGAGTCTCCAGCTTGACTGGTCGAGTACGATTTGAAATTATCTAAAAACCTATTTTTGTGAATAAAAGTATACACAGCCATTTCGTATAAAAATAAAGTGGTAAAATTAAAATTTTAAGACGCTTAAAAATATCCTTACAAGAGTGCCTACTACTGACTCCAATAATGCATCTAATCACTCTTTTCTGAACCAAAACTACTTGCAGGCCATTTGTGAAAAAACCCCAGAAGCTAGTGCAGCCTGAGCGTTGTAAACAGAAAATTTTTCATAAGATATGATTGGGAGTTTATCTCTGAAGCAATACAGGGTGTCCGCAAAGTTGGGGCTTTCCTTTATACGACGTGTAGATCTTGAAAACATAAGCAATTTTTCTTAGTACCATATACACCAATGTCTTAAGGAAACCAAGATAAAGGGCTCTGCAACATCAAAAATATCTGAATACCGTCCTGTAGCCGCGAAGCGAGACATCACAGCTTGATACAAGGTCTCAACCCGACGGCAGAACTGGGTCGGGGTCAGTGTGTCAGGTCAGTATGCAACCTTCAACCGATAGTTACGGTCACGCATGTAGAGGTAATCACGTAGACGAGAATCTCTAGAGACGTGGCTAGAGAAGTGCAAGTATCAAAAACTAAAGTGTGGCAAACGCTGCGTGAAGAGGGGCTGTATCCGTTTCACGTCCAACGTGTACAAGCCCTTCAACCTGACGATTTTCCAGCAAGAGTGCGGTTTTGTGAGTGGTTGTTGCATCAACATGACAATAATCCGGACTTTTTGAAGTGCATATTGGTGACAGACGAATCTACGTTCACGCGTAATGGGGTGAATAACTTTCGCAACACTCATGTTTGGTCAGTAGAAAATCCGCACGCTGTCCGTCGGGAACATTTTCAACAAACAGTTTCGGTGAATGTTTGGGCTTCCTTGTTAGAAGATGTGCCATTAAGTGTAAGACAATCAATGTGGTTTCTGCGTCTGCTCGGTAGCGCTTCAGCTGATTTCATTTTCTGTTGGAGCGGTATGATTTCGGGCAGAGACGTACTTAGCCCTTCTCGTCAACTGGAGAGTGAGTACTTTTTCCTTTATTTTTTTTAACTTGGTCGCCCTCGTTTCACTACACATTACCTTTGTTATTTCAAGGGTAGTTGTTTCTGAAAAGGAAAACGCCAACTTTGCGGACACCCACACAGTGGCCCTTAAGACTCAAACCTGTATCTAGATACAATCCCAAGAATTTTACTTGCATGTCAAGGGATATTCTTGAGCCATTTAAAGTGATATTTAATGCTTCTTCTGGATGTTGTGAAACTGGACAGCTGAACTTTTTTCAGAATTTAACTACAGCTGATTGCTGCTAAGCCACTTGTGAATATTCTGCAGTAAAACTCCACAATCTCTCTCTAAGGTAGCCTCACAGTTATTCGATATCACCGCTGAAGTATCATCTGCATATAAAATGGATCTACTTCAGAGGAAAAGAACTCAGGTCAGGAGTTATGGGGATGTGAGCCATGTCGAACTTATCATAATAGGCGCACTTAGACTACGAGCCCCTTCCCACTTGTTGGCCCACTTCAAGATTTGTACCAAAATATGCCTTTATAAACTAAACATGACGATACTATACTAAGTGACATATAAATCCGAACACCCAGTTTAAATGGTTTTATTTTAATAAAATTTTGTATAAGTACTTAATGAAGCATAATAAGTAAATGATAAAAATGAGGAGGACGTTGCAAATTGAGCAATCTCCTACCTATCATATCCCACACGTGCTCAATTGGCGATAAGTCGGGAGATCTTGGTGGACATGGTAACAATGTGACATAATTATGTTGAAAGAAGTCTATTGTGACTCTTGCAACATGTGGTCGGGCATTATCTTGTTGGAAAGTTGGATCTGCCAGGGTGTCAAGATAGGGTAAAAGATGGGGTTCTAGAACTTCGTGGATATAACGCTGCGCGTTCATGTTGCCTCTGATGAAGATTAAAGGTGACCTGGAACCATAAGCTATAGCACCCCAAACCATAACTCCAACAGTGTGATGAACATGTCTTTCAACAAAAAACTGTGGATTCCTCCTCTCACCACGTCGCCTTCTAACCCTGGCACGACGTGCATGCCTAAACAAAACCGAGACTCGTCACTAAAGACAATACTGTTCCATTCCTGATCCCAGAGTGACCGTTGTCTGCACCACTCAAGGCGATTACGTCGGTGTTCTCGAGTTAAAGGGAGGACCCTGTGTGGCCGGTATGAAAACAAGCCAAAACTTCTCATTCGTCGGTAAACACTTCGCATGCCAATAGGTCTTCCGTGTTCTGCAAACCATTCATTTGCAATGGACCTGGTAGTGGAGAAACGGTCGCTTAAGGCCAATAATCTTAGGCGGCGATCTTCACGGTCTGTTGTTCTACGGCGGCGTCCAGTGCCCCTTGCTCTTTGCGTACGGCCTTCTCGAAGCCATGCCTGACAACACCTAACCACAGTGTCTACACTTCTTTGCACTCTAACTGCAATTGCCCGAAAAGAAGGTCCAGCTTCCCGAAGTCCCTCTATACGGCCCCTATCAAACTCACTAAGTTGACGAAATCGTACAGGTCTCCGTACTCTAGGCATCGTAACCGATCGTAAAGGATGTCAAGAACCAAAATCCGCCAACGTTGATTCTTCACTGCGGCTGAAATATTCATTTTTAGAGCGTTGGTGAATTAAAAAAAGCAGTTTAAAAACCGGAATGTCCAACTGATAAGGCTGAAAATTTTTTCACTTGTTATTTACAACTTTTATTAAAATAAAACCATTTAAACTGGGTGTTCGGATTTATATGTCACTTAGTATATTTTAAACCTATAACACCCTGCAACATTTTTATTATTTGTGTTTGATAAGAAAAACCTAAGATTTCAATAGTTGCGCCAACTGAAGTGGGAAGGGGCTCGTACTATCGATGATACTCACAAAATTCTCTGCTTTGCGGGAGTGAAACTCCTGGTGTGACTTTTTTGTAATAATACTAGACTAAGGTATATAAACATAACGCAGTAAAACATAAATTCTCCAAATTTGAATTTAGCTAGACCATATTCTCAACCATCCACAAATTTTTTTCTCGTATGCCCGTCAGTGAAAAGAACAAACGACGCCTTTGCAAATATAAATAATGATAAAGAACGCCCACAGAAAAATCTTCAATTTGATTATTGCAATAACCGGCATAATTTTTAATTATACGTCGCTGAGAGCCTTTCGAGACTTCGCTAGATGATTCCTTGAATTAAATGAAAGGTTAAGATGTTAATTTGGATAATTAGGTCTCTAATGGTGCAGCATGCAAAATGTGCGCTCTTTTGAATGAGTTAGCCAGCGAAATATCCGTACCGTACATTTGCCTTTAAAACTTTACTTATACAGAAATGATTCCGATACGCGTCCCTACTTCAACTCTCTGGTTTCACCGGCGAGCATGCCGGCGTTCGTAAGTGTCCTGGCAATACTGTCGCTCTGCCGCGCTGCCACGCCGTGCTGTCAGATATCGGGGAGAGACGACGTTGCCAGGTAAACGATACCACCAGTAAGGCAGGGAAAGAATGTCTGTGCGCCTGTTTGACTGCCTTGATCCGTTTAGCTTCTATGTTATACCGTTTCCTAAGGAACATTTTTCTCAAAACAGCTAAAGTATCAGAATACTTAACGTGTATCCTAAAAGTTTTGATACAAAATATTTATCGGTTTTTTTTAATGAAGAAACTTATTTGAACACTAACTAGTTATCATAAAGTAACTAAACTATACTAATGTTTTTCGTGAATTCTCCGTTTTAATTTTTCTTTATATTGGGCTTCCCAGCCCCCATGATAGACCCTCCTAGACAGTAAAGCCAAAAAATTCTCTATTGGCGAGTCTGCGGCAACTTTGGAGGATCATCGCATGGCACTTAGTCTGGTCAAAACATGATATGGTATTTAGCATGATGTTCATATAAGCTGAAGCAATTTGGAAAGTCAGTGATCAATATAGCTCTGACTATTCAAAACTTCACCCATCACTCTTCCCAGAAAAGGTTGCGATACACCCCTGTTAAAAATTACGCACCAGACAAGGATTTTATCTGCAAATTTCGCTTCCACTTTTTGGGAGTTTCAGACATGCTATTCCCACTCTCCGCTATTGTTCGATAACACTGGACAACAAATTTTAGTTTTTTAATTGTATCTTGTGGGAAAAGTGCACTTCTTTGTTAATTTTGGGGCGCTGAATCCAAAAATGACAATGAAATAAAAAAATTAGTTGCGGTTTAGAAAAAAAAAATTATTTTTAAGGATATATTAAAAAAAGTAACAAGATTCATATACTTATAAGAATCACTATATGCGCTGTCTTTTTGCTGTTCTTTTATGAATCGTTTCTGGAGCATCTCTACCAAGAGTCCAACAGTAGTCTGCAAGCATGGAAGGATTCCACTTTCCCTGGTACCTTTTTTCCATTGTTGAAATATCCTGATGAAAACGTTCACCGTGCTCATCACTTACGTCTCCGCAATTGTCAGGAAAAAAGTATAGGTGTGAGTGTAGGAAATGTATCTTAAGAGACATATTACAGCCCATCTTTTGATACGATGACAGCATATTTTTGACAAGGGTTTTATAGTTGTCAGCTTTTCTATTTCCCAAGAAATTAGTGACCACCAGACAGAAATCATTCCAAGCAGTTTTTTCAATACCTGTTAAAGTGTTTTCAAACTGTGTATCTTTCAAAATATTTCGAATCTGTGGCCCAACAAAAATACCTTCTTTAACCTTTGCCTCACTTAGTCTTGGAAATTTCTGACGCAGGTATTGAAAAGCTGACCCATCTCTATCTAATGCCTTGAGAAAGTTTTTCATTAGGCCCAACTTGATATGCAGTGGTGGTAATAAAATTTTTTTCGAATCTACTAATGGCATATGCTGTACATTTTTTTGACCTGGCTCTAGGAATTGACGAACAGGCCAGTTTTGTCTGGTGTAATGAAGTGCCTTTGCCCGACTGTCCCATTCACACAAAAAACAGCTAAACTTTGTGTAGCCTAGCTGCAGCCCAAGTAAAAGTGCAACAACTTTCAAATCGCCACAAATATGCCATTGGTGCTCATCGTATTTTATGCATGTCAATAGGTACTTCATATTGTCATATGATTCTTTCATGTGAACTGCATACCCTACAGGAAGAGATGGTAAAATATTTCCAATATGCAATAACACTGCCTTTAAACTCAATGTTGAACTGTCTATAAACAATCTCCATTCTTCTGGGTTATAGTTTATATTTAAAGCCGCCAGTAAGCCGTTAATGTTACTGCAGAAAACCAAGTTATTCTCCATATTGAAAAATGGTTCTAAGTCTTTGTGGCGTTTACGAAAAACACATACCGAAACATCGTCTTCTAACAAGTTCCACTGCTGCAGTCTTGATCCAAGTAACTCTGCCTTACATTTTGGAAGTTCTAAATCTCTTACAAGATCATTTAATTCTGACTGTGTTATTTTGTGCGGTTGGTGGCATGACGTGCTCGGTATAAAATCAGGATCTCTTGACGTTGATGGCATATCTTCTTCCTGACGAATCACTTGATCGCCATGATCTGGTTCGTTTTCTGATTCGCAAGTGTAGGTATCCTTGGGGTTTTGGAATAGGATTTTCGTCACTATGAGGCACAGGTCTCATCGCAGATGGTATGTTTGGGTAGTTAATAACCGATTTTTTTCTTGGACATACCTGTAGCTTGTCCAACACAAGGTACCATGCAAAAGTAACAATCATTAATATGATTTGTAGGCTCTCTCCAAACCATTGGGACAGCAAAGCGCGTAGACCGTTTTTTGCCATTTAACCAGCTCCTCAGACTTGAAGCACATGTATTACAGCAGATGTGGGGTGCCCACTGTTTGTCTTGATCACCTAGTTTACAACCGAAATGAAGCTGATATGCCTTTGTTATTAGTGGAGTAATAGACCGTCTCTGAGACGCAAAAGTCACATCACCACACACGTAACAAGACTGATCTGGATTGTTTACACACTTTCGAGACATCTTGCATGAACGCTGTCAGCCAACTGAGGAAAAAATGGCTAATATAAAACAATATAATGTACACGTATGTACAACGTAACACAATCATGCCGATTACATCATCTTTCCTTGCCGAATATAAAAATGTAGCACGTGCATACTTGTGAATTACAGTATATTAACACTGTCAGAGCTGGAACACATATAATTACCGTTCTAAAACTTGAACTAATATTGAAAAAATAAGTTTCATTCCGGTTTTAGCACATTAAAAATAGTAATATTTTGTTGATTTTATTTAGGATATTTTTTGGCTGTTGATCAGTGTAAACGGTCTGCGTGAAATATTTTTATTCTGAATATTCAACAAATTTCTAATTTATACGACATCATAAAGCGAAAGCTTCAAAATAAATAAATGTCAACTGACAGTGAAGTAAGTAAACAAATATTTGTTTCCAAAGGCAACTTGATATTATATCGTTTTTGTTAGAATTAAAGCCAATGAATTTTGTGCCATTACTATTTATGACATACCTTACACTACATATACAAGTCAGTATTGGATTGAAGCTGAGTTGCTAAGGGTTAGCTTTGTGAAAATATTACTTCAGCTTGACTTGATCAATTTGAAGACTTTGTTAAGAGCTTTGCTGCCTAATAAACTAAGCTTTCTCAAAACTACTTACATACAAATACCTGAATCCCAAATATCTCACGACAAAACTAATCTCACAAACTTAATCACACGTCAAGGTTACAACTGCCATCACAACGCTTTAAGTGACGCATCTCGCCTAATACATGAATCAATAATAGAACTTTATTACTAATGATTAACCTTACAATTTCACCAGCGACGAATTCAATTGAAATTTATTCGATGATCTATTTATAATTCCTCTAAACAACTAGCGTTTGTGTATGTGTACATACCTGCGTGAGGTGCAATCATGTGTTATGTGTAAGCAGTGTAGATCAAATATGATGTACATCTTTAATTTACGATCCTTTTCCTCGTGAGGTTCCGAGGATCTATAGTCCTGGCAGAGGGGAAGTTTTGATTAAATTATTGGAAAATTCGCCAACTTTCTATTAAAGGACGGTTTCAATGTGATAATATCCTCGCCTCTGATTTAAATGCTGGATAGAGCGATTTTGTGTTTTTTCAGGTCGAGGTGTTTTTATAAACGGTGAACGTCAGGTCCTATTTAACTTTGAACAAGGAATTTAATGGTCATCTTAAGCCTCACCGTCAGGGATATTCCAAGGTTAACTAACTGAATGGAAAACGGAAAATTCTATGTCCGATTATTACATTGATCTCAATGATCAAGGTCATCTCTCAAGGTCAAATGGAGCCAAAATAATGTGAGGATAGGAAACAATCTGAGCAAGATTATTGATGGAAATTTCAAGGTCAGACTTTTACTAGTTCTTAAAAAGGATTTCAATATTGACCTAGTACGAGGTCTGTAATTTAAGTGTTGAGACTGTCAGCGCTAGAGACAGTTCTTCCACTCCTCGTGGCAGTGCTGGAACTCCGATAATGAACTAGCCTTCAGCTGGTCGGTTATAGCCTTTTGAATGTTTTCGACTGCCCTTGGGGTGATTTTTCACCTCCACGAAGAGAAAAAAGTCGCAAGGACTCAAATCAGGCGTATAAGGAGGTTGCAGAGTCACAGGACTATTTTTACTTGTCAAAAACTTGTATGCTGACATTATTGTGTGACAAAGAGCAATATCATGATGCAAAACCCGGTTGTTCTTGATGGTGTGAGTCAAATATAACTCTTGCCCCATCATTCGTCTTCTTCAGTTATTTTTTTGTATTATCAAACCACGTGCATTAATGAATGTCTTGAAGAAGTTTGTTCAATATCTGCTTTCTTTTAGTGGAAAGGCATTACCGAGCACCACTATTCACAATCCTTCAGCTTTGTTTTGTAGCTGATATTGTTGGAAGCCACCCCTTTCCCTTGAGCAAAAAACCCTATTCACATTAGGCAATGCCTTCACACGCTAAAGGTTAAAATCAAATTAGAAAATGGACGGGGTAGCACCCAAACCAAAACAACTAAACGTGAGCTACAAAATAAAAGGGTACTATTCCATAAACTGATGTTTGGTGGTGTAATATTCCAGAATCTGGAACTTACTGAAACATCTCCCACACCACAACATCTGCAGGAAAATAAATGACGCAGAACACCTAACTATGTAAAAGAAGGTTAAGTGAACGGCCTTGAAGGTAAGTCCGATAGGAAACCAAAAGGAACGGAGAACAACCTATAAAGGAGGTATCTCGATAGGAAACCAAATATCCTTATACAGGTAGTACGTACAGAAACCACAGAGTGGCGCTGATTGCCAATGGGCGAAACCAACTCTACAATGGACCAACGATACTTTAAGAGGAAATTTCTGAGATAGTCGATAATAAAATTATATAACATTAGTTTCCAAAATATTTCAACACAATACGGAATAGCTGAGAAAGAAAGATATATACTAAGTGACATATAAATCCGAACACCCAGTTTAAATGGTTTTATTTTAATAAAAGTTGGTGAATATATCTATCTTACTGTAAATAACAAGTGAAAAAATTTTCAGCCTTATCAAAAATTACTTGTTAGGGGAATAACCAGTAAGGAAGAAAGCTTTATCAAAAATTACTTGTTAGGGGAATAACCAGTAAGAAAGAAAGCTTTATCAAAAATTACTTGTTAGGGGAATAACCAGTAAGGAAGAAAGCTTTATCAAAAATTACTTGTTAGGGGAATAACCAGTAAGGAAGAAAGCTTTATCAAAAATTACTTGTTAGGGGAATAACCAGTAAGGAAGAAAGCTTTATCAAAAATTACTTGTTAGGGGAATAACCAGTAAGGAAGAAAGCTTTATCAAAAATTACTTGTTAGGGGAATAACCAGTAAGGAAGAAAGCTTTATCAAAAATTACTTGTTAGGGGAATAACTAATAAGAAAGAAAGCTTAATCAAAAATTACTTGTTAGGGGAATAACCAGTAAGGAAGAAAGCTTTATCAAAAATTACTTTTATACTGTTTTTTTTTAATTCGCTAATGCTCTAAAAATGAATATTTCAGCCGCAGTAAAGCATCAACGTTGGCGGATTTTGGTTCTTGACATCCTTTACGATCGGTTACGATGCCTAGAGTACGGAGACCTGTACGATTTCGTCAACTTAGTGAGTTTGATAGGGGCGGTATAGTGGGACTTCGGGAAGCTGGACTTTCTTTTCGGGCAATTGCAGTTAGACTGCAAAGAAGTGCAGACACTGTGGTTAGGTGTTGTCAGGCATGGCTTCGAGAAGGCCGTACGCAAAGAGCAAGGGGCACTGGACGCCGCCGTAGAACAACAGACCGTGAAGATCGCCGCCTAAGACTATTGGCCTTAAGGGACCGTTTCTCCACTACCAGGTCCATTGCAAATGAATGATTTGCAGAACACGGAAGACCTATTGGCATGCGAAGTGTTTACCGACGAATGAGAAGTTTTGGCTTGTTTTCATACCGGCCACACTGGGTCCTCCCTTTAACTCGAGAACACCGACGTAATCGCCTTGAGTGGTGCAGACAATGGTCACTCTGGGATCAGGAATGGAACAGTATTGTCTTTAGTGACGAGTATTGATTTTGCTTAGGCATGCACGATGGTCGTGCCAGGGTTAGAAGGCGACGTGGTGAAAGGAGGAATCCACAGTTTTTTGTTGAAAGACATGTTCATCACACTGTTGGAGTTATGGTTTGGGGTGCTATAGCTTATGGTTCCAGGTCACCTTTAATCTTCATCAGAGGTAACATGAACGTGCAGCGTTATATCCACGAAGTTCTAGAACCCCATCTTTTACCCTATCTTGACACCCTGGCAGATCCAACTTTCCAACAAGATGATTCACGACCACATGTTGCAAGAGTCACAATAGACTTCTTTCAACATAATGATGTCACATTGTTACTTATTATGCTTCATTAAGTACTTATACAAAATTTTATTAAAATAAAACCATTTAAACTGGGTGTTCGGATTTATATGTCACTTAGTATACATGTGAAATTATCCAATCAATAAACTATGATATTTGCCAAAAGAAAATCATAGACGGACGAGATTCTTGAAGATGAAGGGCTGTAGTGAAGGCAGAACACATGATCCCCTGCTTCCCCTCCAAGCCCGGCGTCTCCGGTGTTGCCAGATCGAACGCTACGTTGCCAGTTTCACCACTTAGTTTACATACCCCGTATTTAGCATTGAGATTCATCTTCAAGGCCATAATGGTACATCAGAACAAAGCATTTCCCATTGCATATGTCAACAGTGAGGTTGAAGGTTGTATCACAGGTCAAAGTTTAAATCCTTGTTGAAAGTTACTGAATAAGGATCTTCTAAGACTTTTTATCTGACCCTTAGACATGACTGGTCTTAGATTTTTAATACACATTCAGTCGTATCATTTTCCATTCTCGTCACCGCCGCTGTCAAAAAGGAGACTTTTCATCCAAAAAACGACAGATGACCTTGAATAACCTTGAAGAGAGGCTCAAGGTCAAATCCGAACACTTTGGACATGCGTAACTAAATACAGTGTTATATTTTATGGTACTGACTTTTAGATTCAAGTAGAATTTGAGATATACGCAACTGATCTACTCAATCAAATAGTTTAACTTGCAGACGCAAAGAGAAAAAAATCCTCTCTCCACTCCAGCATTTGAAATCTAACAGTCGCCTTATTTGGGTGACCACAGATTTTCTCTCCTACCTATGAGTAGTGAAGGAATGTCAGCAAAACAATAATCTTTAATTAGAGAAAAGAGTCAAATTTCACACTTAACTTACCACCATTATATCGTGATCAGATGCCAAGTGCTCGTATTCGATATTCTTCATTGCAACTGCTTGTTTTAGAAGATCGCTGTTAAAACTATAAGCTTTTCGTTTCATTCAACAAAACTATATACGTCGACTCAGTATAAATATCACTATTATTAAAACCCAGATTGATTATCAGTTAATTTGAAGCGGTCACTGATTGGGGATAACGTTCAGTTTTGAATACAAAATAAATGCAAATTTTGCACGAATCGAAACACGTATAGTTATAGTAGTTTTGGTGATAAGGCTAACACAGGTAAAATTGTTTCTGCTATAACGTTTATTTCCTCGTAAATTGCCGCTAATGAGCTTTAGACTAGGCGAAATCCTCGGAATCGTGGGAGAATTATACCGACTTTATTTTTACTTCCCACGCCACTGCTGTTGTAATCCCGGAAACTTTTGAAAGGGAGGAATTATGTATATTAAATGGTAGAGGAAGTGGTCCGAATATGAGCCCCCCATTTGTTTTTTTTTTATAAATTTTGGAAACTTACGAATAAATATCCAGTAAATTACACACTGCACGCTCAAAGGTTTACCTTATGGTATATTAAAAAGGCATTATCAAAAAAATTAAATTTAGGTCGAATTTGTGTCAACACTTAAATTATGTACAGATCTACTTTTGGATTAGACTGCGTGGAATATGGGCCCCCTAGTAAAATAATTGACAGGTATCTAACAATTTGAAAAAACATATATTTTTCAAATAAAAAAAACTGAAAATGAAAATGAAAATACATTTCAACTTAAAAACTAAATATTACACGCAAAAGTCACAAATATATGCATCTTTTTCGGCACCTGAACATTGTTCGTGAGCCCATTGATTGCACATGAAGCATTGAATCCATAGCTCTCCTCTCTGGTCATCGGAAAAGCAACCATCACAAAATAGGCATGCTGTATCACAGTCATCAGGAACAGATTTGCCAATTTCGTCGATATCCATATCTTCATCGTCTGGGACAAACTCGTGACTTTCATCCTCAGAGTCGTTGACTTTATTGTCTTTTGCTTGCTGTCTTTTTTTGTTAGTTGTCTTCTTTGCTTTTGATTTTAAAAAGACTTGTCGTTTGGTGCTTGCTTTCTTAGGCGTGTTGGTGCAGGATTTCTCTAACTCATCCTTGTAGGGGGAAGAGGTGATCACTTGCGATTTAGTTGATTTTCTTCCCCGAGTGGTATTTTTCTTTGTGACAGAAGGTACAGGTGAAATGTCAAATGGTGAGACCAATTTAACGGAATTTTCCTTTCCTGGAACAGATGGTCTAGAGAAATTGGAATTTGACGGCGACGATGTTGCCTGGGATTGTAATTTAGCTGTATCGTCCCAAAGAGAACATCCTGGCTGAGGTTCTGGGGTACCATGCTGGGGTTCTGTTGTGACAGGCTGCGCTTGAGGAAAAATGTTGCAGTTTTTCTCAGCCTGAATTCGTTCAGATATAAAATCTGCTTCAGAAAAAATGTGACGGTTGAACGGATATATTCCCGTCGCCCTAAAACCACTAGCAGCTATTTCGGCACACTGTGATTTTAAAAAGGCTTTACCTAAAAGTTCTGCCAAGTCAAACTGTGTGAGGGCTCGTTGGTTAACACGAAGCCAATTTCTAATTTCCTCACTGTAATAAGCCTTGAAACTTCCCATGAATGTTTTATCAAGGGGTTGTAATTTATGAGTTGAGTGAGGCGGCAAAGAGATAATGGAAATATGATTTTCACGAGCTAGTCGAATTACTTCTAAGTTTCGTGTGTGGCTATAATGGCCATCTAACACTAGCAGAACTGGACATTCTTTTGTTGGTTTAACAAATTTTATGAAATGCCTCATCCAATCGGAAAACAAATTCTGTTGCACCCACCCACTTGGATGTACTGCATAGATTGAACCTGGAGGAGCCCCTCGCATCAGCTGTTCGTTGCGATTTTTTCTCGGGAAAATTAACATGGGCGGTACAAATTGACCTCCAGCGCTCATTGCAGCTATAAACGTAACTAGTGAACCCCGTTCGGCTGAGGTAATTGAAGCAATTTGCCGTTTTCCTTTTCTTCCCACCACTGATGCCACCTTACTTTGAACAACTGAAAGCCCAGTCTCATCTACATTGTAAATTTGGTGAGGCGAAAAGTTATTTTTTGAGTATTCACTCTGCAAATTGTCAAAAAATTGCTCCACATTTTCCTTATTGAAGCCTAATGCTCTAGCGAAGGAAGTTCCTGTTGGTCTTCGAATAGAAAGTACACTTTTGTGACGTAGTAAAAATGCATCCAACCAGCTTCTCCCCGCCACACCATTTTTAAATGGATGAGCTATTCCATTACAAACAGCTAAGACATATGCCATTTTTCTAATGTCCTTTCTTGTGAGACCATAGTAAGTAGCTTCCATGGACAAAACATATTGAACAAGTTCTTCCTCCAGTTCTTTTCCTAATGTTGTCTTTCTTCCTAGTTGAGTTTTAACTACGTCACTAATATTTAAGTTACCTTCCTTTTGTTTTTTTAACAGTCTTTGAAGTGTAGATCGTGGCACGCTGAACTGTTTGCTTGCAGTTTTAAGACCCATTATTTTGTTATTAACACCGTCCATAGCCTTAACCATATCTTCACGTCTCCATGTTTGTCTTAAGTTCTTTGAAATAAACTTCGCCTTGCTTCGTGGCATAATGAACTGCAAAAACAACTTTATTAAGACTTGGTCCGAATATGAGCCCTGTCCCATAATAGGACCACGGTAGGGGCCCATATTAGCAACATTCCATCTGAATATTTAAAAGCATTCAATTTCTTCTCAATCCATTATTAGGTTAGTTTTTATGTTGGGATATCAAATACTGATCACTATTCTAACATACTAACACATCAACTCACCAGTTTTAAACATAAACGTTAATAAATAGCACAAAAACACTTACCGTAAAATATTTGTTGAACTACACAAATAAACTTATGTCACCTGATACTATAGAGATACACACGAGACTGCGTGCATAAACAGAAAAATGTTTGGGGGTCTAGTAGAAGTATTTTAGTACGAAATTCATAGATGTCGCGACGTGCTCTAGTTGAAATATATTGGGGGCCCATAATAAGTGCAGGGCTCATATTCGGACCACTTCCTCTACATGACGGATGAAGTTTAGAAAAACGGTCAACCTCAGGTAAAAGTTACCCAGGAGCTTTCACTTCCCAAGCATCTGGGCGAGGAAGTACTGTAATCCCGAAATGAGATATGTCTTTCGGGTGTTATATGATATACAGGATGTTTCAGTTTATTGTTGCATAACTTTAAGATTCGATAGAACTTTTAAAATTAATGCATAAAGTCTATATAAACACGGGTCGAAAAATGCGTGGCTTCCGAAATACAGGGTGTTTAAATTTACTTTTTAAAATAGACTTTTTTAAATATTTCGAACAATATTTGATGTATAATAGTGAAAATTGATATACGAGGGTTTTTTGATACGATAAAACGAACCATGGGCATAGTTTTACTGTAGCCGCTAGAGGGCGCTCTCTACTGTACCTGTAGTGTATTAAAATGACCGACATTTTTTTTTCTTAATGCAATTTTTTGCTTTTTGAATAAAAAAAATGATTCTTCGCACTTTTCTTCATAAAAAAGCTCTCCTGTGAGTTTTCGTTGTAGTTGGCAGTTCTTGAGATATTTCGATTTTTAAGGTTCGATGCATTTTATGGGAAAATAATATTTTTTTTTATATTTTCGATTTGGGCATTACAAGTAATTAAGATGATCGTTTAAATTGTGTTTTTAAACACAGCAATAATTCCTAACTCCCAATAAACACAAAAAACAGAATATTAATTTGTTTAATTTTCCAATATTATTTTTAACAAACTAAATTAGTTGTTTACAACTAAAATGCTATTGGATAGTTAGGACAAACATAAAAAATCTAAAGTAGTTGCACGAAATGTAAACTCAATTGTTTAATACACAACTCACATCTACGAATGATCGAACGTGGTATAGCATTATTCAAATAAGGCCTTATTTCACCACATGCATTCCTGATTCTGTCTATTAGCATATCTCTTGTGGTTACGGGAGTCTGGTACACTTTTTCTTTTAGAAATCCCCACACAAAGAAATCTAATGGATTTAGGTCAGGGGATCGTGGAGGCCAGGCGACTGGTCCTCCACGGCCGATCCATCTTTCTGGATAATTTTCGTCCAGCCAGTTTCTAACTATTCTCGAATAATGAGCTGGACAACCATCAAGCTGGAACCAGGCCAATCTTCTTAAATCTAACATAACATCATCCCACATATTTGCATGTTCAGCCTTTCAAAATTCCAAGAAGGTCGCAGCATTTAACCTTGCAGGCAAAAGGTAGGGTCCAAATAGTCGATTACGGTAGAAACCAATCCACACGTTCACACTAAATTCATGCTGAAAACTTCTTTCCCGAACTGCATGCGGATTTTCATGCGACCAAATATGTTGAGTATGAAAATTTACCACTCCACGTCTAGTGAAACATGACTCATCGGTCCATAATACGTTACTTAAAAACTCCCTATTATTATCAGTTCTATCAAGAATCCACTGACAAAATGTGATTCTTCGTTCTCCGTCCCCTGGCTATAGTCCTTGCACAGGTTGCAAATGGTAAGGACGTCTATGGTCATTTCTAAGAACACGGTGAACATGGCTTGCTAAAATTCCCAAGGCACCAGAAACTCTCCTAACACTTGTGGTCGGATGTCTATCAAACTCACGCAGAATCCTACGGGTAAATCTGCGCTGACGAACATTTATGTTTTGATCCCTTTGGAGATTTCCAAAACTATTTTCAATTATTTGGCGATGCACTCTTACAAATACTGAGCGAGTTGGATGTCGTCTGTTTGGAAATCTTCGTGCGTATTCTCTGGCTGTTTCAGCTGCGTTTCCATTTACAAAGCCATACACAAAATGAATATCCGCTAATTCTTGATTGGAGAATAAAAATGGCATTTTTATAAAACCCGACCCATGTTTATATAGACTTTGTGCATTAATTTTAAAAGTTCTATCGAATCTTAAAGTTATGCAACAATAAACTGAAACACCCTATAGAACAAGAAATTGGTAAGTCAAAATCATCAGTACGGAGAGTGTTAAATAAATATAAGTATACCATCCATACAAATCTACAATAGTTCATGGAGTTAAGGAAGATGACTTTCCAAGGCGAGTGCGTTTCTGTAGTATACTAGGAAGTCTAATGGAAATCCAGATTTTGTAAATTATGTCTTATGGTCCGATGAGAGTAGGTTTACGAATTGTGGCGTTTTTAGTAAATACAACACTCATCATTGAGCTGTTGGAAAAGTGGCAAAGAGACGTCTAATTTAATCTAAGTTAAATTAACTTATTAACGTGGGACAAAGCTATGGAAGAAACATTAAACAGGAGAGGAATTACAGCAGCAGAAGCTAGAATACTTGCAGATGACAGAAGACAGTGGCGAAACTTTGTGTATAATTATTGACTGTGAAGTAATACACACCCTTACATCAAATATGGTACTAGAAGGGTTTTAGACAATATATATATATTATACAGGGTGGCGCAACGAAAACGAAACAGACGCATTTACTAGCAGGTAATTTTTTTTTTTGGAAAAATGCTCAGACTCGTCGATTTTGTTTTCGAGGGGGACACACGTTTGGCAAAAAATCATGTTAACACGTGCAGCCCCCTGGGCGGGGGTGACACCAACCCTAAAATCTTAAGTGGAAAGGGGGGTCGACTGATATCTTATTTTAAAGGTCTTTCAATTCCCTTTATAATGATGTAAAATACATGAGCTTCAGTTCAGTAGTTTTGAAGATTTATTGATTTAAAGCTTAAAGTATACTTTGATAGGTACATCAGATTAGTTTGTACTACTTTCAGAAGAAATTTGACTAAAAGAATTTACTTAATAAGTAAATGCTTTTCTTCACTACGCCCATGGTTTGTTCATCATTTTGTTGTTGAAGATAGCTATTGGAGCGTTTTTTTTTGTGGCAAAAAAGTTATTTCTTGAAGAAAGATAAGGAAATATCTCGTACTTATTTTAAATACGAATTTAGTTTAGTTTAGCGCCTTTGCGAAACCAGGTTGTGTCGGCTTTACGAGCTAGTCTAACCGAATATTAGTTTAGAAGAACCTGGTTTCAACACGATGGGTCAGGAACTTCTTAAGAGAGCAGTTTGGTCAAAGAATAATTCCATTAAATGGTTCATGATCTTGACCTTCTAGATCCCTTACCTTTCATCCTTGGATTTCTATCTCTGGGGTCATACAAAGAATGAAATACAATGAAATGAATTTGAATCCTGAGACAAAGAATTTTGGGCACAGTTAGAAAGATTAACAGAAATAAACCGGCTAAGATTGTACGAAAAACAGTCACAAATAATTGTCAAGAATGTCTGGATGCAAATGGACGTTATTTTGCAAATCTGTTAATTAGTACCCACTTGCTTTATTAGATTTTTCATTACATCACAATTTTGTAAAATGTTTATTTAAGTGTAAAATAAATTTACCGCGATTTTTCTGACTTGTCTTTGAACACACACATATACTAAGTGACATATAAATCCGAACACCCAGTTTAAATGGTTTTATTTTAATAAAATTTTGTATAAGTACTTAATGAAGCATAATAAGTAAATAATAAAAATTTCAAAATGATTGCACTGCTTTTAAAGCCCTTTGACCTTTAATAATGTGTGGATGCACCCTGATGTGCTACGCATTCGCCAACGCGCCTAGACATGCTTCTGATCAGGTGGTCAATGTCCTCCTGTGGTATCTCATGCCAGGCAACCAACAACTCCTTTCGAAGTGCTTCTAGAGTCTGAGGAGGACGTTGCAAATTGAGCAATCTCCTACCCATCATATCCCACACGTGCTCAATTGGGGATAAGTCGGGAGATCTTGGTCGCCATGGTAACAATGTGCCATCATTATGTTGAAAGAAGTCTATTGTGACTCTTGCAACATGTGGTCGGGCATTATCTTGTTGGAAAGTTAGATCTGCCAGGGTGTCAAGATAGGGTAAAAGATGGGGTTCTAGAACTTCGTGGATATAACGCTGCGCGTTCATGTTACCTCTGATGAAGATTAAAGGTGACCTGGAACCATAAGCTATAGCACCCCAAACCATATCTCCAACAGTGTGATGAACATGTCTTTCAACAAAAAACTGTGGATTCCTCCTTTCACCACGTCGCCTTCTAACCCTGGAACGACCATCGTGCATGCCTAAACAAAATCGAGACTCGTCACTAAAGACAATACTGTTCCATTCCTGATCCCAGAGTGACCGTTGTCTGCACCACTCAAGGCGATTACGTCGGTGTTCTCGAGTTAAAGGGAGGACCCAGTGTGGCCGGTATGAAAACAAGCCAAAACTTCTCATTCCTCGGTAAACACTTCGCATGCCAATAGGTCTTCCGTGTTCTGCAAACCATTCGTTTGCAATGGACCTGGTAGTGGAGAAACGGTCCCTTAAGGCCAATAATCTTAGGCGGCGATCTTCACGGTCTGTTGTTCTACGGCGGCGTCCAGTGCCCCTTGCTCTTTGCGTACGGCTTTCTCGAAGCCATGCCTGACAACACCTAACCACAGTGTCTACACTTCTTTGCCCGAAAAGAAAGTCCAGCTTCCCGACTATACGGCCCCTATCAAACTCACTAAGTTAACGAAATCGTACAGGTCTCCGTACTCTAGGCATCGTAACCGATCGTAAAGGATGTCAAGAACCAAAATCCGCCAACGTTGATTCTTTACTGCGGCTGAAATATTCATTTTTGGAGCGTTAGTGAATTAAAAAAAAGCAGTATAAAAACCGGAATGTCCAACTGATAAGGCTGAACATTTTTTCACTTGTTATTCACAGTAAGATAAAAACATTCACCAACTTTTATTAAAATAAAACCATTTAAACTGGGTGTTCGGATTTATATGTCACTTAGTATAGTTGGGAATTTGTCCCTAAACCTTTGACATGTCAAGAAGTCGATATTAACGTTAATGTTCTATTGAAAATTCCAAGCGTATCTGCGTTTTTATGCCTTACTCATTAATGTTGTTTTATGACAAATAAATTATGGCCTCCTTAGAAGAAAACTAGTACATAACATTACGTGTGATGATACTTCGATGATACTCCAATCCTTTATGCACGTGTGAGACATCATCAGGCTGGACATTTTACACTCTTTTTAAAAATTTAAAAATCCAATATGGCGGCCATAAGAAAAATTAACGTTGGGGCAGGTTGCGGGAAAACAAAAGGCGATTGAGACATGTCATACTATCTTATTTGCCTTAAGAAAATGTCCTAATAATGCCACATTTTGACAGCTGTCAAATTAAGCGTTTTGGATTTACTGGCACAAAACAAAAATCGACATTTTCGGATCGTAAATCTGAAGCCGGCTATCGAATGCACTAAGTTTCCTCTAAAACTTTCCCCATTTAACCTTTGCTGTAGGCATAACAGGAGCCGAGATCCCTGTAAAGAGAAGCGAATCTAGGATTTTCATATGAAGTATTCTTCTTCAATAAATCGACCCCTTAAATAATAGCATTCACTTAGGAAACACCCTGACTAGAGAAACATAGGATGGCTCGAAAATATAAAATAGAATTTGACAGACTATCACTAAACTACTTACCACTCACGTATTTCCAACAAACTTCAACATAAAACGGAAAAAGGAAAAGCACGATTCATGTCACTCGAAAAAGTTACTTTTCCTGAAAGCCACAGCCTGAAACTGACGCAACTTGGGGCGCGCTTGGGATATATAGATGCATATACGGAACTAATAGGCTTAAAAGTTTGAAATACGGGATGGTATTGAATCAGACTGAGAATTTTGTAAGGTATCAATATTGCTGATTTACCTAACGACCTCAAAATCCATAGCGTATGTAACAGGATTAGTTTCTAAAGAAACACATGTCAAGGAACTTAAAGGCAAATACTGGCGACAAGTAGATTGACTACAGTTTCAATGCGAATCTGTCATCAGTTCTTAAAAACGTACTCGTATAATAAAGAAATTCAGTGGATCAAGTCAGTCAACCAGTCTACTAGACGCCATTTTTACCTACTACGTCCGAACTGGCGACGAATTATTGTAATCGAAATTGAGGTATTATTTTTTGACGAAAAAAAATATCACAGAGAAGTACCGCTCCGATTTTGATACAAGGTTACTATACTAAGTGACATATAAATCCGAACACCCAGTTTAAATGGTTTTATTTTAATAAAAGTTGGTGAATGTATTTATCTTACTGTAAATAACAAGTGAAAAAATTTTCAGCCTTATCAGTTGGACATTCCCGTTTTTATACTGCTTTTTTTAATTCACTAACGCTCTAAAAATGAATATTTCAGCCGCAGTAAAGAATCAACGTTGGCGGATTTTGGTTCTTGACATCCTTTACGATCGGTTACGATGCCTAGAGTACGGAGACCTGTACGATTTCGTCAACTTAGTGAGTTTGATAGGGGCCGTATAGTGGGACTTCGGGAAGCTGGACTTTCTTTTCGGGCAATTGCAGTTAGAGTGCAAAGAAGTGTAGACACTGTGGTTAGGTGTTGTCAGGCATGGCTTTGAGAAGGCCGTACGCAAAGAGCAAGGGACACTGGACGCCGCCGTAGAACAACAGACAGTGAAGATCGTCGCCTAAGATTATTGGCCTTAAGGGACCGTTTCTCCACTACCAGGTCCATTGCAAATGAATGGTTTGCAGAACACGGAAGACCTATTGGCATGCGAAGTGTTTATCGACGAATGAGAAGTTTTGACTTGTTTTCATACCGGCCACACTGGGTCCTCCCTTTAACTCGAGAACACCGACGTAATCGCCTTGAGTGGTGCAGACAACGGTCACTCTGGGATCAGGAATGGAACAGTATTGTCTCTAGTGACGAGTCTCGATTTTGTTTAGGCATGCACGATGGTCGTGCCAGGGTTAGAAGACGACGTGGTGAAAGGAGGAATCCACAGTTTTTTGTTGAAAGACATGTTCATCACACTGTTGGAGTTATGGTTTGGGGTGCTATAGCTTATGGTTCCAGGTCACCTTTAATCTTCATCAGAGGTAACATGAACGCGCAGCGTTATATCCACGAAGTTCTAGAATCCCATCTTTTACCCTATCTTGACACCCTGGCAGATCCAACTTTCCAACAAGATAATGCCCGACCACATGTTGCAAGAGTCACAATAGACTTCTTTCAACATAATGATGTCACATTGTTACCATGGACACCAAGATCTCCCGACTTATCCCCAATTGAGCACGTGTGGGATATGATGGGTAGGAGATTGCTCAATTTGCAACTTCCTCCTCAGACTCTAGAAGCACTTCGAGAGGAGTTGGTGGTTGCCTGGAATGAGATACCACAGGAGGACATTGACCACCTGATCAGAAGCATGCCTAGGCGCGTTGGAGAATGCGTAGCACATCAGGGTGCATCCACACATTATTAAAGGTCAAAGGGCTTTAAAGCAGTGCAATCATTTTGAAATTTTTATCATTCACTTATTATGCTTCATTAAGTACTTATAAAAAATTTTATTAAAATAAAACCATTTAAACTGGGTGTTCGGATTTATATGTCGCTTAGTATATTATGCCAGGACTTGGTAGTTTTTGAAAATCGGGGTAGTGGCGGAGTTAGGGGTAAAAACTCGAAAAAAATAAAATTCGGTTAAGCTGCGTTCTTTGGCGTTTCAAAGGTTCCTGATTATTTTGAGAAACTTTTTTGTAGGGGTTGAAATTTGAGGGCTGGGGTGGTAAGGCGTTGTAAACGTAATACCTTTAGCATTTATTTTTTTTAATATCGCCTCGTTCGGCAACTAAGTAATGGCAATTAGTTATATCCAAAAAACAGGAGCGGACTCGATAGTGAGGAGTCTGATCACCCAGTTATAACATTTTTGAAAGGTGATGAGTTTTCAAGGATTATCGTATGCATGGCATACAAGAGTTTTGGAGCTAGGAAATCTATTAAATCAGCTGTGCAAGGTCAAAAAAATTATTAGTCATGAGCGAGAATAGTAAATAGCAGACAAGGAATTTATCGGACATTCATCATACACTAGAGTGGTAGGTAGATGTTGATATACAAATGACGCGTAAACACGAAAATTAAAATGTGAAATATCAAATCGATGATACTCGGAATGATACAATACGATCCAGTGCAAAAACAAACACAAAAACCAATCTAAATAAGGGCAAACTGCAAAATATGGAAAATACTCAGCGAAATTAAGAAAACAAAGCTTTCCAAAAAGCAGCATGTTCGTGGTACAGCACATCACTGCTTTCCTGACGATGACATACTGGTGGAAATATTGCTTCTACTTTGTTTTCTAGAGAAGTAAGCAAGATCAAAAAAATTCAAGAGACAATAAAGCTGTATTTCTATTTGCTTATTCCAAAGAACGTAATTGCACAATTGTGTATATTTCTTGTCACAATTATTTGTTCAGATCTCGCTCGAGACGCCAGTAGACTCAATAAGTTTAACCAAGTTAGTGCAAAATTAGCTACTTAATGTTATAAGCACTGCCGCCAAATAACAACAAAATTAGGTAAAGCATAGTCAAGATATTTACGAATTTTTTTTTTTAATTTCAACACCACGTATCTTGATAACTTAGAATTCGTGGACCTATGTTTATATGATCTGGTTGCCTTAAAATTACTTAAAGAATCGCCTGTTGAATTTGACTCGCATACCTAACTGACACCCTGTATAGTGCTGTGCATACTATTTGTTGTACATGCTAATCACTCTATCCAGTTGAGGTTAAATAATAAACGTTCATCAAAGTAACTTTTTAGGGGGAGTTGAAATGTTGTTCATCTCATATTTGTTATACATTTACATTCCAATAAAAGTTATTATTATAATACAGGGTGGCGCATCGAAAACGAAACAGACGCATTTACTGGCAGCTCAGTTTTTTTTTTTTGGAAAAATGGCCAGACCCGTCGAATTTGTTTTCGAGTGGGACACAAGTTTGGCAAAAAATCACGTAAACACGTGCAGCCCCCCTGGGCGGGGGTGACACCAACCCTAAAATCTTAAATGGAAAGGGGGATCGAGTGATACCTTATCTTAAAGGTCTTCCTATTCCCTTTATAATGATGTAAAATACATGAGCTTCAGTTCAGTAGTTTTGAAGATTTATTGATTTAAAGCTTAAATTAGACTCTAATAGGTATATCAGATTACTTTGTACTACTTTCAGAAGAAATTTGACTAAAAGAATTTACTTAATAACTAAATGCTTTTCTTCACTACGCCCATGGTTTGTTTATCATTTTGTTGTTGAAAATAGCTATTGGAGCGTTTTTTGTGACAAAAAAGTTATTTCTTGGAGAAAGATAAGGAAATATCTCGTACTTATTTTAAATAGGAATTTGGTACATAGTTTGCGATTGATTCGACCAAACTTTGTTGCTAAAATAACTTGTAACGCTTTATTACATAAATTAACCATGGTACATTCACAACGAAGCAATATAAGTGCGGGTTTTAGGGCAAGTTTATGTAGATCCTACGTTAAGAACCCGCAAATTGGGGACTGTGTGTGGTGTTAGTCGTACTGTCCAACGGATTCTAAAGGCCCATAGTTTTCATCCGTATAAAATTCACCTGGTACAGGAACTTAATGAAGACGATTTTGATCAGCGATTACAATTTTGTGATGTTATGAGTGAACGAATTATAAACGATGAACATTTTCTGTTCAACACTTGCTTTTCCGACGAATATTCCTTTTTTTTAAATGGCGTAGTAAACGGTCCGATATTGGTCCGATTCTAATCCCAAGTTGAATGTTTGGGCTGGTATTTTTGGCGATCATTTAGTTGGTCCTTTTTTCTTACCTGGAAATCTGACCGGTGAAATGTATTTGGAATTACTGAAAGACGCCATAGATCCTGCATTAACAGCCATAATTGAAAATCAGAATGATCGGCGGTACATTGCGAATAGGTTGATGATCCAACAGGATGGTGCCACACCACATTACGAAAAGATTTAGATCAGACGTTTCAGATCGATGGCTTGGTAGAAGAGGTGCCACTGAATGGCCCCCAAGATCGCCAGATTTATCACCTTTGGATTTCTTTATGTGGGGTCATTTAAAAAGCATAATCTATGCTACTCAGCCAACATCATTGGAAGACCTGCGACAAAGAATTGTGAATGAGTGCCTTCAAATTACTCCTCAAATATTGCAATACGTGCGCAACGTTTTGAGCAAAATCTTTATTATCGCATGGAGAGTCATGGTGGCCATTTTCAACATTTACTTGCCTAACGGGTCAGTTCATTCTTCATTTTTAAATTACTTTGCTGCCAAATGTATTGATCTCCAGTAATGATGATGTATTAGTTTTATTTAAGCTTTAAATCAATAAATCTTCAAAACTACTGAACTGAAGTACATTAATTTTATATCACTATAAAGGGAATTGAAAGACCTTTAAAATAAAGTATCACTCGACCCCCCTTCCATTTAAGATTTTGGGGGTGGTGTCACCCCCGCTTAGGGGGCTGCACGTCCTAACGTGATTTTTGACCAACTTGTGTCCCACTCGAAAACAAAATCGACGGGTCTGAGCGTTTTTCAAAAAAAAACTGTATAAGCTTCTAAACTGTTTTAAAAGAAAATAGTTACCTTTTGTTGTCCAAAGTTACTTTATACACTTTGTAACTTCGATAGATATAAACACTGTATTCTTCTGATTTCTCTTCTCTAATGATCAATGCACCTATTCCGCAGTTTTGACGTCTTATGCACGACAGGCTACTAACGGTCACAAAATTAAGTGACGGGATAGTAGGCGGAACAGAGGGTGGGGGTTTAAATCGAGCAAGATGATCAAGCTCTTACGTAAACTACCTCTTTAGTATTCCTACGGGAACTCACGGGCGCGCCAACTTCATTAACTTATGAAAAGAGGCGCTTGTTCATCAAAGTAGTTACTTTCTCTACCTTCTGCAATCTACATTGAAATTATTCATCAGCATCTGAGCTGATGCTAGGATTTTGTTAATTAACGTATGTCCTAAGAGTTTTGCCACAAAATTCATTGGCTTTAATTTTAACAAACATAAAATAATATCAAGTTGCCTTTGGAAACAGAAGAAAAAAAAATAAATAACTTCTCGGAAAGCATACGATGCCCTCAATGAATATCTTAATGACGTCAGTACATGCTGTTAAATGCACATAGAAATGAGCCATCAGCTTAATTTTTCATTTTATCTAATTTTCATCAATTTTAATTTTGTTATCTAGTCAGTTATATACAGGGTGACTTCGAAGTTGAGTCATTTATTTTAACAGTGAGTAGATCTGATCAAAAGAAATGTTTTTTTCCTTTAACATTTTTCTGGTAAAATTAAAGTAACAAAGTTATAGCCCTTTGGAAGTTTGAGTACCGCCCTGTCTCAATAATAATATTATGTGCTCGTGTTTGGCAACAACGGATATAATCCGCCTTATCGGTTCATCGCATCGGAAACAAAAAAGCGAAAGAATTTGGAACGATGTTTTTACAATTATTTTATTCAGTTGTATACAGTCAGTGTCAGTCGGTAACGCGTGAGTCAATAGTGGTGTCTGTTGCGTGGCTCAAACGAAATAAAAAATGACACATGTATATGCGGATCGGTTTCCCAATCAAGTGCAACCAACCCCTCGTGCCTTTGTTAATGTAGTACAACGGGCTCGTGAATCAGGTGACTTAAGACCTCACAGGGGACGGCATGCCGGTGCTCCAAGACCTCACGATCAAATACAGGTCCGCACTGAAATACTTGTCGGGAGGATACTTTATAAAACAAGGTAAATTTTTTTTTATTTTTTTTTACACACATATTTTGATTTATCTTCCTTCTACAATCATTATCTGAAAATTAATGACTCAACTTCAAAGTCACCCTGTATACTAAGTAACATATAAATCCTAACACACAGTTTAAATGGTTTTATTTTAATAAAATTTTGTATAAGTACTCAATGAAGCATAATAAGTAAATGATAAAAATTTCAAAATGATTGCACTGCTTTAAAGCCCTTTGACCTTTAATAATGTGTGGATGCACCCTGATGTGCTACGCATTCTCCAACGCGCCTAGGCATGCTTCTGATCAGGTGGTCAATGTCCTCCTGTGGTATCTCATTCCAGGCAACCACCAACTCCTCTCGAAGTGCTTCTAGAGTCTGAGGAGGACGTTGCAAATTGAGCAATCTCCTACCCATCATATCCCACACGTGCTCAATTGGGGATAAGTCGGGAGATCTTGGTGGCCATGGTAACAATGTGACATCATCATGTTGAAAGAAGTCTATTGTGACTCTTGCAACATGTGGTCGGGCATTATCTTGTTGGAAAGTTGGATCTGCCAGGGTGTCAAGATAGGGTAAAAGATGGGGTTCTAGAACTTCGTGGATATAACGCTGCGCGTTCATGTTACCTCTGATGAAGATTAAAGGTGACCTGGAACCATAAGCTATAGCACCCCAAACCATAACTCCTACAGTGTGATGAACATGTCTTTGAACAAAAAACTGTGGATTCCTCCTTTCACCATGTCGCCTTCTAACCCTGGCACGACCATCGTGCATGTCTAAACAAAATCGAGACTCGTCACTAAAGACAATACTGTTCCATTCCTGATCCCAGCGTGACCGTTGTCTGCACCACTCAAGGCGATTACGTCGGTGTTCTCGAGTTAAAGGGAGGACCCAGTGTGGCCGGTATAAAAACAAGCCAAAACTTCTCATTCGTCGGTAAACACTCCGCATGCCAATAGGTCTTCCGTGTCCTGCAAACCATTCATTTGCGATGGACCTGGTAGTGGAGAAACGGTCCCTTAAGGCCAATAATCTTAGGCGCGATCTTCACGGTCTGTTGTTCTACGGCGGCGTCCAGTGCCCCTTGCTCTGTGCGTACGGCCTTCTCGAAGCCATGCCTGACAACACCTAACCACAGTGTCTACACTTCTTTGCACTCTAACTGCAATTGCCCGAAAAGACAGTCCAGCTTCCCGAAGTCCCACTATACGGCCCCTATCAAACTCACTAAGTTGACGTAATCGTACAGGTCTCCGTACTCTAGGCATCGTAACCGATCGTAAAGGATGTCAAGAGCCAAAATCCGCCAACGTTGATTCTTTACTGCGGCTGAAATATTCATTTTTG
The DNA here is from genome assembly GCA_963669975.1 of Acanthoscelides obtectus. Taxonomy (NCBI): domain Eukaryota; kingdom Metazoa; phylum Arthropoda; class Insecta; order Coleoptera; family Chrysomelidae; genus Acanthoscelides; species Acanthoscelides obtectus. The sequence goes on along the minus strand of CAVLJG010000001.1, from coordinate 120,805,636 downwards.
GAGCGTTAGTGAATTAAAAAAAGCAGTATAAAAACCGGAATGTCCAACTGATAAGGCTGAAAATTTTTTTACTTGTTATTTACAGTAAGATAAATACATTCACCAACTTTTATTAAAATAAAGCCATTTAAAGTGGGTGTTCGGATTTATATGTCACTTAGTATATATTCTATTCCTCTTCACGTTTCAACCGCCAACTTTTGAATCCGTTATATGTTGTTATCTTTTACAATTATGTGCTTTTTGACAATATATGATTTCCTTTTGTAAGCATGTGGTCTGTGTATACGTGTTGTTTTCATTGGATTTTCTACTTATGTTTCAGTGATTTTATTTTCTTTCGTCACTGATATGTATTGCATGTATCTGTTTTTTGACGTATCCAGTGTAATTTTTCAGTGAGCCCTATTCATAAAACAGAAGCATATCCTCGGAAACATAAGGTAAAAGTATAAGGTCTTTGGAGAAAAAGGTAGAAGTATAAGCATATCCTTGTTTTCATATGCATAATGATTACCTTATACTCGCGAGTATGTCCTCCAAGAAGAAGTAAAAGGTTGACTGGTATTCTTATCTTGAGCGACATGTCCTGACTTGTTCCAGCTTGTAGTTGACGTGGGAGTTCGTTCACTCAGCATCACTGACAGTTGTACTCCAGAGCTTACACAGACCGTTCCGTATTTTTACTAGATAGAGTTCCAAAAGTAAAAATAAGATAGGACGGTGCCTTGAAGAAGATGTTGGAAAAATACGAATCAACATTCGGTAAACCATTAGATACTAAAGGCTTATTAAAAAAATCAACAACATGAAATCAAGATTGAAGAAAAAAACAGATATAAGGAAAACTGATAATAAATCAATTAAATTGTTAGATTGGAAAAGAAAGTTGCTCAAAGCTATGGAGGTTGGTAGTGTTCAAGAAGAGTAAAGTGAAATATACGAAACAGCGGTCAATTATAGCTCTTTCTTCTTGTTTTAAAAGCTTACTATAATTTATTTCTGGACCTGGAGTAGGATTTCTGAAGGGAGTCATAAGGCATGGCTCAATACCGTAACCATCATCGCCAAGTAGTACATTTGCTTTATTTATTAGTTGTGATCTAGTCTGTGAATTTCTCCATATTCTGGAATCATGTACTGATCCAGGCCAAGTGACATCAACACTTTTGAACATCTCTCTGGCATCACAAGTGGTTTGCACATTTAAAGGAGGTTTCCCTTTTCGGTTGATATACTCATCTCCATGGCGATTGGGTTTCAGGATTCCTATATGTGTACAATCAATTACACCAATTGCTGTCGAAAACAGTTCATGGTTGGTAGTTGGAAACTTGATCCATTCGTTCGACTGTGCACCTATTCTGTTCACAACTCTATCCACAGTCCGAGATACCGTTGCTTGACTAACCAACCAAGTTCCTGACCAATACCTTGTTGATATCCAGGGTCACCGCGATAGCGTAGACATATCTTCATTTTATGAATACTCGAGTTTCCTCATTCTCAACTAAAAATCTGTCCGCAATCTATTGTTCATTTGCTTCGTCGAACCGATATAATTTTTTAGAGAGGGTAAACGAGGTTTGTACGTTTTAACATCCCTAACATCCACAATTTCCCCCATCATCGTTTGACCACCTTTAGTTACGAAGTTGAGCCTGCTACTGACCACACTCAGAAGTTTTGAAGGACATGCTTCCTATACCAAGTATAAGGTGACGATTATGAATATCATTTTACTTATGTCACTGCTTTGAAGGGTATGCTTATACCAAAAAGCAAAAGCATTAACTTCAAATTATTATAAATACCATCTGGAGGATTTCCTTCAAAATTTGCAAGTTCAAGGATATCCTTTGCTTTATGAATACGGCTCAACGATCGATTGAATAAATAATATCTATCTGTCTATTTGTACAATCTTAAAGACGCCCTCAATAAAGTATCATTAAATGGACAACTACGTTGTTGCTGTAGAAGTGCCAATTTCCGTTCTTCAAATGCGGCTTTGTATAAACTAGGTTGAACTACACATCGCCCGGCACCTGATTTGGATAATGACTCACACAGCCATCGTAGATTTTGACGCAGGAGAGGGCCGGATTGGCCCATTTAAAGTTTTTCGGAACTGAATATCTCGGTTATCTTGAGACTTTGAAACATATACTAAGTGACATATAAATCGGAACACCCAGTTTAAATAGTTTTATTTTAATAAAAGTTGGTGGATGTATTTATCTTACTGTAAATAACAAGTGAAAAAATGTTCAGCCTTATCAGTTGGACATTCCGGTTTTTATACTGCTTTTTTTTAATTCACTAACGCTCTAAAAATGAATATTTCAGCCGCAGTAAAGAATCAACGTTGGCGGATTTTGGTTCTTGATATCCTTTACGATCGGTTACGATGCCTAGAGTACGGAGACCTGTACGATTTCGTCAGCTTAGTGAGTTTGATAGGGACCGTATAGTGGGACTTCAGGAAGCTGGACTTTCTTTTCGGGCAATTGCAGTTAGAGTGCAAAGAAGTGTAGACACTGTGGTTAGGTGTTGTCAGGCATGGCTTCGAGAAGGCCGTACGCGAAGAGCAAGGGGCACTGGACGCCGCCGTAGAACAACAGACCGTAAAGATCGCCGCCTAAGATTATTGGCCTTAAGGGACCGTTTCTCCATTACCAGGTCCATTGCAAATGAATGGTTTGCAGAACACGGAAGACCTATTGGCATGCGAAGTGTTTACCGACGAATGAGAAGTTTTGGCTTGTTTTCATACCGGCCACACTGGGTCCTCCATTTAACTCGAGAACACCGACGTAATCGCCTTGAGTGGTGTAGACAACGGTCACTCTGGGATCAGGAATGGAACAGTATTGTCTTTAGTGACGAGTCTCGATTTTGTTTAGGCATGCACGATGGTCGTGCCAGGGTTAGAAGGCGACGTGGTGAAAGGAGGAATCCACAGTTTTTTGTTGAAAGACATGTTCATCACACTGTTGGAGTTATGGTTTGGGGTGCTATACCTTATGGTTCCAGTCACCTTTAATCTTCATCAGAGGTAACATGAGCGCGCAGCGTTATATCCACGAAGTTCTAGAACCCCATCTTTTACCCTATCTTGACACCCTGGCAGATCCAACTTTCCAACAAGATAATGCCCGCCACATGTTGCAAGAGTCACAATAGACTTCTTTCAACATAATGATGTCACATTGTTACCATGGCCACCAAGATCTCCCGACTTATCCCCAATTGAGCACGTGTGGGATATGATGGGTAGGAGATTGCTCAATTTGCAACGTCCTCCTCAGACTCTAGACGCAACTCGAGAGGAGTTGGTGGTTGCCTGGAATGAGATACCACAGGAGGACAATGACCACCTGATCAGAAGCATGCCTAGGCGCGTTGGAGAATGCGTAGCACATCAGGGTGCATCCACACATTATTAAAGGTCAAACGGCTTTAAAGCAGTGCAATCATTTTGAAATTTTTATCATTTACTTATTATGCTTCATTAAGTACTTATACAAAATTTTATTAAAATAAAACCATTTAAACTGGGTGTTCGGATTTATATACTTTGCTGCCCAATGTATTGATCTCCACTAATGATGATGTATTAGTTTTATTTAAGCTTTAAATCAATAAATCTTAAAAACTACTGAACTGAAGTACATCAATTTTATATCATTATAAAGGGAATTGAAAGACCTTTAAAATAAGGCATCACTCGACCCCCGTTTACGTTTAAGATTTTGGGGGTGGTGTCACCCCCGCTTAGGGGGCTGCACGTGCTAATGTAATTTTTTGCCAAACATGTGTCCCCCTCGAAAACAAAATCGACGGGTCTGAGCGTTGTTCAAAAAAAAACTGATCTGCCAGTAAATGCGTCTGTTTCGTTTTCGATGCGGCACCCTGTATATTAACAATGACGTTACGTCGCTTGTTGTACTTTTCTCATTAAGCTTTTCAGTTGATACCCATATGATAGCAGTTACATATGAAATGAAGTCAAGAATAATAAAAGCGAGCTTCGGAAAAATCACCTCTGGAAAAACCCTGAATTGCCATTTTTCAGTTACCCAAATTCGCAAGTTTGACCCTATTTAATAGATCTTCTATCTGTTACAGTTCCCGAGATCCCAATGCGGAGAGCCGTATTTCAAACACCCGGTGTACTCTTGGAATATTCCTCTTCCTCTCAACACATAATCCAGCAAAGCCTCTGGTATTAGGCAAAAACCCACCTGGTAAAGTGAATTGAATTTTTTCTACCGCGGCTTAGCACGTCACCTTTTTTGCTACATAAATTCACCCATCACCCTTTTTACGCCCTGAATCGTCGTCCCTTTAGCTTTGTCCTCTCTAAATTTCCCAGCAACATAATTCACGGCCGGGCAAGGGCGGGACCTAATCTTTAATAACCCATCTTCCCGTATCAAGAAGGCTTTGATACCAGATTCGGCCTTGCTGGCCCGCAATTGTTTCTTAAAATGGCACACTTCGTAGATATAAATCAGAGTGGGCAACGGGCTCGAGCTGCGCAGAATACTGGAAGAACCCTCGAACAGATTTGGAAATCTTGTTTTAGTATATACAGGGTGTTTCAGTTTATTGTTGCATAACTTTGAGATTCGATAGAACTTTTAAAATTAATGCATAAAGTCTATATAAACCTGGGACGAAAAATGCGTGGCTTCCGAAAACTTGCTTTCTAAAATAGTTTTTTTTAGATATTTCGAACAATATTTGATGTATAATAGTGACAATTGGTATACGAGAGTTTTTTGGTACGACAAAACGAACCATGGGCATAGTTTTACTGTAGCCGATAGAGGGCGCTCTCTACTGTACCTGTAGTGTATTAAAATGACCGAAAAATTTGTCATAGTGCACTTTTTTGCTTTTTGAATAAAAAAACTGATTCTTCGCACTTTTCAACATAAAAAAGCTCTCTTGTGAATTTTCGTTATAGTTACGTTAAAAAGTCAGTATTTCGATAATTTTTAGAAGTAGGCTGTGCCTGCAAATATTTTTGAAATTGAAAGCAGAATAAGGTTAAATGTCAATTAGTTGAGAGTTAGTTTTGTTGTCTGTTGAAACCTGAAACGTTTTTTTGCAATTGTGAATACACGGAATTTAGTTTCTGTTACCTGTTTTTTTTTTGTAAGTTTTATAAAAATGCCATTTTTATTCTCCAATCAAGAGTTAGCGGATATTCATTTTGTGTATGGCTTTGTAAATGGAAACGCAGCAGAAGCAGCCAGAGAATACGCACGAAGATTTCCAAACAGACGACATCCAACTCGCTCAGTAAATGTTCGTCAGCGCAGATTTACCCGTATGATTTTGCGTGAGTTTGATAGAGATCCGACCACAAGCGTTAGGAGAGTTTCTGGTGCTTTGGGAATTTCAGCAAGCCATGTTCACCGTGTTCTTAGAAATGAGCATAGACGTCCTTACCATTTGCAACTTGCAACCTGTGCAAGGACTACAGCCAGGGGACGGAGGACGAAGAATCACATTTTGTCAGTGGATTCTTGATAGGACTGATAATAATAGGGAGTTTTTAAGTAACGTTTTATGGACCGATGAGTCATGCTTCACTAGACGTGGAGTGGTACAGTTCCATAATCAACATATTTGGTCGCGTGAAAATCCTCATGCAGTTCGGGAAAAAAATTTTCAGCATGAATTTAGTGTGAACGTGTGGATTGGTATCTACCGTAATCGACTAGTTGGACCCTGGAGCCGTGGAGGACCAGTCGCCTGGCGTCCACGATCCCCTGACCTAAATCCATTAGCTTTCTTTGTGTGGGGATTTCTAAAAGAAAAAGTATACCAGATTCCCGTAACCACAAGAGATATGTTAATAGACAGAATCAGGAATGCATGTGATGAAAGAAGGCCTTATTTGAATAATGCTATATTCGTAGATGTGAATTGTGCATTGAACAATTGGGTTTACATTTCGAGCAACTACTTTAGATTTTGTATGTTTGTCCTAACTATCCAATAGCATTTTAGTTGTAAATAATTAATTTAATTTGTTAAAAATAATATTGGAAAATTAAACAAATTAATATTCTGTTTCTTTGTGTTTATTTGGAGTTAGGAATTATTGCTGTGTGTAAAAACACAACTTAAACGATCATCTTGATTACTTGTAATGCCCAAATCGAAAATGTAAAAAAAATATTATTTTCCCATAAATAATTAAAAATGCATCGAACCTCAAAAATCGAAATATCTCAAAAACGGCTAACTATAACAAAAACTCACAGGTGAGCTTTTTTATGTTTAAACGTGCGAAGAATCAGTTTTGTCATCCAAAAAGCAAAAAATTGCACTAAGAAAAAATTTTCGGTCATTTTAATACACTACAGGTATAGTAGAGAGCGCCCTCTAGCGGCTACAGTAAAACTATGCCCATGGTTCGTTTTGTCGTACCAAAAAACCCTTGCATGCCAATTTTCACTGTTATACATCAAATATTGTTCGAAATATTTAAAAAAACTGTTTTAGAATGTAAATTTAAACACCCTGTATTTCGGAAACCACGCATTTTTCGACCCATGTTTATATAGACTTAATGCATTAATTTTAAAAGTTCTATCGAATCTTAAAGTTATGCAACAATAAACTGAAACACCCTGTAGATGGTAGGACAGAGTGCAGATCTGCTGAATGGTATCTCCTAAAAGTTACATAAAACTCACTCATTATAATTTTATTTTCTGTTCATTAATTATGATTGATTGTGCGACCATCTATTACTATAATATAAACTCTTTGTAATTAAAAATTATTTTCTACTTTTTAGTTCGGTTAGTTATAAAAGCGTGTTTTTTAAACTACTATTTATCATTTAAAAATTTATAAATATACAGGGTGTAAACGTTGTGATAGTCATTATGTAAATGGGTGATAGAGGGTGTTAAAAGAAGCAAAAAGTTTCACATAACATGGGGGTTAAAACGGCATTTTTTTTTAGAGAAGAGCGACCTTAAAGTAAAATGAAACCTGACAACGCCGCAATGCCAGACGCAAATTACGACGGAGCGCAGTGTAAATAAAGATGGAGTTTGTTATTTTTGGCTCTTATTATTATTATCATTATTATTAAACAACAAATTTGAGTTGAGTACAAGTACTATAAACTCAAACACAAAAATAGATAATAGTGTACAGACAAAAGAAATATAACAATTTGACAATCTTAGCACTTCTGAAGTAGACATATACAGAATGGGAACAATATGTTAAGCACTGCAGTGTCTATCGTAATTGTTTTTGAAACTGTTGACGGATTCCGAGTTCACTACATAAGATGGAAGACTGTTCCATGCATCGAATTGGGTATTACTTCATTATTTGATAATGTACTCGTAAAATGCAAACAATTCAAAAAGGCAGACTTACCACCAATCTGTCGCGATAAATTTGAGCTGCAAGATTTGAATTCTGAAAAGCTTTACCGTAAACTAACAACATATCGGCGAACTCTTGATTCGAGAACATTGTAAATAGACACGACGACGTACGCGAACAAAAACAAACCAACACGCCCGATGCTACACTAACCACTGTTACCGTTTGCGATCGATTGCTGGTTCGATAAGAGTGATGAAAGACCGACGCGCTGTTGTCATGTGTGTTTTGGATATTCATCTTAATGAAACTTTCTTACTGACTACGAATTTTGGCTTAACTTAGAAAAAGTTTATGCCATTTATTTGTTAATTACTCAATTTAAAAACGTTTTAGATTAGATTATAAAAATCAGTAGGTTGTGGTGATTGTGGTTGACATAACGCACTTAGGGTGGGTTTCAGCAAGGTTGTCAAATCAACAGTCCGTTATTCTCCACCTATAGGGTAACAGTCCGTTAAATACAACGAATGAGCTTAAAGTTCCAATCAACAAATTTTAGCAACCAATAGCTATGAAATGTTGAAAACAAAATACTGTCAAAGTATGAGATGACAACTTGTCATTGAAACATCACCAGCTTATTGAATATTAAGAAATTACATATAATTCAGTCATAATTTAAAGAAATGTTTGATTTTTGAATTAAATTCAAGTTTTAATTACTATTGTTGATTTTTTATTCATGTTTATATTATTTTCTTCAATTGATATGTAATTTTACGGATTTAACATCACCTCCCGTGTCTTGTTTTCCTATAAACCTCTTGCAGATAGCCATTAATCACCTACTTGATGACAGGCTCTACCAAAATATATTGCTCGTTTCCAAACATTCATTCATTTACTTGCCGTTCATCAGAACCATTATGGCACCTTAGATTGATATTCCCACAAAACCATTCAGGTTTTTCGATATCCATACATCCATAAAGTTGAATATTTTTCGTTGTTCAGGAACTGAACAAACATCCACACTATATTCACAGCGATTAAGAAATTCCCAAATATATGCCTTAAAGCTACCAGCAAACCTAAAACCTGCAAAAAAAACTACAAATTTGCCATATTTTTCTTTATTCACGAGTACACATTCTAGGTTATATTTATATTAGACATTATTTGAATACAGCTGATTATTGCATTTCAAGGAGTGACACATGTGTGGGTTCTGTCAACTCTTGGTACCAGTCACAAAACATATACTCTGAAGATTTAATTCCATGCTATTCAATGACAACGCGGTGACTTGTGTGGTTGTCAGCGGCCATTTTGTGAGGGTACGACAGGGTTGCCAGATTGTGCATTAATATCCCGTTTCACCCTCCTGGTCCCAGTGGAGTGAAATATACTCTACTATGCTTTATAAGACAATTCGTGAAATGGAATGTATTTTATATTCTATTTTCTTGCAAAATACAGACAAATCCACACTATTCAACAGGTGTGTAATGATAACTTTCAGTATATTGAAGTTGGTAAATTCGAGAGTGCCATGCATTAACAAACGTCCAAATATGCTGCCAAATTTAACAGCCAGAAAATCGACCTATTATTTGCCGCGTTCCAATTCGCTGAAGGCGATAACGGATTGTTAAATGTAAACCTATAACATATATCAAAATACATGAAAGTTTTCCTGTTTTTTTTTGTACAAAAGCATCATGTTGGAATCAAAAAGTGGTCTTGTTTATGATACAGTCGAATTTTCACGATTTCATTCAATATTTCAAAAGAAATCAGTAATATTCAGAGACCTTTGACAGCTTCTGTCAAATTGCATTTCGATAGGGTATTTTCCCATTGGTCCATAATACTAATGTTGGTGAAATCGGCCCTTAAAGTTGTAAACTATAAAGCCACTTAGACAAAAATCTATTGGCTTTTGGACCATGGGTCACATGAACTTTTTGACTCTTTTTGACCCATTTCAATAATGACAGTAATGACAGAGAAAATTTTCATCTAGATCACAGATTACCAAGGATTCCTGATCTATGATACGTTTTTCAATAAACAATCAATTTGATCCTTTATTTCATAAAGATTATGTTACATGTGATGCATTTGAGAGAAAAGCGTGCAATACGCGTGTCAGAAAGAGACACACTTTTGTTGTTCATGTCGACAGAGATGGATGCGTAAATACACAAACAGGAAGTTGGATCGCCAGGAGTCGCGAAACTCAAAATGTCTTTTTAAGTCGCTATTATGTAAACATAATGGCCGAGGTTGTCAACGCTGAGATGCGGAATACCTTTTATGAGTCATAATACTGTTTGTGCCAGCCTCAAGCAAATGTAAAGAAATTTCCAGACAGGATTACATTGTTAGATACTTTGTGACTATAAAGGACATGTCAGCGTCCACAAAACGGTTTTATAATTCTTTTTAACCCTGCTTGAATATCATAAATAAAAATGTGTGGATGTTTGTTTCTCAATCACGTCAAAACGGCTGAACAGACCTGGATGAAGTTTGGTACCAAGATTATAGTCTGGAATAGAACATAGGCTACCTTTTATTCCAGAAAATAACTTTGAAATATACTAAGTGACATATAAATCCGAACACCCAGTTTAAATGGTTTTATTTTAATAAAAGTTGGTGAATGTATTTATCTTACTGTAAATAACAAGTGAAAAAATTTTCAGTCTTATCAGTTGGACATTCCGGTTTTTATACTGCTTTTTTTAATTCACTAACGCTCTAAAAATGAATATTTAAGCGGCAGTAAAGAATCATCATTGGCGGATTTTGGTTCTTGACATCCTTTACGATCGGTTACGATGCCTAGAGTACGGAGACCTGTACGATTTCGTCAACTTAGTGAGTTTGATAGGGGCCGTATAGAGGGACTTCGGGAAGCTGGACTTTCTTTTCGGGCAATTACAGTTAGAGTGCAAAGAAGTGTAGACACTGTGGTTAGGTGTTGTCAGGCATGGCTTCGAGAATGCCGTACGCAAAGAGCAAGGGGCACTGGACGCCGCCGTAGAACAACAGACCGTGAAGATCGCCGCCTAAGATTATTGGCCTTAAGGGACCGTTTCTCCACTACCAGGTCCATTGCAAATGAATGGTTTGCAGAACACGGAAGACCTATTGGCATGCGAAGTGTTTACCGACGAATGAGAAGTTTTGGCTTGTCTTCATAGCGGCCACTCTGGGTCCTCCCTTTAACTCGAGAACACCGACGTAATCGCCTTGAGTGGTGCAGACAACGGTCACTCTGGGATCAGGAATGGAACAGTATTGTCTTTAGTGACGAGTTTCGATTTTGATTAGGCATGCACGATGGTCGTGCCAGGGCTAGAAAGCGACGTGGTGAAAGGAGGAATCCACAGTTTTTTGTTGAAAGACATGTTCGTCACACTGTTGGAGTTATGGTTTGGGGTGCTATAGCTTATGGTTCCAGGTCACCTTTAATCTTCATCAGAGGTAACATGAACGCGCAGCGTTATATCCACGAAGTTCTAGAACCCCATCTTTTACCCTATCTTGACACCCTGGCAGATCCAACTTTCCAACAAGATAATGTCCGACCACATGTTGCAAGAGTCACAATAGACTTCTTTCAACATAATGATGTCACATTGTTACCATGGCCACCAAGATCTCCCGACGTATCCCCAATTGAGCACGTGTGGGGTATGATGGGTAGGAGGTTGCTCAATTTGCAACGTCCTCCTCAGACCCTAGAAGCACTTCGAGAGGAGCTGGTGGTTGCCTGGAATGAGATACCACAGGAGGACATTGACCACCTGATCAGAAGCATGCCTAAGCGCGTTGGAGAATGCGTAGCACATCAGGGTGCATCCACACATTATTGAAGGTCAAAGGGCTTTAAAGCAGTGCAATCATTTTGAAAATTTTATCATTTACTTATTATGCTTCATTAAGTACTTATACAAAATTTTATTAAAATAAAACCATTTAAACTGGGTATAACTTAGTATATCTCTTTCACACCTCAAACGGTTTAATGCAATTTGACACGAGATGTCTGGTGTGAAAGTGTTTCCTCAGCCTGATTTATTTGATGTTTTGTTAGCAAGTATCATGCTGTGAGTAAATACTTATTGGGTTATTTGTTATGCATGTTTCGTGTGTTACTTTATAAAAGTCATATCGTCAGACATCTGACAATACCTGCTATATGCAGGAACCGTAATTTTACAGGGGACGAAAAAAACCTTATCAATTTGATACTACCGGCCTTAACACTCTACAACTTTGGTCACAAAAAATAAATGACGTTTAACACATATTTAATGCGTTTTTATTTAAATGAAGCTCTAACTGACAAAATTAGTGCAGATAGCTGATATTTCTGCTACCTTTCTTTGCAGTTAGCAGATATTATACTATGATGGATTTAGTGAGATTCGTGTTAGAAAAACTGTTATTCATTATACAGGGTGCGGGTACGAAACGCATTTTCGGGGATTCCTGCAAATAATGCATACGTTTAGTGAACAGCGCGCGGTAATTCCCCTACTCGCTTTAAAACCGAGTAGGGGAATGACCGCGCGGTGTTCACTTGTCCTAATTTCCTCTATCAGTGTATTGTTTCGTTTGATTACTATAGCGAGTAGACGTATTGTAAGCATAGTAAAGCAAGTTAACATTTGTGTTACCATTGATTCCATTAGCCAAAGTTTAATGTTTAAATAAGATGTCGTTTATCATAGACAAATCCAAGTTATACCAAAAATTTTTTGAAAGTTTTAAAAAATCTCATACAAGTACGAAAGTACAAAATGTACAAAAGTTAGTTAACGAAGTGTGGCGAAATAACAAATTACAAGCAAAATCCGACAAGGAGCTAGATATTATAGTATCTAAGAGAATCGCGGCGACTAAGAATAAATCCAATCTACTAAATTTTTTTTCTAAGGTGAGTGATGAAATCATTTTAGGTACCTATGAATACTAGAAAAATTAGAAATCGCCAAAAAGTTTCTCTTTACTGATTAGAAAATATTATGGCCTATCTCAAAGTATAAAGGTAATATTCATTATATTATAGATTTATTTCTTATGATTGATTCCGTCAATTGGTCAAAATGTACAGGATGTTAGTTTTATACATATATACAGAAAATTAACACCCTGTATTTTGTGATCGGAACGAATTGCTCGTTTAAACATATTAGATTTAAAGCCATAGGGTTTTGTATTTACCATATATATTGCCATACTTTGTATTTATGTAGCTTAATAAGAGAATCTTTAGCAGAAGCCATAGAAAGTTTTTATTTTTAGGCAACCTGTAAACCTGCAGAAGAAACACAAATTATACAGTCAGCTTCAAGTATTAAAATAGAGGAAGAAGATAAAATAAAACCCGGTAACGAATCACAACAGCAATGCGAAATTAATGAAAATACAGATAAACAGAGAGTAAAACCTTCTCAGGAAGCTATGAAAAATAAAATTGCTCTACTCGAAAAAAATCTGAATGCTTTGTATTCTGCCAGAGATACTATGCCAAGAAGTTGATAAACAGATAATTAAGTTGCACGAGGAAATAAAAACAGCAAAATAGTCTTTAAACAGGAAGGTTCAAAACGCAGTTGCCCAGAAGAAACACAGGGATGGTATGAAAAGAAAGTTAGAAGATATTTGTCATGAAAATCCAGAAATAAAAAAAGACTATCTCTGAGGAATTCAGTGGGACGTCCTTATCTTGAAAGCAATCAACATTCACTATTGAAAACAATCGCGGATATAGCTTTATTTGGGAGTGCAGCAGCTAAACTCACACAACATTTACTTAAAATAGGATTTGACATTAGTCGCAGTGGGACATATCTTTGTTTGATTCCCAGAAAATCTAAGTCTGCAGAGGGACGAAGACATGTATCGACAGTCCCTCAACGGATCATCACAAGAGCCACTCAGATAGCAAGTTCGCTGAAGCATCAATCCATTATTTAGAGAACATAGCATCCATACTTGGACCAGATCAAGTATTTTTCATATCTCAAGATGATAAAGCTCGAGTCCCTATTGGCGTAACTGCGGCAAATTAACAAACACCTCTTCTAGTGCACATGGAATATAGAATAAAATTGCCTGATCACGATTGGGTAATCGCTGAGCGTCATAAATTAATACCATCTGTTTATGCTGGTATCAAAATCACTTCCAATATGGGGACAACCGCAAGCCGTTGGATATTCTGGATCAACATACATCGCTATTCGAAGTGGAAAGCATAGTTCATCTACTGCTAATACTCATGCTCAGGATTTCGTGACGCTTCTCGAACTTGAAGAGTTTCGACCATTAGCTAAAACTGACCAAGGACTAGTAAAACCAGTGGTAATCATGACGGTTGATGGAGGGCCAGATGAAAATCCACGTTATCAAAAAGTCATAGGGTTTGCTATACAACACTTTAAGCGACATGATCTCGATGCAGTGTTTTTAGCTACCAATGCTCCTGGAAGAAGTGCTTGTAACAGAGTAGAGCGCAGAATGACTCCTGTTAGTCGGGAACTGGCTGATTTAATATTGCCTAGAATTTTTAATAGGTTTCCCGAAGACATTTACTGCAATCAGTCCGTTAACAGCTTCAGAAACTCTCGAAATACCTTTTACTTGAGAAAAATGCTATTATACCGTCAATGAGCTTATAGGTGCTTATTCAATTCAACTTTGACATATCTAACAGATGTCAGGATGGATAATAAATATTATTACTATTATTATTATTCTGTATTTCACTCCTAGAGGAAGGGATGAGCTTGACCTTATTATTCTGTATTTCACTCCTAGAGGAAGGGATGAGCTTGACCGGAACTCTGCCTGACTTCTAAGGTCTTTAGTCGGAAAGGGTTTTCCGCAAGATGTGGGCTGTTCCTAGCAGTGCTATCTTTTGAACTTGTGTTGCAAAAACATCTCCGGGGAGTTCTTTTATATTGTCCTTGAATGACATAGTGGCAGTCCCCAAAGCTCCGATGATCACGGGTACCGTTCTTGTCTTTGTCTCCCACATGCGCGATATTTCGATTTCGAAGTCTTTGTATTTTCTGGCCTTTTCCGCTTCTTTGGTGTTGATGTTGTTGTCGTCTGGTACAGATACCTCAATTAGCAGGCATGTGTTCTGTGTTTTATTATGGTAAATAATATCAGGTCGGTTGGCGGAAATCGTACGGTCGGTAATGACTCCTTTGTCGTACATAATTGATGCTTCGTCTGTCTCTACTGCTGCTTAAGGAGAATGATCATACCAGTTGTTGCTAACTGGTACTTGGTGCTGCTTGAGGATAGCCCAGTGTATGTATTTAGCGACGTTGTTGTGCATTTCGGTGTATTCTGTTGGTGCCAGTGTTGAGCAGCCTGAAATAATGTAGCTTATATGTTCCTCACGTTGATGGCATATTCTGCATTTGCTGTCGACATTCTGTTTCAGGACCATTCTTCTATGGTAGCGCGTGTTTAAGTGCCCGGTCCTGTGCAGCAATCAGTAGACTTTCAGTCTCCGCCTTCAGTCCTGTACTTTTCATCCAATCCAGGGACATGTGTTTATCTACATTGGTTTTGTGTAGGTTATTGCAGAACTGTCCATGAAGTGGTTTCGATTTTAGGGCGTTTACTTTTTCTGTTCGCATGGCCTCCTTTACTCTGAGTTTCAAGTTGTCCGCTGACTGATCTTCGGTCAATTGGTATGCATATTGTCTTTTCATGGCTTTCCCGATCTTTGTAATGGAGTACTTAGCCTTTTGTTGCTCATGCAATAGCACTAACTTGATAAACTTGTCGTTTGAATGGAGTATATACTCATAAAGGCCGGCAGTTGTCATCCTGTAGGTACTGCAGAGTTCAATTAAACCTCTGCCACCGTCGCGCCTTGGAATATAGAGTCGGTCTTTGTCAGCTTTGGGGTGATGAAACTTATAGATGGTTAACAGTTTCCTGGTTTTTCTATCTATTTTTTCAATGTCTGATCCGCTCCAGTTCAATATTCCAAAGCTATACTGCATTACCGGTACAGCAAGACTGTTGACTGCCTTTATTTTATTTTCGGCGCTCAGTTCTGTTTTCAAGATTCGCCTTAACCGACCATAGTATTCCTTCTTCACATTTTCTTTCATAGATTCATGATGTACCTCGTCACTTTCATGTACGCCAAGATATTTATAGGTTTCACTTGGATCAAGGTAGTCAAATCCTGCACTATTTTCAGTTATTTGGTTTACATTCATTGAGATCTTTCCTCTGGTAATCGTGATCCTTTTACATTTTTCCAGGCCAAACTGCATGCATATGTCCTCTCACTAAACCGCTTCACAATGTCTAGCTCTCTATCTAGCTGCTTGTTGCTGGATGCGAATAACTTGAGGTCATCCATATATAATAGGTGACTTATATAGGAACCCTGCCTGACCTCGTATCCAAGTTTTCCAGAATTCAGTGCATTAGTCAGTGGAACCAGGGAGATGCAGAATGGCAGCGGTGACAAGGAGTTTCCTTAGAATATCCCTCTGCGGATTCTTATTTTATCAGTTTTTATACACCCTTCAGCGTGATGCAGCTGTAATTCGGAATTCCACTTCTTCATAGATGATTCGAGGAACTTCACAACAATCGGAATAACCCCATATAAACTCAGAGCTTCAAGGATCCAACTATGAGGTATACTGTCGAATGCCTTGGCGTAGTCTATCCAGGCCATGCTTAGATTTCGTTTTCTCTTCTTGGCATCTTCAACTACCATTTTGTCTATGAGTAACTGATCCTTGCAGCCTTGAGTTGATCGACGGCAGCCTTATTGTTCTGACAGTAGAATGTTGTTAGAGGACAGATGGTCATATTATTATTATTATTATTATCATTATTGTTATTATTAATACCCCTGCTGCGACCTAACTTTATTAAAGCGCGGTGGTTCCGAGATGGTGACTCTGATAGGAGACACAAAAGACGACACACGGCTGAGATAAAATCATCTGTCAATAGTCGACCCAAAGAGTTCATAATGCACATCTTATGTGCGAATTTAGACCGAGCGACAAAAAAAGGTAAACACCTACATATTTTTATCCGATGACACCCGGGGGTTTCTACGCACTCTAGGCATTTTGAGCAACCTTTTTGTGGCTTTTTAATAGAATGAACTAAATTTAACATTTAAATGACACCGTAAATGTACGAAAACTGAATGCTTCTTTATCACCGAACAATACACGCAGCCGCCACAAAAACTTAACAGAAAGATCTGACCATTTTATCACAGGTTGTCCATGGCAAGATAAATCGATACTTAAGAAATTCTAGTAAACATACGCAGGTGTTTACTTTTTTGTCACTAAGATTAAATATTTCACAGCGCTGATAACAGCGAGGTATTGCCAAAGCACATCGTATCCAAAATTTGAATTTCGTACTCCTGCCGTTTTCTCGTTCAATAAGTTCGGCAAAACGAAACTAAACCTTGTTCAATTTGGAAATTCAAAAGCTCGCGACAGCGCGATGAAACAATAAGGTTCTCGAATAAAAACGAAATTGTGCTGTGTCTTTGTAGCTGGGAAAACCATTTGCAGCATCATCGGTAGGTGTATTCTACGAAATATTGATAGTAGCGTCACTATGATCGCCGTCAGTGATATCTAAAACTGCCTTGTTCCGCAGTAAAAAGGATATAAAATCAGGGAACGTTGCCACCACCGATTAAGGTTCCTTAGCAAGCACTGCTAGTGGTGGCTGGTATCCCGTCAATTGATTTGTTGTCTGAGGAGGGATGCGCACTCTTCAGGGTGTAAACGTTCTGGTAGTCATTATTGACATAGGTCAAAACAAGTCAAAAATATCATATGATCCATGGTCTAAAAGTCAATAGATTTTGGTCTAAATGGATTTATAGTTTAAAACTTTATCTGCCTTATATCGACCACAATCACCACAATCTTACTAATTTTTATAATCTGATCTAAAACGTTTTTAAATTAGGTAAATTACCCCTAGAATATAAAATCCCCTCAAAAAAAGGAATTAAGAAGTTCGTCTTAAATAACTTTGACTTGCTTGCATCGACTGTAGCTTGACTCAATTCAGTTTTGTTTCTATCTAATGTTTTTTAATTCTTTTTTTTATATACATTTGCTCATAGTATACTTGATGACAATTAGACATGCATTGAATTTGTATATTGTATGACACACACAAGCTTATAGCTTAGCTGTCTATTCTTTTGTAGTAACTTCGTTTGTAGTAAATTGTAGTACTTTTGTTTCTCTGCTTAACCTTTACGCAAAATTTTTATTGTTTAAACAACATAGTTTGACCTTACTCGATATATTCCTATATTTTAATATGCTTCTGTACTATTGTTATGAAGTTTAGATTTGTGATGACAAGATTCAGACATTTACCCTTTACGAAAGTATACAGAATTTTCACAATTTTATCATATACCGTTACTTGCTTGTTCTAGATCTGATGCTTGTATCTTTGCTTAGATTTCTGTTGCAATCTAGGTTATTCAAGGTAGCAAGAGCATACAAGCTCATGTATTTTTGAAACTGTTTTTTATTTAAATTGTACTGAAGGTTGTTTTTAATTTGTAAGTTATATTGGTTTTCGAATTTGAATAAATTTGAATAATCAACAAATCAATGGCATTAAGTTTTTCTAAGTTCAGCCAAAATTTGTAGTCAGTAAGTAAGTAAGTTTCATTAAATTAAATGTTTAAAACACACATGATAACAGCGCGTCGGTGTTTCATCAATCTTATCGAACCGATCGCAAACGGTAACAGTGGTTAGTGTACAACGGAGACAGAATTTGTGGTTTTTTTTTGATGAGGCACCACCACACATTTTTAGGCATTATCCAAATCGGTGGATTGGTCGAAATGCTCTTGCTCCTATTGGGAAGAACTTAAAGGGATGGTTTATGGGGCTGTTCCAATAACAACTGAAGCACAACTTCGCGAAAAAATTTCAATGCGGCTGAAATAATAAATGGACAACTTCTATCACCCATTTAAATAATGACTATCATAACGTTTACACCCTGTATAAGAAGGGCGCCGAAGCTAGAAGATTTGAAAGGGAGGCGCCTTTTGTCAGATGAGATGCAAGCGGCCATGGCGCATTGACTGATCTCTGATATTAAAACTTGTATTGGGTAGATTACCATAATGCATAGCTCCACACAGGACAAGGCTGTTGTAACAGCTACCTGAAGGGGTAGGAAAGAGGGAATACGCAAACTAGGTATATTGCAACGAAGATAGGTATATTTATAACCAATCTACATCAACCTGGTAGATGAGCCGATCTCCAGAAACAACTGGATTTTATGATCGGTGAAAGGTTCACTGCTGACAATTTTTTGAAGCACGTAAGCGAGTGAAAATGGCTTGATATTAAACGAATAGTGTGAAAGATGTTGAGCAAGATGCAGAAGGGCAAGGAAGTAAGAATAGGTTTCTACTTGCCAAATTTTGCATATATAAAGGTACATATGTATATGCACGATGCTAAAAATAAAACGACTAAAGTAAGATACCTTTGATATAAAAACTTGGCGCAACGAAGCTCACCATGGCTAAATGCTGGAAGCATTAGCCTATTGGGAGATGTAGCGAAGAAGTTTCATTGAGTATCCCACAGCCAGGCTGCAATGAAGGCACTAAGTGCCTGTAATATTACTTCGAGTGCAGGGAGGCTCTGGATTGCCTCGCAATATGGGTACCGGTGCACGCTGGGATAAGGGGCAATGAGACGGCGGAGACTCTGGCGGAGACAGGATCAGCCAGCAAGCTCGTTGGTCCTGAGCCAGCTCTAGGAGTAACCGCGCATAAAGCTAGGAGGAAAATGGAGACGTGGGTTGCAAGACAACACTCTCAGAAATGCAGAAGTATTTCCAGACATCTCCGCCAGGCACGGGACCTCATTGAAGGGCCCAGTGCTAAGAATGGACGCTTCTGCCTATCTCTGGATTGAGCTAACCTAAGGTTGCTGGTGGGACTGTTGTCTGGCCATAACACGTTAAGGCGTCACCTGCACGGGGTGGCTGAGGATCCCTTGTGTGAACGCTGCGGGGTAGAGGAAGATACCTCGGCTCACGTTTTGTGTCGCTGTGAAGATCTGAGCTACTATAGGCAGACTATACTGGGGTCCATTACTTTGGACCCTCAGGACATCAAGGAGCTTGGACTCAAGGCGATTCTCAACTTCGCTAAAAGGGCGAGGTTTGTGACCTAAGGATTGTAGAGGTGCATAAGGGCCCACTTAAGCGGCCTATGCACTGGCTCCTTATGGTGGCCGGAATGTCTCTAATTTCAAGATTCATTCATTTTATTGAGTATGCCTCTTTCCACACCTTGAGCTGGAAATGCCGCAAGAGCAATAGCGTAGATCTTTTATGTCCGAGAGCGGCTTTAACCAGAAGAGGGGAAGTGTGAGAGTCCAAACTTCGAAATCAGGTGCCACCAGCCATTCGAGGAAATATTATCCCTCAATTTTCTTATTTCTAGGGTTTCGGATTGTCAGAATTTTTGAACAACAGAAAAGGAAATCCCATCACATGCTGCATCAGTTCGTGAAGACTTGGGTTGGGTAGGTAACTTCTAGTGGAATGTGATGTTTTATTATACAGGGTGTCCGCAATGTTGGGGTTTTCCTTTACACGACGTGTAGGTCTTGAAAACATAAGCAATTTTTGTTAGTACCATATACACCAATGTCTTAAGGGAACCGAGATAAAGGGCTCTGCAATATCAAAAATATCTGAATACTGTGCTGTAGCCGCGACCCGCGACATCACCGAGTGGTACAAGGTCACTGGCTCAACCCGACGACAGAACTGGGTCGGGGTCAGTGTGTCAGGTCAGTATGCAACCTTCAACCGACGGTTACGGTCACGCGTGTAGAGGTAATCGCGTAGACGAGAATCCCTCAACAAGCACTAGAGACGTGACTAGAGAAGTGCAAGTATCAAAAACTAAAGTGTGGCAAACGCTGCGTGAAGAGGGGCTGTACCCGTTTCACGTCCAACGTGTGCAAGCCCTTCAACCTGACGATTTTCCAGCAAGAGTGCGGTTTTGTGAGTGGTTGTTGCATCAACATGACAATAATCCGGACTATTTGAAGTACGTATTGGTGACAGACGAATCTACGTTCACGCGTAATGGGGTGAATAACTTTCGCAACACTCATGTTTGGTCAGTAGAAAATCCGCACGCTGTCCGTCGGGCACATTGCAATACCTAGACTTTTTACGCAACATTTTGCCTTCCTTGTTAGAAGATGTGCCATTAAGTGTAAGACAATCAATGTGGCTTCTGCGTCTGCTCGGTAGCGCATCAGCTGATTTCATTTTCTGATGGAGCGGTATGATTTCGGGCAGTGACGTACTTAGCCCTTCTCGTCAACTGGAGAGTGAGTACTTTTTCCTTTATTTTTTTTACTTGGTCGCCCTCGTTTCACTACACATTACCTTTGTTATTTCAAGGGTAGGTGTTTCTGAAAAGGAAAACCCCAACTTTGCGGACACCCTGTATATTTATATTATAATTATACCTCTAAGTTGTTACTGACAGAACACAAACAAAAAGAAATAATGTACCCACGATAAGGTAAATAGATACAATAATTAGGGCCAATTGTACCTAGCACTAGGGGCATATCCCTAGATCTGATATCACCGATGAAAGCCTCGAAAGGGACACTATCACGCAGTTGCCAGCTCTCTTTAGCACCGGTAGAAGGTAAATACGCTTCGTTACAAAAAGGCATAAAATTAATCTCGCTTCTATAAGATTTTGAAGAATGATGAGCAAAATTGTTTATTTTTTAACACTAGAAAATTAACCGTAACCGTGTAAAAAGCATTTTATACCCCTGACATCATACGCCAGACGTCTACCCGATTATTCAAATATTAACATAATAGACAATATCAAATACTTGGGAATTTTTCAGATGATCATTCAAGGCAACATTTATGCTGCCTACATTTGGAAGAAAATAAATGAGATTTGTTACATACAACATTGAATTTGTCAGAGGCACATTGACATATTGACAGAAAATTATATCCGTACTATTGTATATATTGCCTAAAGTGAGACGCACCTGATGTATGTATTTAAACTATATAAAAATTTTACAGAGAGCTGTTTTAAAAATATCGTCAATCTCCTCACGTACACTCGTAAATGACAAATAATCTAAAATCGAGTTACGTCGTACTTTCACATATTTTTTTTGTAGTCTCCCACTTCACGGAGTGACGTAGCTGTTACCGGTTCGCTGCTAAGAATTAAAATTTTCAGAAAATTGACTCAGTTATAAAATTCCGAAAACAATTTTCACGTAGCGGCTTAAATAGATTTACGCCTCTGCCTTAAAAGTAGTTCTACTTCACTTTAATCTAACAAAAAGAAACAGCAACGTTCAGACTGAAGAATCAGTATGTCATTTCCAATCTCATGTATTGCTGATTCTCGTTTTCTAGCTCTCCTGTAAAATTTGTAAAATGTTAGTTACGCCGGTACGTGCGGAAAATTAAATAAAAACCTCCTCAAAGATCGAAAACATAATTTTAATAAGAATCTGTAAAAATGGATACGCTCAATGGGAATACAACATATACTAAGTGACATATAAATCCGAACACCCAGTTTAAATGGTTTTATTTTAATAAAAGTTGGTGAATGTATTTATCTTACTGTAAATAACAAGTGAAAAAATTTTCAGCCTTATCAGTTGGACATTCCGGTTTTTATACTGCTTTTTTTTAATTCACTAATGCTCTAAAAATGAATATTTCAGCCGCAGTAAAGATCAACGTTGGCGGATTTTGGTTCTTGACATCCTTTACGATCGGTTACGATGCCTAGAGTATGGAGACCTGTACGATTTCGTCAACTTAGTGAGTTTGATAGGGGCCGTATAGTGGGACTTCGGGAAGCTGGACTTTCTTTTCGGGCAATTGCAGTTAGAGTGCAAAGAAGTGTAGACACTGTGGTTAGGTGTTGTCAGGCATGGCTTCGAGAAGGCCGTACGCAAAGAGCAAGGGGCACTGGACGCCGCCGTAGAACAATAGACCGTGAAGATCGCCGCCTAAGATTATTAGCCTTAAGGGACCATTTCTCCACTACCAGGTCCATTGCACATGAATGGTTTGCAGAACACGGAAGACCTATTGGCATGCGAAGTGTTTACCGACGAATGAGAAGTTTTGGCTTGTTTTCATACCGGCCACACTGGGTCCCCCTTTAACTCGAAAACACCGACGTAATCGCCTTGAGTGGTGCAGACAACGGTCGCTCTGGGATCAGGAATGGAACAGTATTATCTTTAGTGACGAGTCTCGATTTTGTATAGGCATGCACGATGGTCGTGCCAGGGTTAGAAGGCGACGTGGTGAAAGGAGGAATCCACAGTTTTTTGTTGAAAGACATGTTCATCACACTGTTAGAGTTATGGTTTGGGGTGCTATAGCTTATGGTTCCAGCTCACCTTTAATCTTCATCAGAGGTAACATGAACGCGCAGCGTCATATCCACGAAGTTCTAGAACCCCATCTTTTACCCTATCTTGACACCCTGGCAGATCCAACTTTCCAACAAGATAATGCCCGACCACATGTTGCAAGAGTCACAATTAACTTCTTTCAACATAATGATGTCACATTGTTACCATGGCCACCAAGATCTCCCGACTTATCCCCAACTGAGCACGTGTGGGATATGATGGGTAGGAGATTGCTCAATTTGCAACGTCCTCCTCAGACTCTAGAAGCACTTCGAGAGGAGTTGGTGGTTGCCTGGAATGAAATACCACAGGAGGACATTGACCACCTGATCAAAAGCATGCCTAGGCGCGTTGGAGAATGCGTAGCACATCAGGGTGCATCCACACATTATTAAAGGTCAAAGGGCTCTAAAGCAGTGCAATCATTTTGAAATTTTTATCATTTACTTATTATGCTTCATTAAGTACTTATACAAAATTTTATTAAAATAAAACCATTTAAACTGGGTGTTCGGATTTATATGTCACTTAGCATATTATTGAACTTTCGTATTCTTCATGTACACCTCTTTGATATACATTTTTGAGGTTCTTCTTTCTTTTGTTTTTGTAATGTCACACATTCCAGCATACAACTTATCCATCTACAGGCACTGCCCTCCTATGCATATTTATTTACACATTCTATATTATTATTGTTGTTGTTATATTATGAAGTAAATACATATCTACTCCAACTAGTACTACAGCGACGAGATAAAGAAATAAACTATAGAGGCGTGGTTTTTTCCTCTTTCTCACCTCAAAAAAGTCACTTTGCAAAATCTATCTTAATACAAGGGAGGTCCCAGAAGTACCCGGCCTTTCCTAGAGATGGCGACAGTTGTTTGAAAAATATCATTGTATTGGAAACTACGCAGCCTATAAAGCATATATGTCAAGTTTGAAGACGCGCCACGTTGTTTAGTATTTGTGAAAATGGAGAAAATTAGTCATCGTTATGTGGTACAATACTTTTATTTCAGAGGCCTCAGCCCAACCATATAAAAGCTGAACTGGATTCTACACTGGGTGAGTCTGTTCCTCCGTTTACAACAGTAAAATATTGGGTAGCAGAGTTTAAACGAGGCCATATGAGCTGCCAAGACGAGCATCGCAGTGGTTGAAAAAATGAGGTGACGACTCCAGAAATGGTGAAGAAAATTCACAAAGCGGTACTGAATGATCGTCGATTGAAAGTGCGCGAGCTAGCAGACATAGTAGGCATTTCAAAAAGTGCGGTTCGTCGCATATTATCTAAAATTTCGACATGAAAAAGCTGTGTGCAAGATCGGTGCCGCGATCGCTCACAATCGAGCAAAAACAGTGTCGTGAAGATGTTTCAATGGGTGTTTACCGATGTTTCACAGCAACAAAGCAGACTTTTTGCGTCGTTTCATAACCGTGGATAAAACATGGGTCCATCATTTCACACCCGAGACAGAAGAACAATCAAAACAATGGACTCAAAAGGGAAAACCAGATCCAAAGAAGGCGAAGAACGTTTCATCTGCAGGTAAGGTTTTTTGGGATGCGCGTGTGATAATTTTCTGTAACTATCTTGAAAAAGGTAAAACTATCAACAGCGAGTATTATGCAACGTTTGAGCGATGAAATCAAGACAATGCACCAGCTCACAAATCCGTTATTGCAATGGCCAAAATTAACGAATTAAAGTTTGAATTGCTACCCCATGCACCCTATTCACCAGATTCAGCCCCCTCGGATTATTTTCAGTTTCCAAACTTGAAAAAATGGCTCAGTGGTCAAAGATTTTCCAAGGATAAAGATGCGATGTCGGCAGTTAATGGCTATTTTGAGGAGCAAGACAACTCTTATTATAAAAAGGGTTTCGACCTTATTGAGCATCGCATGGGAAAATTTGATAAATAAATACATGTTTTTACAAAAATTTTGTGTTTTCTTCGTTTGGTCGGGTACTTCTGGGACCACCCTCGTAAGTCGAAACATCGAAGGCCTTTCGTCAGTGATCCTACCACTGTTAACTCTCTACACTTTCCTGCAACGTTCTATAATTTACCGGAAACGTATTCGGTGCTATGACAGACTGTTTCCGGCTGTTTGCGCCTTGCGAATCATCTTTCTGTGTCTATGAAGCTGTATGTTCTGCTGTGAGAAAGGTAACGTTTCACAATAAATGTAGACATCTCATATTTGGGCGTATATGTTCGAATCATAAAGTACTTTGTCATGTAGTCCTCTACTAACGTTTTGGATGTACACTACCGTTCAAAAGTATTTGAACACCTGCACATTTCCATTTGAAATTATAACATAAAAAAACTGTTAAGTACGTATTTGTTTTTCTTTATTCGTGGAAATCAAGCATCACTGAGTGATTGAAATCAAAATTTATCTCACAATATTATTGGGATCTCATCATTAGGTATAATAGGAATTTCTTTGCCTTTAGAATATTGTTATGTTTTTGTAAGGGAATTCTTTCTAAGGATTCGATTTTCAAATATTTCTTTTAATTTGTGTTTTATGATTTTTTTTATTATGAATAGTTGCATGTTGTTAAGAATTAAAAAATAATTGTTTCATACAGATATTGTAATGTTTTCTTTAGTAACTTCCATCAGTTTCCTTATTTGCTGAGTGCTCAAATACTTTTGAACAGTAGTGTAGTTGTTATACAGAGCTACTTGACATCACAGTTATTTTATTTATGTGTCAAGGCCGTTCGCATTCTTATACAGGGTGGCGCATCGAAAACGAAACAGACTCGCGCGAGATATCTGACAGGAATGATCTCATTATATTTTTGCGAGCATCAGATGGTCGTAAGGCAGCTGCCATCAGATCTGCTCTACCTGCACGACTTTATAGAGTCTCCTTCTGGTAAGGGACAACGTCGCCAGATGGACGGTAACTACCGGTAGAGCAGGGAAATAATAATAACACTGATCAACAGCCAAAAGATATCCTAAATAAAATCAACAAAATATTACTATTTTTAATGTGCTAAAACCGGAATGAAACTTATTTTTTCAATATTAGTTCAAGTTTTAGAGATACGGTAATTATATGTGTTCCTGCTGTGACAGTGTTAATATACTGTAATTCACAAGAATGCACGTGCTACATTTTTATATTCGGCAAGGAAAGATGATGTAATCGGCATGATTGTGTTACGTTATACATACGTGTACATTATATTGTTTTATATTAGCCATTTTTTCCTCAGTAGGCTGACAGCGTTCATGCAAGATGTCTCGAAAGTGTGTAAACAATCCAGATCAGTTTTGTTACGTGTGTGGTGATGTGACTTTTGCGTCTCAGAGACGGTCTATTACTCCACTAATAACAAAGGCATATCAGCTTTATTTCGGTTGTAAACTAGGTGATCATGACAAACAGTGGGCACCCCACATCTGCTCTAATACATGTGCTTCAAGTCTTAGGAGCTGGTTAAATGGCAAAAAACGGTCTATGCGCTTTGCTGTCCCAATGGTTTGGAGAGAGCCTACAAATCATATTAATGATTGTTACTTTTGTATGGTACCTTGTGTTGGACAAGCCACAGGTATGTCCAAGAAAAAAAAATCGGTTATTAACTACCCAAACATACCATCTGCGATGAGACCTGTGCCTCACAGTGACGAAAATCCTATTCCAAAACCCCCAGAATCCTACACTTGCGAATCAGAACACGAATCAAATCATGGCGATCGAGTGATTCGTCAGGAAGAAGATATGCCATCAACGTCAAGAGATCCTGATTTTATACCGAGCACGTCATGCCACCAACCGCACAAAATAATACAGTCAGAATTAAATGATCTTGTAAAGATTTAGAACTTCCAAAATGTAAGGCAGAGTTACATGGATCAAGACTGCAGCAGTGGAACTTGTTAGAAGACGATGTTTCGGTATGTGTTTTTCGTAAACGCCTCAAAGACTTAGATGCATTTTTCAATATGGAGAATAACTTGGTTTTCTGCATTAACATTAACGGCTTACTAGCGGCTTTAAATATAAACTATAACCCAGAAGAATGGAGATTATTTATAGACAGTTCAACATTGAGTTTAAAGGCAGTGTTATTGCATATTGGAAATATTTTACCATAAAATCCTGTAGGGTATGCAGTTCACATGAAAGAATCATATGACAATATGAAGTACCTATTGACATGCATAAAATACGATGAGCACCAATGGCATATTTGTGGCGATTTGATAGATGTTGCACTTTTACTTGGGCTGCAGCTAGGCTACACAAAGTTTTGCTGTTTTTTGTGTGAATGGGACAGTCGGGCAAAGGCTCTTCATTACACCAGACAAAACTGGCCTGTTCGTCAATTCCTAGAGCCAGGTCAAAAAAATGTACAGCATATGCCATTAGTAGATTCGAAAAAAATTTTATTACCACCACTGCATATCAAGTTGGGCCTAATGAAAAACTTTGTCAAGGCATTAGATAGAGATGGGTCAGCTTTTCAATACCTACGTCAGAAATTTCCAAGACTAAGTGAGGCAAAGATTAAAGAAGGTATTTTTGTTGGGCCACAGATTAGAAATATTTTGAAAGATACACAGTTTGAAAACACTTTAACAGGTATTGAAAAAAGTGCTTGGAATGATTTCCGTCTGGTGGTCACTAATTTCTTGGGAAATAGAAAAGCTGAAAACTATAAAACCCTTTGTCAAAAATATGCTGTCATCGTATCAAAAGATGGGCTGTAATATGTCTCTTAAGATACATTTCCTACACTCACACCTGGACTTTTTTCCTGACAATTGCGGAGCCGTAAGTGATGAGCACGGCGAACGTTTTCATCAGGATATTTCAACAATGGAAAAAAGGTACCAGGGAAAGTGGAATCCTTCCATGCTTGCAGACTACTGTTGGACTCTTGGTAGAGATGCTCCAGAAACGATCCATAAAAGAACAGCAAAAAGACAGCGCATATAGTGATTCTTATAAGTATATGAATCTTGTTACTTTTTTTAATATATCCTTAAAAATAAAAAGTTTTTTTTCTAAACCGCAACTAATTTTTTTATTTCATTGTCATTTTTGGATTCAGCGCCCCAAAATTAACAAAGAAGTGCACTTTTCCCACAAGATACAATTAAAAAACTAAAATTTGTTGTCCAGTGTAATTAGTATTATAATTAACGTCTTTGTCATTTGTAATAACATTACTGGAGGTGGGATTCAGATACTACATCTATACTATCACCTAACCGCCTTAACAATGCGAGGTGTTTATAAACAAAAAAATTGCAAAAAATTAATACTTGTATGCACTAACGACAATAATAAAGCATACTTAATGTAAATACATAAAAAAACATGCGTTAGTTAACACTTACCAAGGAATTAAAGGGTTCAAATGGAAATTATCACTACTAATAAGCTTTTTAATTAGGACAAGATCTTTATCGATGTTATTATTCGTTGTTTTCAAGGCATTACTTCTAAATGAATAAAAAAATCTGGGTATCGTCTGCAAAAAATTATGCTGCATGATTTTACCTCTGTTTATGAATCTGAGATATAGAATGAAAATATACTAAGTGACATATAAATCCGAACACCCAGTTTAAATGGTTTTATTTTAATAAAATTTTGTATAAGTACTTAATGAAGCATAATAAGTAAATGATAAAAATTACAAAATGATTGCACTGCTTTAAAGCCCTTTGACCTTTAATAATGTGTAGATGCACCCTGATGTGCTACGCATTCTCCAACGCGCCTAGGCATTGTTCTGATCAGGTGGTGAATGTCCTCCTGTGGTATCTCATTCCAGGCAACCACCAACTCCTCTCGAAGTGTTTCTAGAGTCTGAGGAGGACGTTGCAAATTGAGCAATCTCCATCATATCCCACACGTGCTCAATTGGGAATAAGTCGGGAGATCTTGGTGGCCATGGTAACAATGTGACATCATTATATTGAAAGAAGTCTATTGTGACTCTTGCAACATGTGGTCGGGCATTATCTTGTTGGAAAGTTGGATCTGCCAGGGTGTCAAGATAGGGTAAAAGATGGGGTTCTATAACTTCGTGGATATAACGCTGTGCGTTCGTGTTACCTCTGATGAAGATTAAAGGTGACCTGGAACCATAAGCTATAGCACCCCAAACCATAACTCCAACAGTGTGATGAACATATCTTTTAACAAAAAACTGTGGACTCCTCCTTTCACCACGTCGCCTTCTAACCCTGGCACGACCATCGTGCATGCCTAAACAAAATCGAGACTCATCACTAAAGACAATACTGTTCCATTCCTGATCCCAGAGTGACCGTTGTCTGCACCACTCAAGGCGATTACATCGGTGTTCTCGAGTTAAAGGGAGGACCCACTGTGGTCGGTATGAAAACAAGCCAGAACTTCTCATTCGTCGGTAAACACTTCGCATGCCAATAGGTCTTCCGTGTTCTGCAAACCATTCATTTGCAATGGACCTGGTAGTGGAGAAACGGTCCCTCAAGGCCAATAATCTTAGGCGGCGATCTTCACGGTCTGTTGTTCTACGGCGGCGTCCAGTGCCCCTTGCTCTTTGCGTACGGCCTTCTCGAAGCCATGCCTGACAACACCTAACCACAGTGTCTACACTTCTTTGCACTCTAACAGCAATTGCCCGAAAAGAAAGTCCAGCTTCCCGAAGTCCCACTATACGGCCCCTATCAAACTCACTAAGTTGACGAAATCGTACAGGTCTCCGTACTCTAGGCATCGTAACCGTCGTAAAGGATGTCAAGAACCAAAATCCGCCAACGTTGATTCTTTACTGCGGCTGAAATATTCATTTTTAGAGCGTTAGTGAATTAAAAAAAAGCAGTATAAAAACCGGAATGTCCAACTGATAAGGCTGAAAATTTTTTCACTTGTTATTTACAGTAAGATAAATACATTCACCAACTTTTATTAAAATAAAACCATTTAAACTGGGTGTTCGGATTTATATGTCACTTAGTATAACAAGGGGGTTGTGGTACACCAGAACAAATTTTTGGTGCGGTAGAGTACTGCTAATTTGGACGAACTATATGGAATCGATTTATAAGGTATTTGTATGGGCCTTTTTGTCTGACTTGATCCGTTTGATTTTTTTACTGTAATGTTCTTAACTATTTTTTTCTCGGATCGTTGAACTCATGTTGAACCTAATCCGTTACGGAGAGCGTTGCGTGGGCAGTGCAGAGTCCACCAACTTGACGTCATTTTTATTAGTGCTGTTTTCTATATTCAGGCCTTTTTTAGTAGGCGTGTTTGCTAACCGGCTACAAACGAGATGCAAGTGAAACAAATACATGTCTGGAATAAACCAAAAGGAACGAACAACAAATATGGGGGTGTGCACACGTGTTGTTTATGTTGATTCTCATCACACATGTCGCTTCCCGCTGTGTTCCCGGGAATTTATGTTAATGCCTGAAGTTGAGATGCGAAATATGGAGCATGCCCTGGAAACTTTGTATGGATATTCGGATGGAAGCAGTTCATTGTCACCAGAAAATGAGGCTGATCTTTTGCAATGAATCATTTATCGAAACGAGAAAATTGGTTACATCGTGGTTTGAAAGACTTGACGAGGAGTGCTTTGGACTATCCGCTTTCTATACAAAGATTGGTAGAGAGAATAATAGTATTTAAAACTAAGTTCGCATGTTGTTGAAAATAATTAAATTCGTTCATGAGCTCTGCCGTCGTACCATGAAAAAACATGCTTAATACTGAACTTAGAGAAATATTAAATATACTAAGTGACATATAAATCCGAACACCCAGTTTAAATGGTTTTATTTTAATAAAAGTTGGTGAATGTATTTATCTTACTGTAAATAACAAGTGAAAAAATTTTCAGCCTTATCAGTTGGACATTCCGGTTTTTATACTGCTTTTTTTTAATTCACTAACGCTCTAAAAATGAATATTTTAGCCGCAGTAAAGAATCAACGTTGGCGGATTTTGGTTCTTGACATCCTTTACGATCGGTTACGATGTCTAGAGTACGGAGACCTGTACGATTTCGTCGACTTAGTGAGTTTGATAGGGGCCGTATAGTAGGACTTCGGGAAGCTGGACTTTCTTTTCGGGCAATTGCAGTTAGAGTGCAAAGAAGTGTAGACACTGTGGTTAGGTGTTGTCAGGCATGGCTTCGAGAAGGCCGTACGCAAAGAGCAAGGGGCACTGGACGCCGGCGTAGAACAAAAGACCGTAAAGATCGCCGCCTAAGATTATTGGCCTTAAGGGACCGTTTCTCCACTACCAGGTCCATTGCAAATGAATGGTTTGCAGAATACGGAAGACCTATTGGCATGCGAAGTGTTTACCGACGAATGAGAAGTTTTGGCTTGTTTTCATACCGGCCACACTGGGTCCTCCCTTTAACTCGAGAACACCGACGCAATCGCCTTGAGTGGTGCAGACAACGGTCACTCTGGGATCAGGAATCTAACAGTATTGTCTTTAGTGACGAGTCTCGATTTTGTTTAGGCAAGCACGATGGTCGTGCCAGGGTTAGAAGGCGACGTGGTGAAAGGAGGAATCCACAGTTTTCTGTTGAAAGACATGTTCATCACACTGTTGGAGTTACCTTTGCGAGCTTAAAATATACAAAAAACTGAGTGCGCGTGGTCAATTCTAATTGAGAGCGAGGAATAAACAACAAAACAACGAAAACATTTAAGTTTATTCTCGGCGGTAACTAGAAACAATAATTATTAGAATCGCAATTCGCAAATATAGAAGCAAACATAATGAATTTCAATAGAGAAAAGCCTCAAACATCATCTCCAACGAGCAAAACAGAGAAAACAACCCAGCGTAAACACATGCGTGAAACGAAACAGTCTACTTACCTAACCTCCGCAGTTACATGCACGTAATCATGGCAAACTTCCAGCAGGAATACAGTAGGTTGTGGAACAAGTACACCTTTGACAACTTTCAGAATAACTCCGTTCATCACGATTAAAACCAAAATTATTCAATGATCCGATTCAGATCGCAATGTTGACGCGTGAATTCGCGAGAAAAAATCTAGCGCAGTGGTCGCCGTTGGACTATAGATATAAATAATAATATATGCGAGTTGTGTTAATTTTAGATTGTTAGGTGACATCTTATTATAAGAGAGCGGCGGCTTTGCTCTGTGATCCCCGATGCGTTTAAATCTGGGGGAACGCATCGTGTTTTTGTTGTTCTTTCATGGCATTGAGCTTCGACTGCCTTAATGTACTTAAGCGCATCAAGCTCTTTGACTGATTCATACAGGGTGACCCAATGGCAATATACAGCAGACGCTTGACAATGTAAACTTATTTAATCCAACATAATCGAAATGTTTACATTAGCGAACGTGATTTATATAATATTTGATTTATTAAAAGAAACGTTTAATACATACTATTTATAACAAAATAAACAAATATTCTAACAGCGATAAGTATTTTTTTAATTAGAAGAAAAATAATTAACAATTTTTGTCTGCGTAAATTTGCGCTTAGCAATTGTCTTCCAATGCCTGCGCCCGTAATTTACGAAGAACTAAAATATCCGTGTATGAAACTTCTTTTCTTTCAGCCCAATTTAAAGCTTGGTTAAAAACTTGTATAGCTTGCGCGTCAGTTACTACACTTCTGACTTCAATGGGATCGTTCTCATCATCCTCACTGTCCATATCCTCCTCCTTATCAGCATCATTCGTCTGCTTATCTTCGTTCCATAAATTAATATCAGCAGGAGTACAAACAATGTTGGGATTCACTGTTTTCAATAAATCAACAACATCCAATGACACACTAATAACATTATCATTATTGGATCGCAAACGTTCTCTAATTACGCTTAAGGGGACATCGTCTTCTTCATCATCTTCATTATTGGTAGAAAAGAGATTGTTCCAACATTTTTGAATAGTTTGCTGGTTAAGTTCATTCCAGGCCATATGTAAATCTAAAACAGCTTCTCGTAATGTTACTTTTTTTAAAGCCTCAGAGAAGTTTTCAGGGTTCTTTGATAAGACAGACGAAAGTAGAAACTTCCTATAGTATAGTTTGGTGAGTCTTATTATATTCTGGTCGATCGGTTGAATTAACGCTGTTACGTTGGGCGGCATGTACATGACGAAAATTGACCCATCCCTGCTCCTCAGTTGTTGCTCGGGAAGATGACTTGGTGCATTATCCAATAGTAACAACGCTTTTATTGGAAGCTTCTATTGTTTTAGGAAACCTTTTACCTACAAATTGAAAACACATCTTAAAATTATGAATAGAGCATTTGTGATAATTGATTGTCATACCTGAGGGACAAAGCACCTGTGGAACCATTTCAGGAATATACTGCTAGTCATCCAAGCGGTTTTTGAACAGTCATAATCAACAGGGATAACATTTTTAAATGAGCGCGGATTTTTTGCTTTCCCAATTACCAGTGGCTTTATTTTGTATGAACCATTAGCATTAGTGCAGGCTAGAAACGTTATTCGTTGTTTCTCTGGCTTTCTGCCCGGGGCAGATTTTTCAAATGATGCAGCATAGGTTTTCTCTGGTAACATTTTCCAATAAAGGCCACTTTCATCTGCGTTGTAAATTTGTTCCATTCTTAAATCTAGCTCGGTAATTGTTTTCATCAATTTTTCTTTGAATGGTTGCACTAATTGTGGTTGTGCTGATAATTTTTCACCAGATATAGACAGCAGTCGAATTCCATATCTTGTTTTGAATCGTTGTAGCCAGCCATCACTAGCTACGAAATTTTCAGCTTCTTTCAGTTTTTCATTTAACAGTTTCGCTCTCTGTTTCGCCACTAACTGGGACATGATTTTCCCGTTGTTTTAAAAACCACTTATACAGGGAATTTCCCATTTTAGGTGCCTTCGCATTTTTTAAAGTTTTTCTTTTTCCCGCACCTCCAAATGTATTGCACGTTCTTTGTAAAATTTGAGTTTTCATACGCTTAATTTTACAGATTGTTGCTTTCGATACTCCATACTCCGACATAAATCATCGACGCTTCAGCATTTTACCGTCGCGCTGTTTCCGTGCGCCGAGAGTTGTTTACGTTATCGCACGTTCCGTTTGATGCTATAGAACGAAGTTTGTCTTTACATTAGCGCAAGTTTTCATTATCCCGTGTTTACGTTATCGAACGTCTGCTGTATTTGAGAAATAATAGAGCTATCGTATTTTTCTTTGCTGTTCAGTGGTGACCTTGAATTTGACCTTCAGCATGACCTTAAAGGTACAATCAAAATCGATATAATTTTTTTAACGTAATCCTCTACTCCCCAGGAGGCACATAAACTGGTACGTTTTAGGTTCAGACACGAGCTTGGGTGGAAATTATTTTGACTTAATGGTCGAGATCGTTTCTCGTTCGAAAATAATTCAGAGAACTTTCTGCAGTTGAACCATAAATAAGAACCCAGAGGCAGCAAGAGCTTCAGTTTTTCCATGCTGGTCACTGATGACCTTGAAATTGAGCCTTGACGGTGAAATCAATATCAAGACAAACTTTATTAACAGCAGCGTGGCTATTCGGCTATGAACTTGAATGTGACCTTGACCATAACGGTAAAGTCATGGTCTAGACAACTCTTTGTATTGTACTTTATACGTTCCATCCCGAAAACGGATATAGCGGAACATTTTACGTTTAGTCATGACCTTGACCAGAGACGTTCAAGGTCGTAATAATTTCCCGTCAAGATCATATTTGAATCTATATTCTTCCGTTCTATCCATTACTGGGGTTAAAAGTGTATGGCCTCATTAAAAAATCATCTTGAACTTGATTTGACCTAATCAATTAAGGTCAAATTCAAGGTCACTGCTTTCATTATGCTAGCATTACAAGTCGCTTTCCCATACTTTTCCAATTGATCAAATACTAATAGAGAGAGAACGAGAAGAGGGAAGGTTACTTCTTTGTGGGGCACTGGTATCAACGATAGCGATCTTTGCGGTTATATTATTACGTTATGCTAGCTTTACGAGTCGCTTTTCTATACTAAGTGACATATAAATCCGAACACCCAGTTTAAATGGTTTTATTTTAATAAAAGTTGGTGAATGTATTTATCTTACTGTAAATAACAAGTGAAAAAATTTTCAGCATTATCAGTTGGACATTCCGGTTTTTATACTGCTTTTTTTTAATTCACTAACGCTCTAAAAATGAATATTTCAGCCGCAGTAAAGAATCAACGTTGGCGGATTTTGGTTCTTGACATCCTTTACGATCAGTTACGATGCCTAGAGTACGGAGACCTGTACGATTTCGTCAACTTAGTGAGTTTGATAGGGGCCGTATAGTGGGACTTGGGGAAGCTGGACTTTCTTTTCGGGCAATTGCAGTTAGAGTGCAAAGAAGTGTAGACACTGTGGTTAGGTGTTGTCAGGCATGGCTTCGAGCAGGCCGTACGCAAAGAGCAAGGGGCACTGGACGCCGCCGTAGAACAACAGACCGTGAAGATCGCCACCTAAGATTATTGGCCTTAAGGGACCGTTTCTCCACTACCAGGTCCATTGCAAATGAATGGTTTGCAGAACACAGAAGACCTATTGGCATGCGAAGTGTTTACCGACGAATGAGAAGTTTTGGCTTGTTTTCATACCGGCCACACTGGGTCCTCCCTTTAACTCGAGAACACCGACGTAATCGCCTTGAGTGGTGCAGACAACGGTCACTCTGGGATCAGGAATGGAACAGTATTGTCTTTAGTGACGAGTCTCGATTTTGTTTAGGCATGCACGATGGTCGTGCCAGGGTTAGAAGGCGACGTGGTGAAAGGAGGAATCCACAGCTTTTTGTTGAAAGACATGTTCATCACACTGTTGGAGTTATGGTTTGGGGTGCTATAGCTTATGGTTCCAGGTCACCTTTAATCTTCATCAGAGGTAACATGAACGCACATCTTGACACCCTGGCAGATCCGACTTTCCAACAAGGTAATGCCCGACCACATGTTGCAAGAGTCACAATAGACTTCTTTCAACATAATGATGTCACATTGTTACCATGGCCACCAACATCTCCCGACTTATCCCCAATTGAGCACGTGTGGGATATGATGGGTACGAGATTGCTCAATTTGAAACGTCCTCCTCAGACTCTAGAAGCACTTCGAGAGGAGTTGGTGGTTGCCTGGAATGAGATACCACAGGAGGACATTGACCACCTGATCAGAAGCATGCCTAGGCGCGTTGGAGAATGCGTAGCACATCAGGGTGCATCCGCACATTAATAAAGGTCAAAGGGCTTTAAAGCAGTGCAATCATTTTGGAATTTTTATCATTTACTTATTATGCTTCATTAAATACTTATACAAAATTTTATTAAAATAAAACCATTTAAACTGGGTGTTCGGATTTATATGTCACTTAGTATATTTCTATACTTTCAAGATTGTTAAAATAATCATACAGAGACAGAGGACGGCTACTTCTTTGTGGGGCAGTGGAATTAACAATAGCGATCTTTCCGGTTTTCTTGGAAAAAATTCATTATGGTAGAGTTGCTTTCCTATACTTTCCCAATTGTTCAAATAATCATAGAGAGGAAGAGGAAAGCTCTGTGGGGCAGTGGCGTCAACAATAGCGATCTTTCCTGTTGTAACTGAAAAAAAAATATTTCGAAAACGATGCTGTACAAAAACTCCAAGAATCAGTTCTTGAATACCATCTATCTGGCCTTAAAATACTGAGTTTCTGCAATGATTTGTGACGCTCTGTTTTTCGCATGTAAACAAATGAATGTTGAAGATATCGTTCAGATGTCAGATTGAAAAATAAACAACACATTTGTTTTCAGCATTTATTGTATCATATAATATCTAATATAACAATGTCAGTACATTAATATAATGTCTTAATATATCTCCACTTTTAACAGGTTATAAATGATCTTCCATTAGTCAATCGATAAATAAATCAAAGTTATTTTCTAGATTCGAGGTGGCTTATCACATAAATCATAGCTGGCCATGTCGCGATAAATATATTACATTTCTGTTATCTTCCATCAATTTAAAGCCCCTGAGCGTACATACGTGCGTCATGATATTACTCCAGGCTTCAAGTCTTTATATGGCATACCCCTTATCGTATATGCTTAATAAGACAATAATTGTAACATTGCTTTTCAAAAAGCTCCTTAGGGATACTTTGTAACCCTGAAATACCATCTCTTAATGTGGCCAACTGACAGGCTGTCAAAATTG
Source organism: Acanthoscelides obtectus (assembly GCA_963669975.1). Taxonomy (NCBI): domain Eukaryota; kingdom Metazoa; phylum Arthropoda; class Insecta; order Coleoptera; family Chrysomelidae; genus Acanthoscelides; species Acanthoscelides obtectus. The sequence continues at coordinate 120,768,460 of CAVLJG010000001.1, read as the reverse complement.
AGCGTTTTTTGCAGTGAATCTCTTATTACTCAATAACTGATCATCAAAAGTTTGTAGTAATCATATTAGCAAATTTCCCCGAAATAATTGTAAAGTCTGGTTTTATTGGAGCAAGTTGTTCAAGGTGGTATTTGAAAAATGGACGCATAAAATGTTGCTCATTTGTTGCGTTTTTATTTTGTTCCTTGTTTTTGTTTTGTTGCTTCCATGTGGACCCTGCATTAGTAGAGATGTCGCTTTTTATAATTTTGCGGGTCCATTTGATAGCTACCTAACCTACCCATTCATTATAATGTTTTCATTTTCTTCTTAAAATGATGTGTTTGTTCCTTGACTATATGTTATGTGCATTTTTAATATTAAAACGCAACGTAATATTATACATACATAATAAATGACCATACTCAATGTAATTGATACAGGTATCTCATTATGCTGGATATGTTATACATATTATATTTTCTACGCGTCTAACAGCATAATTTGATATCTTCGTCAACAATCAAACCCGTTTGTATGACAATTGAATTGAAATACTTATATCATTTTTTTCATCATTATTAACATGGAATGAGGACCTACATGGAAATCTTAGCAACATAAATGAAATAGGACTTTTTTTTTGGAAAATCTTGATCCACATACTATGAATAAATTCTTTTTCGCAACAAAAGGTGATGACACTTTCACTTTGTTTCCAAATGTGTATAGTAACATACTTGTATGTTTTTCAAATATCTGTTAAATTACTCATAAATACTAAATGTTGGAATTTGTTTAGAAGAAAAAAACGCCACCCTTTGCTTTTCGCTTAAAAGCAACATTTACCTTTCGGAATGGTTTAAATATCCCCTTGAACAACTTCAATCATTAAAATCAAACTTTGAAATTATGTCGCAAACCAGGGGTATTTTCGTCTAATGTGATAATACAGTAATTTTCGGCCTAACGAAAGAATAACAATGATTTTGTAAAAATTCGTTTTTCTTCGTCTCTCTCTGGAAATATTCGGAATGCAATTTTCTTAGTTATCGAAATGCGCAGCCTTGCCCCCATGTAAGCTACTTCGTATATTGTGCAGTTGCCAAGATTTATCTAGTTAGCTATCGCTTAACGTCGCATATCCCTTTTTTCAACTGTTTGTTTGCGGTTCTTAATTTCACCAATCACAAACGCGAAATTGTGAATTACAAATGGTTTCTAGATAGAAAAACCGTTTGACAGCACCTGTCAGCAGTTTTTTCGGTCTCACCCGCGGTAAAACTTGACAGATGTTGTCACCAAAAATTACAATACATTTGATAACAAGGAATTTTGGTCTGCTAGGACACCAGAAAATGACGCTAGGCATTTTTTCTGATTTTATTGTCAATAAATTTTGTAATATTGTTTATAACAGTGCTAGTCAGCTTGTGTAGTGAAAATGAGTCGCTTTGGAAGTGATTCTTTGACTAACATTCATCTGGCGATTGAAAAATGTGTACCGAACAATACCGTTAATATACAGGGTGTCGGCAAAGTTGGGGTTCCTTTACACGACGTGTAGATATTGAAAACATAAGCAATTTTTCTTAGTACCATATACACCAATGTCTTGAGGAAACCGAGATAAAGGGCTCTGCAACATCAAAAATATCTGAATACCGTCCTGTAGCCGCGACCCCCGATATCACCGACTGATACAAGTGGGTCGGGGTCAGTGTGTCAGGTCAGTATGCAACCTTCAACCGACGGTTACGGTCACGCGTGTAGAGGTAAACGAACCCCCATAATCGATTGCGTTTCAAAAAATAACAAGCACTAGAGACGTGGCTAGAGAAGTGCAAGTATCAAAAACTAAAGTGTGGCAAACGCTGCGTAAAGAAGGGTTGTATCCGTTTCACGTCCAACGTGTACAAGCCCTTCAACCTGACGATTTTCCAGCAACAGTGCGGTTTTGTGAGTGGTTGTTGCATCAACATGACAATAATCCGGACTTTCTGAAGTGCATATTGGTGACAGACGAATGTACGTTCACGCGTAATGGGGTGAATAACTTTCGCAACACTCATGTTTGGTCAGTAGAAAATCCGCACGCTGTCCGTCGGGCACATTTTCAACAAACATTTTCGGTGAATGTTTGGGCTGGCATGGTGAACGGTATGCTCAGTGGACCATTTACTCTCCCAAATCGATTGGACGGGATGCAATACCTAGACTTTTTACGCAACATTTTGCCTTCCTTGTTAGAAGATGTGCCATTAAGTGTAAGACAATCAATGTGGTTTCTGCGTCTGCTCGGTAGCGCTTCAGCTGATTTCATTTTCTGTTGGAGCGGTATGATTTTGGACAGAGACGTAGTTAGCCCTTCTCGTCAACTGCAGAGTGAGTACTTTTTCCTTTATTTTTTTTTACTTGGTCGCCCTCGTTTCACTACACATTACATTTGTTATTTCAAGGGTAGTTGTTTCTGAAAAGGAAAACCCCAACTTTACGGACACCCTGTATACATACACATCAATATGGAAACAGTTTACGGAATTCTGCAAGGCAAGGAATTACGAGCTTTTGGAATCTACAAGTTTAGAGCAGCTAAACCCAATCCTGAAAGATTGGGCGTGGATTATGAAGAAATAAAACGGTGAAAATTACAAAGAACTAGTTGTGAAGACAATGTGGAATGCCGTTACAGAAAAATGCAAGAGATTTATTATATGAATTTTATGAATAATCATGTCAGATGCCATCCAGGCCTCTAATTTTTTCCTGTGAAAGAAATCGGAAAAATTAGATTATGATATTACTTATGGTTATTCCATGGTGTCTATAAAAATGACTGAAAAACAGTGTTATACGAGCCCCTTCCCACTTCAGTTGGCCCAACTATTGAAATCTTAGTTTGTTTCTTATCAAACACAAATAATAAAAATGTAGCAGGTTTAAAATATTAACAATGAATATTTTGATAATATATAGTAGAAATCACCAACTTTACCACATCCTAATCAAATTTGCAGCATAAAAATAACACATGTTGCAATTACAGCATACCAACCTATTTTCATTTCAATGCAAAATAAGTCTATAACGCATAGGTGGTGGTGAAAAATAAAAGCCATTACAATTGTTTTTTTTAATCACAGCTGTCAGAATACGTATAAAATAGTTTTGGGTAGTTAAGGTTTTCAAAATGGGTAGAGGAAAGGTTATTATTGAGAAAATTCGGTTACAGATAACACTGATCAACAGCCAAAAAATATCCTAAATAAAATCAACAAAATATTACTATTTTTAATGTGCTAAAACCGGAATGAAACTTTTTTTTTCAATATTAGTTCAAGTTTTAGAGATACGGTAATTATATGTGTTCCTGCTGGGACAGTGTTAATATACTGTAATTCACAAGAATGCACGTGCTACATTTTTATATTCGGCAAGGAAAGATGATGTAACCGGCACGATTGTGTTACGTTATACATACGTGTACATTATATTGTTTTATATTAGCCATTTTTTCCTCAGTTGGCTGACAGCGTTCATTCAAGATGTCTCGAAAGTGCGTAAACAATCCAGATCAGTTTGTTACGTGTGTGGTGATGTGACTTTTGCGTCTCAGAGACGGTCTATTACTCCACTAATAACAAAGGCATATCAGCTTTATTTCGGTTGTAAACTAGGTGAGACAAACAGTGGGCACCCCACATCTGCTGTAATACATGTGCTTCAAGTCTGAGGAGCTGGTTAAATGGCAAAAAACGGTCTATGCGCTTTGCTGTCCCAATGGTTTGGAGAGAGCCTACAAATCATATTAATGATTGTTACTTTTGCATGGTACCTTGTGTTGAACAAGCCACAGGTATGTCCAAGAAAAAGAAATCGGTTATTAACTGCCCAAACATACCATCTGCGATGAGACCTGTGCCTCACAGTGACGAAAATCCTATTCCAAAACCCCCAGAATCCTACACTTGCGAATCAGAAAACGGATCAGATCATGGCGATCGAGTGATTCGTCTGGAAGAAGATATGCCATCAACTTCAAGAGATCCTGATTTTATACCGAGCACGTCATGCCACCAACCGCACAAAATAACACAGTCAGAATTAAATGATCTTGTAAGAGATTTAGAACTTCCAAAATGTAAGGCAGAGTTACTTGGATCAAGACTGCAGCAGTGGAACTTGTTAGAAGACGATGTTTCGGTATGTGTTTTTCGTAAACGCCACAAAGACTTAGAAACATTTTTCAATATGGAGAATAACTTGGTTTTCTGCAGTAATATTAACGGCTTACTGGCGGCTTTAAATATAAACTATAACCCAGAAGAATGGAGATTGTTTATACACAGTTCAACATTGAGTTTAAAGGCAGTGTTATTGCATATTGGAAATATTTTACCATCTCTTCCTGTAGGGTATGCAGTTCACATGAAAGAATCATATGAAAATATGAAGTACCTATTGACATGCATAAAATTCGATGAGCACCAATGGCATATTTGTGGCTATTTGAAAGTTGTTGCACTTTTACTTGAGCTGCAGCTAGACTACACAAAGTTTTGCTGTTTTTTGTGTGAATGGGACAGTCGGGCAAAGGCACTTCATTACACCAGACAAAACTGGCCTGTGCGTCAATTCCTAGAGCCAGGTCAAAAAAATGTACAGCATATGCCATTAGTAGATTCGAAAAAAAATTATTACCACCACTGCATATCAAGTTGGGCCTAATGAAAAACTTTGTCAAGGCATTAGATAGAGATGGGTCAGCTTTTCAATACCTGCGTCAGAAATTTCCAAGACTAAGAGAGGCAAAGGTTAAAGAAGGTATTTTTGTTGGGCCACAGATTCGAAATATTTTGAAAGATACACAGTTTGAAAACACTTTAACAGGTATTGAAAAAGCTGCTTGGAATGATTTCCGTCTGGTGGTCACTAATTTCTTGGGAAATAGAAAAGCTGACAACTATAAAACCCTTGTCAAAAATATGCTGTCATCGTATCAAAAGATAGGGTGTAATATGTCTCTTAAGATACATTTCCTACACTCACACCTGGACTTTTTTCCTGACAATTGCGGAGCCGTAAGTGATGAGCACGGCAAACGTTGTCATCAGGATATTTCAACAATGGAAAAAAGGTACCAGGGAAAGTGGAATCCTTCCATGCTTGCAGACTACTGTTGGACTCTTGGTAGAGATGCTCCAGAAACGATCCATAAAAGAACAGCAAAAAGACAGCGCATATAGTGATTCTTATAAGTATATGAATCTTGTTACTTTTTTTAATATATCCTTAAAAATAAAAAGTTTTATTTCTAAACCGCAACCAATTTTTTTATTTCATTGTCATTTTTGGATTCAGCGCCCCAAAATTAACAAAGAAGTGCACTTTTCCCACAAGATACAATTAAAAAACTAAAATTTGTTGTCCAATGTAATTAATTTTTTTAATTCTGGGAAATCAAACTCAGAAATTGTAACTTTGTTAGACTTATCGCGGTACAATGTGAGAAATATTGTTAGAAGATATAACGTAACTGGTTCAGTTAATATTAAGCCACGACATGTGAAAAAAAGTAATATCACAGATGTCGACCGAAGAGCATTAAGAAGAATAATCATGGAAAACAGGCGTGCCAATTATTTACAATTAAGTGCTCTATGGAGTGACGCTGTTGGAAGGAGAATTAGAAATGGGTTTCTAGCACTCCAGATCTGTCACCTATTGAAACTTTGTGGCACGAGGTGAAAAAGGTTCTACGACAACATCCTGCTCGTACAATCACCGAACGAGACAAAAGCTTCAAGAAATATGGGATTGTTTTACACCAAATTTTTGCCAAAACTTGGTTAACACTATGCCCCAAAGAATTTCAGCCGTAATAAAAGATAAAGGTGATGTTACCAATGGTAATCTTTCAATTGTTGCTTTGTTAACTTTGCACATTTATTCGCACATTGTTTATTTGTTCATACGTTCTATTAGTTATAGGTCTAAGTGATTTCAAATATGTATTTTTTACGACTAGAGTGTATCTGAAATGTTTTTGAGAAAATAAATTGTTTTAGAAGTAAATAGTTTCGTCGTGTTTAGTTTATAAAGACATATCTTGGTACAAATCTTGAAGTGGGCCAACTGGAGTGGGAAGGGGCTCGTACATTTTTTTGTCAAAAAAGCATTTTTGTGCGTTTCATTCTGCATCTTTGTTCAATCGTAACTTGTTAACAAATATTAATACAGCTCTGAAATTGAATGTCAGAATTCCACTTCAAGAGACTTAAACGCCATTTTGCAGCAAAATGAGTTTTCTAGAAAAACGTAGACTTACTTGAAGAGAGTACGCGATAAGAAAAAAAGTGGAATATTAGATCTGTACTATTATTTGTTAACGAGTTATGATTAAAAAAAGTTGCACACAAATGCATTTTTTTACAAAAAAAGAAACTGATAACATTCTTTGCCGTTAATTTTTATACACACCATCAAACAATCAGGCAAAAAGTATATATTAAGAACGCTCCTCCAGACAAGCTGTTGAAAAAAGGGGACGTGCCATGTGGAAAGGACTTTGATCTGACTTACGACAAAGAAAACACGTTTCCTCAAAACTGTGAGTGGTTGCAACCCTGACCCAAATCCTCCACGAACTAGATTATCTTCGTTCCTCCGTTGGGGTTCGATAAAATATGGATGGTCTTGATTACATAGACAGAAAGGGGTATGTCAGTGGAATCGATAACGTACGTAGACGATTCTAATTTTGTTGTCATTATTATCATGATACACGATAGAATATCATACGCGGGCCTGGGCGTATGTATACATTTACATGGAACGTTACGAGGGTTGTTTCATATTGCGGCATCGTATGGATAACCTGCTTCAATTGTTCCAAAGGGTAACTGATTCAGGGTTACATCTTTGACGTTTGAGAAACGAGCTCCCATTGGAACTTAGACAACCAATAACTCTTATTTCAGGATCAACATATGCATTTCACAGTAAAATGTAACAGTTGCCTTTACAAGCTTTCTAAATTTGTATTATACTGGTAATTTTTTCGAAAGTTGCAGGATTCTCGTAGAATTAAAAATTTTCAAAACGACCTGAGACCCCAATTTTTTAAGGAACCCGCGCAGAACGTATGGAAAATGGAGGCTCGTTGTTTGGTCTAAGAGTTCGGTATGATATATTTTTCGAATTCCTGAACGAAAGTTCTCCTGGAACCAAAGCAAGCCTATACACGGAGAACTAAATTTGTCTGACAGCTTGAGTTCAATGCGCATGAGAGAGAGGTGAGTATAGACACATATGTTAGGAAGAGATAGAAGTTGGCTGGATAGCGAGGATCATCACCGCGTTGTCTAGCAATCTGCCGCGTTGCCAATAACTTGCACTACTTCCTTGAATTAAGATGCATGTTGAAAATATGCGTTAGTTTATTCGTCTACGCTCAAATAATGGTGTAATTTTGAGGGTACACTTTATTGAATTGTGAATCTGTTTAGGCTCGATTCCGAATCGGTCCTAACGGCGCTCCATTTTAGGTCGAAATGCTTCGATTTGCCATGCTATTTCACTTTAAATTTGAGTCTAAATGTACAGATACACCTAGATATTTTGTTTCTTAAATTTATCTGAGTATTTTTATTATCACAATTAATCATTATAGAAACAAAGCATGATAACTTGTTATCTAAGATTTGTGAATGACGAGAGCATTTGCCTTTTTTTCTCTACTACCTAGGGGCCGTTCAAGTACTATGTGAGCACTGTGGGGGGCGAGGGGGGGGTTTGCTTTGCTTATTTTGGATGACATGGGGGGTAGGGAAGTCTAGATGATGATCACGTCATCGGTAGTTATTTACTTTTTTACACGAATGGCAACCCTCCCATTGTCTTTGCTTGAAAACGAAACGCATACGTTTAGTGAACAGCGCGCGGTAATTCATGGACTGGAGACTTAATTTGAATTTAATATATGTACTAAAAATTTAAAATAAGTTTGTTATGTTAGTAAAATATAATATTTTTGTCCTTTACTTTATGTTGAATACCGCATCAGTAAAATATAATCTCTATCCTAAATCTATTTTCCTATTTTTCAAGTTATAATTATAACGTTATAATTATAATATTAAAAAAAACAATACATTAATTGACAAATGTTTACGTAAGTAATGGGGGGAGGGGGTAAGAGCTTTGCTTACTTTTGCTGACAAGGGGGATGATGGGGGGGTAAATAATTGTAATAAATCTGCTTACGTAATACCTGAATGGCCCCTTATACTTAGCTGCAACTTGTAAGAATCATGACTAGTCATGTCATCATGACACCTTCCAACACCCCTTTCTAGAAGTATTTTGAAAGGAAATACTTTTTCTAACATAAATATTCTCTGAACACAGTCGACATATCCACCATATGTGCAAATCGAGCAAACTCCCGCCCCTATTTCTCAGAAACTGGACATAGCATTGCTTTGGTCCAATGAAAAACTTTGTTGAGGAATTCGACAAATATGTCATACTCAAATTTTAGACAAATCGGCTGAGACCCAATTCCCATATTTTTTGTGCGGAGTCCTTTACAGGATATTTCAAGATTTTGAAAATTTCAAGATTGCGTTAGTCACTGTATGTTTTTTTTCATGTACTTGTCGCTGCTTACATTCTACTCCTAGAATTATCCACAATGCAACTCCCCTCGTAACTTATTAAATATAGCTAATCATATCCATCCACTCAAGAAAATAATTCTATTGTTTCACCAAGTAACAAACCATTAATCATGTCTACTATACATTTTGCCTCAACTTGACGGTTCACATATGTACGTATAAGTAAATCAATATAGTCAACGCCAAACAAAGTGGCGTGCACGTCATCAAGGTGGGTGTGTTGAAAAATTCACATTGTTGCCAAACTTTTTGTAAAATAATAAAATTTATTATTTACATATCTAGGTTTATAAGCAATATTAACCTCAAATGAGAACAAAAATAATAGTATAATAAAATTATAGATCTGTACTTGCATAATCATTAAGTATGACAATTATTGATCAGATGACACTATGAAACTACCATATTTAATTGAGAGCTTAAAGGTACTGAATAAAAATCCAAATGGGGTCCTCCAAATTTTATGCATGGTATTTATTTTACAGAATTCATACAGAAAAATGCATTCTAAAATTAGGTAAGCTACTGGTGTAAGCTTTTTCTGTACAATAAAGTTAGTCGGAGTTTCTTTCTTCAGCGCTGTCTGAATCTGAATCTTCATCACTCTCAAAGTTGATTATTAAAGGTTCGATGTCTGGTCGATCAAAAATTCGTTCTCTTTCATACCATTTAAAAATTTCTTGCTCAGTATGTCGAACACTATTTTTCCACATGTCTGGGGTAACCGTTTGTAGAGCCTCGTTCCACATATCCAAACAGTCTTTTTCACTGTTACCATCTCTACCAATATGTCTGTTATAGTAACCTTTTGCTATGCCCCAAATTAACTCAATAGGGTTAAATATACAATGGTAAGGAGGCAGACGAAGAACTTTGTGCCCATGTTGTTCCGCCAATTCATCAATCACGTATATTTTAGGTGGTTTGTTTCTAAAAAAGCAGTTATTTTAAGAATAGGAATAAACAAAAGAAATATAAACTGTCGACCAAAATATATATAATTAAGAAGCATTATGTACCGAGCAACAATACTCAATAGCTCTGTTTTAAACATTGTGTTTAAAAATGGTATGTTTTGATTTGTCAACCAGTCTTGGATATTTTTTTTTGTCCATGCATTGTTGGGCACTTTGTTCAATATCATGCTGTGATAAGGGGCGTTATCCAGTATAATCATAGATGGACTCTCCAATTTTTCTAATAACTGATGTTGAAACCATTTCAAAAAATTGTCCTGGTTCATGTCTCCATGGTAATCGCTCAATTTTGTTTTCGAAGAAAATATCGCTTCACTACCCTCAATAAACCCATTTTCATTTCCAGCATGTAATATAATGTATCTAAAATATATTAGTTTTAAATTTTATAGTGCAAATTGTGTAAAAGTACATACCTTTTACCATCTGTTTTAATAGCTTTCACGCTTTTTTGGTTTCCATTTTGCCAAGAGCGACCTATGGTCCCATTTTGAAATATCCAAGTTTCATCGAGGAAGACAAACTGGTATAAGGCCTCAACCTTGGCTTGATTGTATTGCCTTAGAAATTCCACCCTTTTCAAAGCTATACTTGGTAGTTCCATGAGCCCTCGTCGCGGATTGTCCTTAAGCCACTTAAAACCAAGATCTCTAAGCAACCGCCTTAAAGACGTGGCACTACCATGAAATAATGCCCTATCTCTTAATCGAGACCATAAAGTTTGTATCGTAACTTGTTCTTCTGAAACCATGTGTAATATGACATTATAATTTAGTTAACAAATTAATGCAAATTTCTGATAAGTTATTATAATAAGATCTTACTTTTGTGATACATATTATAGATCACTTCTCGAATGGCAGTTGTATCCAATGTCGCTGTGTTGGTTACACGTTTAATATAACTCCGCTTTTTCTTGAGCGATTCTAAATTTGCATCACTTTTCACACCCTCGGAAATACGACTAACTGTCCCTAAACTAATTTTTAAAGCAGCAGCAACACGCTACAAAAAATGAAATAAAATTTCACTATTATTAATATACATTACATATAATTATTAGTAACCTACCTCTTGAACAGCATTTAAAGGCAACAAAGGCCCGTTGTTGTCCCTTTCTTGCTCAAAGTAGTGCATTAACGAGGCCACGAGTTCCTTACACCGACTATTTAACTGTTTGGGCATCTTTATATACCAAAATTGCCTTTATCTACTCGTAAAATGAATAATTTTGTTTTGAAACAAACAGTTGTTGATTTACAGTATGCGGGGCCAAAGGATTTATAAAGATTTGAAATGCCACAAATTGATTCAGTGTCAAAATTAATACAAATGTCAGTTCCCAGTTTAAATAAGTTTCAAGGTGACAACGTGTCAACGCTGCGAAATCGGTTTAGTGCGTTTACATGTCGATAAGTGATTGGAGCGTTTGCAAAACATTTTATTTCGCATAATGCGTCTAAATTTATCAGAAAGCAACTTATGTGACATTTTAATAACAATGTTTATATGACTATTAACCATAATAAGAGAGTAATGACCATTTTACAATTTATATATCACATTAATATGAAACTGCAATAGAGCAATTGTTTGTGATAGAAACCTAGGCATTAGGTCGGGGAATTTTTATCGTGATGACGTGCACGCCACTTTGTTTGGCGTTGACTATATGTTTGTTGTTTCACATGAAAAAAATTTGAGCTGAGGTTAAGGTTCAAACCACAAACACTAGTAAGAACTGAAAGTGGATCCTTTTACATTGTGGACGTCTTATACGGTTAAAAAATATGCGCCACGACTTTTGAAGATTTTAGTGAGAACCAATAGTCATAAACACCTTTATCATTAACAACTGACATACCGTATTTGAAATATTTCTGCATTGTATTATACCATTAATAGAAAAAGGCGATCTACTGAGAAATACATCAACACGCTTAGGTCCCAGAATTAGAGCGTAATTTATTTTTGATTACAAAATACAATCTTTGGTAAGTATATGTTAATACTGCGACCTTCGTATCCAATCAGGCTTCAAGCTTAGGGCGTCAGGAGTAGTCCACAAATCAAAGACAACCAGCATTATTAACAATTCACACTCCCAACTCCATACTGCCATAATTGCTTTTTACACATTTCAAATCAAGGTTTCAAATGAGATAGCAAAGGTACCTAGTAGTTATATGTAGCTTCTGAAAGTTCGTTCACCTTAAAATTAAAACATTTGAAGTAACACCAGTATTGAACTGGGTGTGCAAATTTTGAAGCTCTATTTTTCTACATAGCCTAATAGCTCTTAGAGACAGCTTGACCAAAGTAAATTTTCCGTTGCCTTATTAAGCAACAGTTTGAATTGAAGACAGGTACATTTAAATGTGTTGATGGAAGACTATCTAGAAAGAAAATTTATATGCAATATGAAAAAAGCTGATTTCTAGATTTCTCAAAGCAAGCATTCCCACGATCTTTAATTGCTGTTTTTATGCAAGGGTGTCATAATACTTTTCAATCGTTGTTGAGTATTTTTCCAAAATTGGATACGAAGTTCACTTGTGATACATTTGGTCCTATATATTGAAGCTTAAAGATAAGTATATCACAAGATCTATTATCTCTAGAACAAACACTTAATAGTATAAATATTTTGTTATTGTTGTACAAAAACGGATGGAATAGTATTAAACTATTGAAAACGCTAAATAATCTACAGTGATCGAAACGAATATGTCTATTTTTAAAAAAATATATCGGCATATATTTTGCAATATACATAATTTACTAGAAATACTATAGTAACTAGCAATACGTAAAGGTAATAGAGTTAATTGTTTAATAGTTAATAATGAACATTGATGTTAAATACAGGGTAATTCATAACACGATAAATCACACAGAATATTTGGATTCAGTTAATTTGGCCATATTTGTAAAGCACAACTTATTAAAAACTATTCAAAAATAAAACTGTTTGTGTTGTTACCAAGATTTTTTTAGGTTAGAAACTAATCGTTTGTGAGTCACCCAGTACTTTTGAATCAACAATTTGATTATTCATAATTTATGATATACAAAAACACGAACTGCTGGTTTTTCGAGTCAAATTGACCTACAAGATAAAGTTTAAAAAATCCAAGTTACACTACTCATACCAGAGCCCCTACTCGATTAATTTCTTAAAATATTTTTTTATAGTCGTATGATATGCTCTCTAATATCTATATCAACTTCAGTTACCTACTATTTCAAGTAGACTATTCACAAATTTAATCGTTAAAGCTTTTTGTTAATATCCTATTTTCAAGGCATGTCAGATCATAGAGACATCAATGACGGACAGTCCACGCCTATAAGAAAATGAGTACAATAGGACTGGGCTCGAAGCCTAGATATTTTGCGAAAAGAAAGATACAGGATGTTCGCTCCGAGGAAATCACAATCGAAAAGATGCACAGTATGGCACGGAAAATATGGTTTTCTAAGTGCCAAGCGCAAAGGAGAGATTTACCGCGCTGTAATCGTACCAAGGAGCAGTTATACCAAGAGAAGACGCTGCAAAGAATGTCATTGATACCGATTTACAAACCTTCTTCAGTTTCTCGGTTCACTGATAGCTGGCTCTGCATCCATCGAGGAAGCGGCCATGCAGTGTTGCCAGACTGACAGAAAATGTTTATGAACTGCTACATTTATACTGACAAGTAAATAAATCCCCAGGAAAGTTCCACATTGCGGAAGGCGATCCTTTAATATTCACCTTTTGAAAATAACCCAAGCAATTTAACACAGAATATCGACATTGTGGTCGTATCTTCAGGTATAGCTATGCGTTATATCATAGATCACAAAGGGTAAGCTCAACTTGAATGGATATGATAAGCAACTTTCAACACTGACAGTCGCAAGCATAAAAATGGAAGACTCATACGTTGATGAAAATATCTTTGAGGCGGTGAGACAAAACTAGAAAACGTATGTCTCTGAGCATTCGTACGTAGAGGCCTGTTAGGCATGTATGCATGAGGCAGATTGATGTATAAAAGTAATATCTGCAATTTTACTATTTTTCTGTGAGTAGACAAAACCGTGAAAAGTAAGGTTATTTTGAGGCGGACAATATAAAATTATAGCTATATTTGGATATAAAAGGTCTATCATCTCATCACTTCATTTACAGACCTCGTATGAAGGTTATGGTGCGAACATACTTTCTTCATATTGTTATTGGTTATTGTTATTGTTTTGTAAGTAATATGTCACTAGATAGGCTGCGGTAACCAGATGAATGATGCGATACATTGCAGTATCTGGCAATACAAATTACACAGAATAATATTAATCACAAAGCAGTTAAAACGTTTTACCAAGGCAGTAAAAGCCCAAGTTAAAATCTATATTTTTTATTTTGCAAAATGTGGTCGCGCTATCAGAAAATAGTTGGCTCAGCTCGCATTTGCTAACAAATGAATGCCACATCTAATAGCCAACTAAGATGAAGAATACTATTTACTATTGGATATATTGGCTAAAGTTAAAGAATATGAGAATATCGACGATCTTTTGTGATTGCTCTGATCTATACACTTGTATGAATATTTTGTACTGTATAACATACACATTGAATAAAAAATACCCTCCACCATGAATACATACCCACATAAAAGTAAGTTTGAACAAAATATGCTTAATCTTTCAGAAATTATCTATTTGGCAACACTGCATACATGTCTGACCATCTGGCCAAACAAAAACAACACGTGAAAGAGCTCTATCAGCTGTTTTGTGGACGCTATGCTTTTGGCTTAACCACTAGTTCTCTAATTTGTTCGCCTTGTCTAATTGTCTTCTCTTGGCATAACTCTCTTTGCTCGTAGTATGGTATAACGAGAATATACAGGGTGTCCACAAAGTTGGGACTTTCCTTTACACGGCGTATCGAAAGTCTTAAGTCAAATCTATTCAGGTCCTCCACCTCGAATAGGTCAAACGTGAACAGGTACTATGCGAATCAGTACTCAATCCAGGTACTTGATACGTTTTTAAACAAAACCTTCATACATCGGTTCTAAAAAATGACACACTCTTACAGCAATATCAGAGTTATCCATATTATTTTAATTCACGGTGAGTGTCCTCAAAATTGCTACCGAGGCTTCCAGATTGCACGCAGATCGTTTTTAAAGATCCTCCGTGATTTCTCTTCTTGTTTATAAAACTAAGGTGAACACAAATTCATCCCGGAATCTAAAAGCCTATACTTACAAGCTACACTTGAATTTCTTTTCGTTGAACGCTAATTCAATTACTTTTTCTTACATTTTTGATATCACAAAGAAGTTGTTTCTGAAAAGCAAAGTCCCAACTTTCAACACGTCCTGTATAGGATATTTTAAATATCCACTACTTCAATTTCATTTACTATTTCGAGAGCATTGTATCATCGCCCCTTGTAACACAACCTCCTTATCATAAATACTTTCCGACTTTTTCTTTGTTGAGGAGGATTGTGACGTCCTTCGTGAATTTTTAACATCCACATCAACGACAGGCAGCAGATCGATATTCACTTGCTTACAATACAGGGAGATTCAATGAACCGGCATTATTTCTACAGCAAAAAGTAAGTTCAAAACTAACACAGGTTCTTTTGAAGATAGTTCTAAAAATGCCCCCTTAACGAGATGGTATATGGTAAACTTTTGTATCCTAAAGATCATCAATAGGCGAAAGGTCTGGGTATTTAGGAGGCCAGACCCAAGGTGTTATTGTGGTTCTGACAATGTGAAGATGGGCATTATCTTGTTAGATAATAGGGGTTTCAGACCTTTGGATGCAAGAAATAGGGTTGATATTTCGCTGCGTCGTTATACTTCCTCTAATAAAAGGTGTAGTGGGTATATCTGTATAGTTGTGGAAATGTGCACAGTGCTCTAAATGTGAATGGGGAGCCCCGATTATATCAGTTTTTTGACATTATTTGGGTTTTTTTAAGACTATTTGGAACTAGCTGTCATTCACTTCGTGCTCACTTGTAGCAAGCGCGGAGTGACCTATTTAGTCAACAAGTTGACATTTAATCGATTCTTTTACGCAATAACCCTGCTGATCACTCTGTGTTGGGGAGCTAAAAAACCAAGATGGCCGAGATTTTAATGCAAACTGTCAAGACTACGCAAAAAACTGGATGTAATACATATTTTTCCGCAAATGCGTTCCATGTATTCACATTATGCAGTTGTAAATCGTTATGTTATCATTGTCGAGTAGTGTTGTATCTTAAATTTAATAGATGTTGTTGAAAAATACTGCATTTTACATTTGCTTCAATGGGCCTCCAATTATTTGCAGCCTTTTTTAAGCCTGCACATGAACCCCATTGGGATTTTACAAAAGTGGTTAGCAGTTATCAATTCGCCCATTTTTGGAGGAGACCATACACAATGGCATACTTTTTCTTGAATTTTCACTGTTTCCTTGGATTTCTTGTTGGTATATATTCGGTTAGATAACGCCTTCTCATGTGATAGAGAGTGCTGGAGGGCCATATTGTTTGTTTCTGTCCGCTGTTTGAGCTTTCTTTTTTTAATGCCGGTATTTGATGATCTCTTGAAACTTTGTAGTTTTATTCTGTAAACTTTTATCTATCCTCCGCATTAGTGTTCCCCACGGATCTTGCGCTCTGATTGGCTGGTTCAAAAAGTCCTGCGTTCTGACTGGTTGATAGATAGCGGGTTTGAATGCCGTGTTTCCGAGTTGGTTAAAACCTTCAACAACCCTATTTAATGGATTTTACGCTATAAGTATTGTGCACATGACGTTCAATTTTAGGTTTGCGATGCCTTCTGAATCGTGAAGATTCCTAAACAGAACTGAGATCATCCCAGAAACGGTGTAATAGCTTTCATCAATCTTCTCGGTCTCAGTTCTGATTTAGGAATACAAGATGGACAGGCGGGAGCTGTCTCGGAGAAAAGTTTCTACAGAAAGCTCTTGGATTAACCCGTTGATCTTTACAGCCTTTGGATTCCGACAGGAGGATATTTAAGGGCCCATGTTCACAGATCATACCGTAATCACTGCTTCTGAAACCACCCTGTACACTGTCAGCGCTTTTTTGTGTTTACACAACTTCTGCTGCTTTATAGATCGCGAATATTTTATTAAAGTGAAGTGTATGGCTGTACAACCCAAGGCATTTTTATTGAAAAATGTTTGCTTGAAACTTTCTATCGCAGGCGGTGTTACTTTTACAGACTTTCGTTGAGGTTTGGGGAGTGATATCTTGCTAGATTTTCGACACAACATATCCATCGTAATTGATGGGTCTTCCATTTCATCCCAAAAGGTCAACGCGGATGTTCCCCAGGGATCGGTCTTGGCTGCAATATTGTTTCCATTACATGTCAACGACCCCCTTCCCTCCAAGATCAATCCAATCCACACATCAGACACACCTGTCCTAACCACACTGGGAACTGACGCTGCTTGGTTCCTAGGGTGTCAAAAGTGATCTACAATCTGCATGAGGCTTTGGCCAGGTCTACTAACCTTAGGTAGATCAAAGTAGCTTTAAGCTCTCTATGGTAGCGTCAGTAACCCGGTATTTAGGCATCTGCATCCGCAGTTACTCCTTTATAAAAAGGAAACTTCATTACTGCTGCGCAAATTCCGATTTGGATGCTAATTTGACTAGGGCTGATGAAAGTCCCAGGTGGCTCATTTTCTAAGTAGAACTTTTTCACGATGCTACCACTTATTCGTTCCTAACTGTAAGGGGGATTTTATAGAGCCATTACGTTGAGGGCCTGTTTATATCACCCCCACACCGATGAGTTGCAAATTTTTGTAATAAAACAAGATGACGGTTTGCGCGGTACTTTTTTGCTACATCATGAACCCTTCATCGAATTAGTCTCGTAAAAATCGCTTTTTGATTTAGAGCTATGTTCCCTCGGGTTTTTATAGCTGCGGCAATTGACCTAAATCTGGAAGAGACATCGCATTCGACAAATTTACTTTCTATCTAAATTCATCTATTCTGTTTCCAAGACATTGCAATAAAGAAGACCCTCGCTGAGCTTCAGAGCTCTCATTTAAATCAGACGACGCCCAGTAAAAACCTGGAAAGAAATCAAAACATGGCGTCAAGTAGGTTGACTCTACACTTCATATTCAGATTCGGAATCAGATTCATATTCAGATTCAGATATAGATTTAGGTTCAAATTCATATTCTGATTCAGATTCAGATTCGGATTCGGATTCGGATTCGGATTCGGATTCGGATTCGGATTCAGATTCAGATTCAGATTCTGTTTTGGATTTATACTCAGATTCAGATTCATATTCATATTCAAATTCAGATTCAGATTCATATTTAGACGCAGATTTAGATGCAAATTCAGATTCAGATTCTAATTCAGATATGAGATTCAGATTCAGAATCAGATTCAGAATCAGATTCAGAATCAGAATCAGAACCAGATTCAGAATCAGAATCAGATTCAGATTTTAATTCAGAATCAGATTCATATTAGGATTCAGAATCAGATTCAGAATCAAATTCAGAATCAAATTCAGAATCAAATTCAGAATCAAATTCAGAATCAAATTCAGAATCAGATTCAGAATGATATTGAGAATCATATTGAGAATCAGATTCAGATTCATATTCAAATTCCGATTCTGGTTCAGATTCAGATTCGTATTAAGATTAAGATTCACATTCAAATTCAGATTCAGAATCAGATTCAGGTTCAGATTCAGGTTTAGATTGAGATTCATATTCAGATTCATATTCATATTCGGAGTCACATGCAGATTTGTATTCAGAGTCAGATTCAGAATCAGATGCAGATTCAGGTTCAGATTCAGGTTCAGATTCAGGTTCAGATTCAGGTTCAGATCCAGGTTCAGATTCAGGTTCAGATTCGTATTCAGATTCAGAATCAGATTCAGATTCAATTTCAGATTCAGATTTGGATGCATATTCAGATTCGGATACAAATTCAGACTCATATTCAGAATAATTTTCCATGTCCTATAAGTATACAATGTTTTCAAAAACTAAAGACGAAATGAAATACAAACTTGAAGAACTACAAAAATCCCCATTTAACGCTGTCAACAGTTCATAAATGATTATGTTCAACACAAGTTAGACCTTATCGGAACGAGACAGTCCCATAGACCTTATATCCTGGGTAGAGGATAGTAGGATAACATCAGTTTTCTGCTCTACCCGTCTACCTGGCAACGTCGCTTCGCCTCTCTCCAATGTCTGAAAGCATGACGTCACACCCGGCAGAGCGCCTACAGAGTATTATTCATCCAGAACAGACACAAACATCGGCACGCCGGCCGCGAATATTGAAATCAGCAGACGCAGGAACGCTTGCCGAAAACATTTTTCAATCGTTCTAAGTTTGAAGAGCAAATCACTATAGCGGTTGGAAGCGGATTAGCATCAAAAGGTTGCGAAAACTGCAAAGCTTTTTCGTCCTTGGTACAGTGGTAATCTTGCATGAAAATTTCCTCGCCCAGTGGCGTACAAAGGGTAACGTTACATATTTCAAAATGAATACTTCAAATAAGCTAGCCATGGAAACAAACCTTTCCTCACCCAACCTTTGCCATGAGACTATCAAGATTGAAGATCTTGGTGTGACATGCGATTTTAATTTTTTACGACAAGAGCGTGAGCGGGTCCTTCGGCTCCCAAGGGTGAGTTGGAGCCGCGATGGGAACTTTTCGGATGTGGGATTTGTTGAAAGATTCAATCCTCCAGGAAATTGGCTCTCAGGTAAGTGTTGGTTTGTGAGTAAGTAGTTTTAAGACACTCCTCTTGTCACATTCGATTGATAAACCAGATAATTGTCGTTTTCCTCAGGGTTTCTAAGGTCTACTGCTACTTTCCACGTTGCGTCGGAATTGCACAGTTGGTCTGCTTGATGCCATTTTCAAGTATCATAAAATCCTTGGGAATGCTCCCTCTCTAAGCGTTTATACTAAGGAAAGATATAAAAGTTTACTGTTTTTCCCCTAATTCCGACAAGCCGAACTATCTTGATAAGGCGAAAAAGCTACGGAAGATTACTTTCGCAATCTAGATTTACAACTAAAACGAGCTAGCAAAATACGACGAAACACTAAAGTTTGTTGTGTTGCTGATAAAAGACCTGAAAAGCTTTCCGAACGGAAGTTATTAATAAGACTCCTCATTGACCCAGATCCGGAAACATCAGATTCGAGCTCTTTACGCGGAACGGAGTTCATCATAATTAGAACTTCGAGACTGCGATGAAGAAAATACAGGGTGTGTTTGATAAGTAATGAGACTAGCGGTTCATTTATGCGAAATCCGGGCAAAAATTGGAAGGAATACTCCTTCCCGAGTGCCTTATATTTAGCGAGCTAGCAAAATAAAATGAAACACTAAAGTTTGTTGTGTTATTAATAAAAGACCCGGAAGGCTTTCCGAATAGAAGTTATTATTAATAAGACTCCAGAGTTCATCATAATTAGAACTTCGAGACTCCGATGAAAGAAAATGGTTGTGTTTCATGAGTAATGAAACTAGCTGTCGCCCAGCGGTTCATTTATGCAAAATCAATATTCAATAAGGCGTCAAGCCACAATATCCTCAAAAATAAATTTAATTTACGAAAATGCCTTATATTTTTCTGATTCTGTTTTGACCAAATCTCAAACGTAGTTTCAGGTTTTAAATAAAACGTAACTTTGGATTTTTCGATATAAAGTGAATTTAAAAATCAAGTTAAAAAATTATTAACATCAAATGCATTTTGTAAGATAATAATAATAATAATAATAATAATAATAATAATATTTATTCACTCAATGTACAAAGATAACAAACAATATGAGTAAATAAATATAAAATCAAGACAGGCCTAATAGAAGGCATCGCCTGTACATGGACCAATAATTTAAGTTGAAACTGTAGAATGCAAATGACAAAAAAGGACAAAAATTAGCTACAGTAGATTATGTATTTAGTTGATGTTCGTATTTATGAGTTTATGAATTTCAGTCCTAGATATAGAATGTATCCACTTTTTTAAATTTCTTTTGAAACAATTTTCAAAACGTAAATCTTTTAAGTCTTTAGGTATAATTTCATAAAATTTAGGCGCTAAATAGAGATATGATCGCTGCATTATAGATTTATGCGGTTGAGGAACCACTGTGCCACGAATTTTGTACCTGGTATAATGATTATGTTTAACTTTTTGGTCGGTGTTTACAAATTTATGGTAGTGAGTGATACTGTGTAAGAAATAAAGCTGTCTTATATCATACATTCGAACATCTGCGTATAGTTTTTCAGTGGGATAAAGTTTCGGTTTTTTAAATATCATTTTTAGAATACTTTTTTGAAAAACATCTAAATTATAGATATGTGAGGAACATGCAGCTCCCCATGCTAATATACCATATGTGAGATGAGGCTCAATCAGTGAATGGTATAATGTTCGAAGATATTTTTCTGTCAATATATTCCCAAGGTATTTAATTTTGTAGGATACAAATCTAACTTTCTTTAAAATATAATTGACATGGATGTCCCATCGTAAGTGAGGATCCAAGACCACTCCAAGGTATTTTATGTTGGGCACTCTATTAATTTGCATTTTTTGATCATCAATATTGAAGGAGAAATTTGTGTAATTTGGCAGATGTCTAGCATAAGATCCAAATGGTAAAAAATGTGTTTTAGAGTAGTTAATGCTTAATTTTCTACTGTTAAACCACCGAATAATTTTGATAAAATCATTTTCAATTACATTTTTCAGATCAGACCAGTCACTGCCTTCATATAATATTGCAGTATCATCTGCAAAACTAGTTATTTTGCCAACACAATTAATTTGGAAAATATCATTTAAATACATATTGAATAACAGCGGACCTAAGACAGTTCCTTGTGGGACACCACACTTAATATACATTTCTTTACTAAATGATCCTGATATCTGCACAGATTGTGGGCGATTTGACAAATAACTTTCGATCAGTGAGTATGCGTTTCCTCTGAAACCAATTCTCTCCAATGCTTCTAATAATAATTTGTGATTAACTGTGTCGAAAGCTTTCTTTAAATCAACAAAAATGCAGATTGAAGGGATTCTGTTATCAATATTTTGATGTATTTGATTTACAATTTTAGTTATTGCGTCCGATGTAGCCTTCCCTTCTGTAAATCCATATTGATTTTCACTTAAAATTTTGAATTTTGTGAGGTATCGAATCATTCTAGTAGACAAAACTTTTTCAAAAACCTTTGCTACACTGGATATTATTGATATTGGTCTATAGTTGTTAACATCTGTTTTTGTTCCTGATTTATGTATCGGTATTATATTTCCTTTTTTTAAAATTGAGGGATATATGCCAGATTCAAAGCATTTGTTGATTAGGTCAGTGAGTGGTTCTGTTATGTCCTCGGCTATAATTTTCAAATGCTCGCTTTTAATACCATCGAACCCAGGACTTTTCCGATTTTTTAAGGACATAACAGTGGTGTATGCTTCACATTGCTCGACTTTATCCAAAATAAATGAGTTCAAAGTTCTTTTTGGAGGCTGAGTATTTTGTACATTTGCTTGTATATTACTTGCTAAATTTTCGCCTATGTCAGTAAAGAATTGTACAAATTCATCGCATATCTGTTGAGTATTTTTTAATACTGTTCCCGATGTTGTATTTAACTCAGTGACATACTCTTTAACTTTTGTTTTCCCAGTAATCTCATCAATAGTTGTCCAAAGCCGCTTAGGATCATTTAAGTTATTATTCAATTTATTTAGGTAATGTTTTCGTTTGGTTTGCCTTACAAGCTCTATAAATTTATTTTTATATTGGTTGTAGCAGTCGGTATTCTCTGTAGTTGGCGTTAGTTTCATTACATTATATAGTCTTTCTTTTTCTATTGCCGATGTTATTAATCCTTTGGTAATCCAGGCATTTCTGCTTTTATTTTTATTTAATTACCATCGTTGACTGCACTATGCCAACGAGAAACCTTCCGATCAGGCCGAAACGTGGCTTAATTTTGAAGCTGGCTCGTTAGAACCGTATGCAGTGCGGTTTCCTTAGCACTCACTTTTATAGCAGAGAATGTGCGCCTGGTAATTTTCCTGCAGAACTCGACGGGCCGGAACAAGCGAGAAAAGAAGACAGGAGACACCGGAAAAGGGAGAGAATGAGATGTTATAGCTGTTGCAGGGATAATCAGCGAGATGAGTTTTCCAGAGTTTTATTTTTAACGTTCACTAATTTTTGATCAGAATATGCTTCCTACACGGCCTTTCTGAATAATTTAAAAGTCAGGTATCGATAAACCTTAACGATGAAGATATATTTAATACCCCTCCATAATATTTTTGGTTAAATACGTGTATAAGAAATTAGTGGGTGAAAGTTTTTGGATTCGAAGTTTCAGTCTCCAAAATATGTTCAATATGACTAGATACATAAAACTAGAATGACTATTGACTATCATGCGGGAGAAGCCGTGGGTTTAAACTAGTAAGTAAGAAGTTTTCATTTTTGGTAAATATCCCATTTGTATTAATCTTTTAAATTTAACGATTTTTTGCAATTCAAGATGATTTTGTGGCTTTAAAAATCATAACGTATTTTAGTTTGATGAGCTCATCAACTTGTAATAAAACAGTAAAACCAGTCAAAATCAACAAACATGCTACGAGTAAGAAACGCGCATGAATATTACCATAATTAAACTGAAGGGAAGAATGATAACTGATTCCGGTCCCGGGATAAGATGACGCCTCAACGCTTCCACGCTGCAAGGCCCGATACACTGGCTTAGACTAGTATAGGTTGGAACTTGTTTCGTTGAGAGTCTAGTTACCGCGTGATATTGTTTGTTGTTAGCAGAAATATTGTATGGTTATTTCAGTTGTTATTGTTCGGGTTATACTTATATTTCCTGAATCATGGAGGGTGAGACTGGGAGTGGAAGCATTGGAACAAGTAGAAAGCTTCGCAAGGCACTGAAAAAGGATGCGACAGATATCGTGCTCAATGTGCTCAATTATTTGAACAAGAATATGTCGTAGGGAGATGCACTTACGCGTTGCGTCCCAGAATGTTCGCAGGGTGGTACATGAACAGAAGAAAACTGGAGCTACTGCTCATCCAAAGTTGCATTTGAAGGCACGAAAGGCCATTAAACTGAATGACAACAGCAAAATGGGGTTAGAGGGACCGTACATTCATTCGTTTTAGGAATGAGATACCCACCCTCAAGGCTATAGCCAAGATCAAGAGTAATGTCGAACTTAATTTTCGTTCGTGACCCACATTAAAAAGTTACACCCCGCCACTGACAACCCAACTACCGATGGTTGAATGATGCTCACGTGAACATCGATGAGTCATTACAGTTTTAGATAGTTATGGTATAGCGCTGAACTAGGCAAATCTCGCGTATTTTGACGCTAAACAGTAGGCTCTGCAAATTTTCTGTTCGGCTTTAAAAGACATGGACGAGAAACACGTACGAATTTCAAGACTGCATTGCTCGTGACCGGCACGCGGAAGCGGGAAACGGTTAGTGAGGTTAAGTAGCTTAGTGCTCGGAAATTTAGTCGCCATGGAGCGTTTCATCGTTGAGCAGCGTGCGTGCTGTGCTTTTTGTCGCTTTAAAAATCACAACATATTGTAGTTTTTCCACTGATGAGCTCGTCAACTTGTAATAAAACAGTAAATCCAGTCAAAATCAACAAAAATGCTACGAGTAAGGAACGCGCATAAATAACCATAATTAAACTGAAGGGAAGAAAGATAACTGATTCCGGTCCCGGGATAAGATGACGCATCAACGCTTCCACGCTACAAGGCCCGATACACTGGCGTAGACTAGAATAGCTTAGAACTTGTTTCGTTGAGAGTCTAGTTACCGCGTGATAGTTTGTTGTTAGCAGAAATTTTGTGTGGTTATTTCTGTTGTTATTGTTCGGGTTATACTTATATTTCCTCAATCATGGAGGGTGAGACGGGGAGTGGAAGCATTGGAACAAGTAGAAAGATTCGCCAGGCACTGAAAAAGGATGCGACAGACATCGTGCTCAACGTGTTCAATTATTTGAACAATAATATGTCGCAGGGAGATGTACTTACGCATTGCGAAAGCATGACAGACGTCCCAGAGTGGACTGTTCGCAGGGTGGTACATGAACAGAAGAAAACTGGAGCTACTGCTGATCCAAAGTTGCATTTGAAGGAACAAAAGGCCATTAAACTGAATGACAACAGCAAAATGACGTTAAGAGGTACCATACATTCATTCTGGTTTAGGAATAAGATACCAACCCTGAAGGCTACAGCCAAGATCGAGAGTAATGTCGAACTTAATTTTCGTTCGTGATGAATGGTATAGCGCTGAACTAGGCAAATCTCGCGTATTTTGATGCTAAATAGTAGGCTCTGCAAATTTTCTGTTCGGCTTTAAAAGACATGGACCAGAAACACGTGCGAATTTCAAGACTGCATTGATCGTGACCGGCACGCGGGAGCGGGAAACGGTTAGTGAGGTTAAGTAGCTTAGTGCTCGGAAATTTAGTCGCCATGGAGCGTTTCATCGTTGAGCAGCGTGCGTTCTGTGTTTTTTGTCGCTTTAAAAATCACAACATATTGTAGTTTTTCCACTGATGAGCTCGTCAACTTGTAATAAAACAGTAAATCCAGTCAAAATCAACAAAAATGCTACGAGTAAGGAACGCGCATGAATATTACCATAATTAAACTGAAGGGAAGAATGATAACTGATTCCGGTCCCGGGATAAGATGACGCCTCAATGAATCCACGCTACAAGGACCGATACACTGGCGTAGACTAATAGAGCTTGGAACTTGTATCGTTGAGAGTCTAGTTACCGCGTGATAGTTTGTTGTTAGCAGAAATTTTGTGTGGTTATTTCTGTTGTTATTGTTCGGGTTATACTTATATTTCCTGAATCATGGAGGGTGAGACTGGGAGTGGAAGCATTGGAACAAGTAGAAAGCTTCGCAAGGCACTGAAAAAGGATGCGACAGATATCGTGCTCAACGTGCTCAATTATTTGAACAATAATATGCCGCAGGGAGATGCACTTACGCGTTACGAAAGCATGACGGCCATCCCAGAGTGTTCGCAGGGTGGTACATGAACAGAAGAAAACTGGAGCTACTGCTGATCCAACGTTGCATTTGAAGCGACGAAAAGCCATTAAACTGAATGACAACAGCAAAATGGCGTTAGACGGACCGTACATTCATTCTGTTTTAGGAATGAGATACCAACCCTGAAGGCTATAGCCAAGATCAAGAGTAATGACGAACTTAATTTTCGTTCGTGACCCACATTAAAAAGTTACACCCCGCCACTGACAACCCGACTACCGATGGTTGAATGATGCTCACGTGAACATCGATGAGTCATTACAGTTTTAGATAGTTATGGTATAGTGCTGAACTAGGCGAATCTCGCGTATTTTGACGCTAAACAGTAGGCTCTGCAAATTTTCTGTTCGGCTTTAAAAGACATGGACCAGAAACACGTACGAATTTCAAGACTGCATTGCTCGTAACCGGCACGCGGGAGCGGGTGAGAGAGTGAGGTTAAGTAGCTTAGTGCTCGGAAATTTAGTCGCCATGGAGCGTTTCATCGTTGAGCAGCGTGCGTTCTGTGTTTTTTGTGGCTTTAAAAATCACAACGTATTGTAGTTTTTCCACTGATGAGCTCGTCAACTTGTAATAAAACAGTAAAACCAGTCAAAATCAACAAACACGCTACGAGTAAAGAAACGCGCATGAATACTACCATAATTAAACTGAAGGGAAGAATGATAACTGATTCCGGTCCCGGGATAAGATGACACCTCAACGCTTCCACGCTACAAGGCCCGATACACTGGCATAGACTAGTATAGCTAGGAACTTGTTTCGTTGAGAGTCTAGTTACCGCGTGATATTATTTGTTGTTAGCAGAACTATTGTATGGTTATTTCTGTTGTTATTGTTCGGGTTATACTTATATTTCCTGAATCATGGAGGGTGAGACTGGGAGTGGAAGCATTGGAACAAGTAGAAAGCTTCGCAAGGCACTGAAAAAGGATGCGACAGATATCATGCTCAATTATTTGAACAAGAATATGTCGCAGGTAGATGCACTTACGCGTTACGAAAGCATGACAGCCGTCCCAGAGTGTTCGCAGGGTGGTACATGAACAGAAGAAAACTGGAGCTACTGCTGATCCAACATTGCATTTGAAGGGATGAAAAGCCATTAAACTGAATGACAACAGCAAAATGGCGTTAGACCGTACATTCATTCTGCTTTAGGAATGAGATACCAACCCTGAAGGCTATAGCCAAGATCAAGAGTAATGACGAACTAAATTTTCGTTCGTGATGACCCACATTAAAAAGTTACACCCCGCCACTGACAACCCCCGACTACCGATGGTTGAATGATGCTCACGTGGACATCGGTGAGTCATTACAGTTTTAGATAGTTATGGTATAGTGCTGAACTAGGCAAATCACGCGTATTTTGACGCTCAACAGTAGGCCCTGCAAATTTTCTGTTCGGCTTTAAAATACATGGACCAGAAACACGTACGAATTTCAAGACCGCATTGCTCGTGACCGGCACGCGGAAGCGGGAAACGGTTAGTGGGGATAAGTAGCTTGGTGCTCGGAAATTTAGTCGCCATGGAGCGTTTCATCGTTGAGCAGCGTGCGTTCTGTGTTTTTTGTGGCTTTAAAAATCACAACGTATTGTAGTTTTTCCACTGATGAGCTCGTCAACTTGTAATAAAACAGTAAATCCAGTCAAAATCAACAAAAATGCTACGAGTAAGGAACGCGCATGAATATTACCACCATTAAACTGAAGGGAAGAATGATAACTGATTCCGGTCCCGGGATAAGATGACGCCTCAATGAATCCACGCTACAAGGACCGATACACTGGCGTAGACTAGTAGAGCTTGGAACTTGTAACGTTGAGAGTCTAGTTACCGCGTGATAGTTTGTTGTTAGACGAAATTTTGTGTGGTTATTTTTGTTGTTATTGTTCGGGTTATACTTATATTTCCTGAATCATGGAGGGTGAGACTGGGAGTGGAAGCATTGGAACAAGTAGAAAGCTTCGCAAGGCACTGAAAAAGGATGCGACAGACATCGTGCTCAACGTGTTCAATTATTTGAACAAGAATATGTCGCAGGGAGATGCACTTACGCGTTACGAAAGCATGACAGCCATCCCGGAGTGTTCGCAGGGTGGTACATGAACAGAAGAAAACTGGAGCTATTGCTGATACAACGTTGCATTTGAAGGGACGAAAAGCCATTAAACTGAATGACAACAGCAAAATGGCGTTCTGGTTTATGAGTGAGATACCAACCCTCAAGGATGTAGCCAAGATCAAGAGTAATGTCGAACTTAATTTTCGTTCGTGACCCACATTAAAAAGTTACACCCCGCCACTGACAACCCGACTACCGATGGTTGAATGATGCTCACGTGAACATCGATGAGTCATTGCAGTTTTAGATAGTTATGGTATAGCGCCGAACTAGGCAAATCTCGCGTATTTTGATGCTAAACAGTAGGCCCTGCAAATTTTCGGTTCGGCTTTAAAATACATGGACCAGAAACACGTACGAATTTCAAGACTGCAATGCTCGTAACCAACACGCGGGAGCGGGAAACGGATAGTGGGGATAAGTAGATTAGTGCTAGGAAATTTAGTCGCCATGGAGCGTTTCATCGTTGAGCAGCGTGCGTTCCGTGTTAAGGCTTATTACAGAAATGGAGATTTGTGCACTATTGCGCGGCGTCTGTTTCGCTCTGAGATTAATTTACAGGATCTAAATCAATGTACTGGTCAAAGTGTGAACGGATCGTTCAAGTCTACCGATTCGAGACCTGCGGGCGTCCAAGGTCAATACGAACAGAGGAAGCTGTTTAACCAAAGTTGCGACGTCCGTAAGGCGCGATCTACAACTATCATTTGGAAAGAGGTCAGCTGAGCTAGCCATATCAAGAACATCTGTAAGGCATATTTTGGTGAAAGACCTTAAAATGTAACTAGTGCAGGAATTGAAACCGCAGGACCATCATCTACGCCTTGCATTTGCCGAAGCAATGTTAGAGCGCTTTCAAGTTTGAACAATACCTTCCTTGTCATTTAGGTTATTCGGACTGTTGTACCGCGGTCGGGTTGGATTTGATCAGTCGACTTGCCCAGCCGAGAAAATCGCTCTCGCCGACAGCGCCACTGAAGATGACTACCCGACCTCGGCGCAACAGCCCGAAAAACCTAAATGACATTAGAATTAGACGTGAAAGACTTCATTCTTCAATATTCTATTTTCTTATGAATCTCATTTTCATTTGAGTCGATTTGTCAGCAATCAAAATTAGCGGTATTGAGCCGCAGAAAATCCCAAATTAAAACACCAATGACGTTTGCATTTGCGTTATATTACAGTTTGGGCGGCCATGTCGGCTGAAGGAATCATCGGACCCCATTTCTTCGAAAACGAGCAATGCCAGACTTTAATATTCTAATCCGTACACAGCAATGCTACACAACTGATTAATCTTGAAGCCTACCGTAGCAGGACGTGGTTTCAACAAGATGGCGCGACATTTTATACCGCCAGCGAGTCTTTAGCAGCTGTAAGCGAAATGTTAAGCGGAAAACTGATATCGCGACGAGAGGACATTCTGTGGCCTCCTCGAAGCCCAGATCTCACGCCACTGAATTTTTCCTCGACAGCCGCATTTACGCCAATCAACCGGAGGCGATTGCCTAGTTTAAGCACCATATTTCCGAGGAGATGTCCGCAATCCTACGAGCTATGTGCAAGCGAGTCCTCACGAATTTGAAGTCATCTAATGATGTTATTTGTTAAAAAGAAATAAAATCATATGTGCCTACTTTATTAAAAACATAAATTATCTTCCATACGCTTTGTAATTTCTTTTCTATGGTTTTTTAAAATCTGCTCAAATTAATGGCCCACCCAGTACTTGACATTTGGCTAGTTTTATCGTACCATATCAGTACGCAAGATGTAACCAAAAACTTGCGGACGACTCATTTACTAACTAAGTGTCTTCTCTTGATGTAACTACTCTTTGACTATACTGTGTTTTGGAACATCCGAAATCATTATATGGTATAATAGCAGTACGGATACTTTCTGACATTTATCATAGACAAGTTAACTGTCTATGTCTTCTACAAAACTCAATGGAAACTAAATCGACACCAACCAGCAGGAGAAATTGGTATTTGGGTAATAAATGGTATAATAGCAGTACGGATAGTTTCTGATATTTATCATAGACAAGTTAACTGTCTATGTCTTCTACAAAACTCAATGGTAACTAAATCGACACCAACCAGCAGGAGAAATTGGTATTTGGGTAATAAATGCCTGTTTATGTTAGTTGAATATGACCTGCTGCTATCGCGAGATGTCAAACTGTAATTTTTTATATCTCTCCACTATAAAACACGCTTATATCTATGATCTATTTATATATTTTGAATAAAGCACCACTCCAAATCGCCGACAAAATCGTGGAACAAAATTCATCGTAACAAATCAATGAGTCGGTATCGCTATATATCAAGTTTTCCAATAGGGACTTGACAACTTTGAACTTTCACTGTGAACGCACCTTTAAATCAGTTACCGAACTGTCAATGTCAAAACATTCAGTACATTCGTGGTGAAGTACACGACCGAACAACGCTTACAAACAATTAAAATTTACTACCAAAATTCCAAGTCGGTGACTGCAACGTTAAGAGCGTTGACGTCAATTTTTGGTCGTAATTCTCGTACCAGTAGACAAGCAATTCGTAGAGACAACGGGTTGTGATGGGAATATTGCTGCCGTTGTCAAGTCCTTAATGGATAACCCTTTACTAAATATGACGTTTTGACACACTATATTCACATCACTTTTGTATCACACCATTAGATACTCGAACGCTGTCTTTCGTGATATTAGAGAAACGTATTTTGATACTACTTTCACAAGAATCACCGAAACAGTGCACACAGCTTCTGTTACTATACCTATTCTTATAATGGAACTTCAAACCTCTTGACAAAGGGACCTACAACTACTTTTTATATATCTATATACCATTTATAAATTTAAAATATATTTTATTATGTATGTAACTCATTTCTGAATTTCATATTAAAGCTTCGGATACCGTACCTGAACCAAACGTTCCCTGATACATCTTGATCCTCAATATTGGTCTTAAATCAAATCAAATAAATTCACTCCAAATGATGTCACATCTGCTGAGCCATGTCTTCCTAGTAATCCGAGGACCAAAAATCAATCAAAAACCATTTGTGTAACCTCAAAATCTTCCTCAAGGATCAGAAATGTAATCACTTTGAAAAAACGCAAAGTATTTTGTACCAGATCTAAGTGAAAACTAATTTTGATTCTGATCAAAAACAAATACCATCTCTGTGTACTATATATGAGGTCTCGATACTATTTATACTGATCTAATTGAGTCAATTCCTTTCCAAAACCACATCATAACTCTAAAAACCAAAAGAACACCATCGTCATTATACGTTTGAGCTTTTGATATCTTCCAGTTGAGAGGCAGCCATCTGATTTATCGAATAATATCAATCCAACATCATAATCCTAAGACCAAAAGAAAGTCAGCATCATCTTACGCCTCAATTTATGAGGAGCTGTAATCTTGGTATCTGCTTTCTTTTTTCAATTTTTCTACGAAACAATATCAACCGATCAACATAACTCTAGAACCTAAATAAATCCACCGTCATCATACATCGGAACTCTTGAGGCTTTCCAGCAAAGGAGCGGTGATCTTCGTCTCCTCCATGTTGATGTAGATAGGTGAGGCTCGATCCTTATCCTCGTCTTTGTCCTCTTCAGGGATCGAGCTTCGTCGGTCGAAGCTGAAGCTAACGTCCAAGCTGTTCGCCAGCCTCTCTGGTCGAGGTCTGTCCCTCAACGGAGGCTGTTCGAAGCTACGAGACATCTTCGGCTTCGCTCCCGGATACGTCACCTGAAACAAAACGATCGGTGAATACCAGAATTAAAGAGCACAAAGCGAACTGCCGTCTGGATCGAAATGAAAAATCTGCTGTAGTCGAACACACACTCACCAAAACGGACCACCGTATTAAATTTGAACGATATAAGAAATCAATCATTTTGTTGGGTTTTTAATGCTTTCAATGGGAGCGGTTTTAAAGTGTCCAAAATGAATTGTTTTTAGGAAAATGTAAGCGATGGATAATTTGCCACATCGGTAATGAAGATGGATTTGTGTCCGATGTTTAATGGGCATTTGAATCCAAAGAACCGGGAGACTACCATGAACAAATGGATGGAACCTCGTTCGAAAATTGGTTCTCAAATACCCTACCGAAGCTTGAAGATAATTCGGTTATAGTATTAGATAATGCTTCATTCCACGCGAGAAAATTAGAGAAAATTCCAACAACATCAACAAAAAAATCAGAAATTCAAGGATGGCTTAAAAATAAAAAGATTGTTTATGATGATACAACGGTCAAGGCAGAATTGTTACAAATTGCCAAGACGCATAAAAATAAATATAAAATATTTCTCATGGTGCTATACAAAGAATAACACCGAATAAGTAGAGCGCGATCACGTGGAGTATAAGTGGATATGTTTAGGTTTGGTCTCTTTCTTCGATGGATACATAATAAGGCCGCGGAGATGTCAGGAGCTCACAGGACTCCAAACTGTTAACATCTTCTGAAGTAAAAATATTTTACGACGGCGTAACTACACAAAAACCAACCAAATAACATTGTTGTAACAGTGTCCACTTGAGTAATAAAATTCATACATTTATCAAGATGATCAAGATTTTTTACAGTTCCATATACAGGGTGTTTCACTTTATTGTTGCATAACTTTAAGATTCGATAGAACTTTTAAAATTAAGGCATAAAGTCTATATAAACATGGGTCGAAAAATGCGTGGCTTCCGAAATACAGGGTGTTTAAATTTACTTTCTAAAATAGTTTTTTTTAAATATTTCGAACAATATTTGATGTATAACAGTGAAAATTGGTATACAGGGGTTTTTTGGTACGACAAAACGAACCATGGGCATAGTTTTACTGTAGCCGCTAGAGGGCGCTCTCTACTGTACCTGTAGTGTATTAAATTGACCGAAATTTTTTTCTTAGTGCAATTTTTTGCTTTTTGAATAAAAAAACTGATTCTTCGCACTTTTCAACATAAAAAAGCTCTCTCGTAAATTTTCGTTGTAGGTAGCCGTTTCTAGGATATTTCGATTTTTAAGGTTCGATGCATTTTTAATTATTTATGATAAAATAACGTTAATAAGTCAGTATCTCGATAATTTTTAGAAGTAGGCTGTGCCTGCAAATATTTTTGAAATTGAAAGCAGAATAAGGTTAAACGTCAATTAGTTGACAGTTAGGTTTGTTGTCTGTTGAAACCTGAAACGTTTTTTTGCAATTGTGAATGCTCGAAATTTAGTTTCTTTTACCTGTTTTTTTTGTAAGTTTTATAAAAATGCCATTTTTATTCTCCAATCAAGAGTTAGCGGATATTCATTTTGTGTATGACTTTGTAAATGGAAACGCAGCAGAAGCAACCAGAGAATACGCACAAAGATTTCCAAACAGACGACATCCAACTCGCTCAGTATTTGTAAGAGTGCATCGCCAAATAATTGAAAATGGTTTTGGAAATCTCCAAAGGGATCAAAACATAAACGTTCGTCAGCGCAGATTTACCCGTATGATTCTGAGATCCGACCACAAGTGTTAGGAGAGTTTCTGGTGCCTTTCGAATTTCAGCAAGCCATGTTCACCGTGTTCTTAGAAATGACCATAGACGTCCTTACCATTTGCAACCTTTGCAAGGACTACAGCCAGGGGAAAGAGAACGAAGAATCACATTTTGTCAGTGGATTCTTGATAGAACTGATAATAATAGGGAGTTTTTAAGTAACGTTTTATGGACCGATGAGTCATGCTTCACTAAACGTGGAGTGGTAACTTTTCATAATCAACATATTTGGTCGCATGAAAATCCGCATGCAGTTCGGGAAAGAGAGTTTCAGCATGAATTTAGTGTGAACGTGTGAATTGGTATCTACCGTAATCGACTATTTGGACCTACCTTTTGCCTGCAAGGTTAAATGCTGCGACCTTCTTGGAATTTTTAAAGGCAGAACATGCAAATATGTGGGATGATGTTATGTTAGATTTAAGAAGATTGGCCTGGTTCCAGCTCATTATTCGAGAATAGTCAGAAACTGGCTGGACGAAAATTATACAGAAAGATGGATCGGCCGTGGAGGACCAGTCGCCTGGCCTCCACGATCCCCGGACCTAAATCCATTAGATTTCTTTGTGTGGGGATTTCTAAAAGAAAAAGTGTACCAGACTCCCGTAACCGCAAGAGATATGCTAATAGACAGAATCAGGAATGCATGCGATGAAATAAGGCCTTATTGGAATAATGCTATACCACGTTCGATCATTCGTAGATGTGAATTGTGTATTGAACAATTGGGTTTACATTTCCAGCAACTACTTTAGATTTTGTATGTTTGTCCTAACTATCCAATAGCATTTTAGTTGTAAATAATTAATTTAATTTGTTAAAAATAATATTGGAAAATTAAACAAATTAATATTCTGTTTTTTTTTTGTGTTTATTTGGAGTTAGGAATTATTGCTGTGTTTAAAAACACTATCTAAAAGATCATCTTAATTACTTGTAATACCCAAATCGAAAATGTAAAAAAATATTATTTTCCCATAAATAATTAAAAATGCATCGAACCTTAAAAATCGAAATATCTCAAAAACGGCTAACTATAACTAAAACTCACAAGAGAGCTTTTTTATGTTGAAAAGTGCGAATAATCAGTTTTCTTATTCAAAAAGCAAAAAACGGCACTAAGGAAAAATTTTAATTTTAATACACTACAGGTACAGTAGAGAGCGCCCTCTAGCGGCTACAGTAAAACTATGCCCATGGTTCGTTTTGTCGTACCAAAAAACCCTTGTATACCAATTTTCACTGTTATACATCAAATATTGTTCGAAATATTTAAAAAAAACGATTTTAGAAAGTAAATTTAAACACCCTGTATTTCGGAAGCCACGCATTTTTCGACCCATGTTTATATCGACTTTATGCATTAATTTTAAACGTTCTATCGAATCTTAAAGTTATGCAACAATAAACTGAAACACCCTGTATTTCATAATTTCATCATTTAATAATATAGTAGAATATTTCTTGATTTGATTTCTAATTTTTTTTTTCGAAGAGAATATAATTACTCTTGATTTTTCGTGATTTAATCTAAGATTATAAATTTTCACAAACTTATCCATGGGTTCATTAATTGGAGCCTCGGCAATTATTAGATTGTCAGTATGAAAATTATTCTGTAACTGCGATTCATCTGCAAAAAACTGAATATTGCAGTGTTTGATAACTCTATCAAGATCGGAGATACATAAAAAAAATAAGTGGCCCCAGAACCGACCCTTGAGGGACTCCCGATGATACTAAAGCCCCAGGAGAAGTGTTCATATCGATGACATTTCTTAGTGATATATACTAAGTGACATATAAATCCGAACACCCAGTTTAAAAGGTTTTATTTTAATAAAAGTTGGTGAATGTATTTATCCTACTGTAAATAACAAGTGAAAAAATGTTTAGCCTTATCAGTTGGGCATTCCGGTTTTTATACTGCTAACTAACGCTCTAAAAATGAATATTTCAGCCGCAGTAAAGAATCAACGTTGGCGGATTTTGGTTCTTGACATCCTTTACGATCGGTTACGATGCCTAGAGTACGGAGACCTGTATGATTTCGTCAACTTAGTGAGTTTGATAGGGGCCGTATAGTGGGACTTCGGGAAGCTGGACTTTCTTTTCGGGCAATTGCAGTTAGAGTGCAAAGAAGTGTAGACACTGTGGTTAGGAGTTGTCAGGCATGGCTACGAGAAGGCTGTACGCAAAGAGCAAGGGGTACTGGATGCCGCCGTAGAACAACAGACCGTGAAGATCGCCGCCTAAGATTATTGGCCTTAAGGGACCGTTTCTCCACTACCAGGTCCATTGCAAATGAATGGTTTGCAGAACACGGAAGACCTATTGGCAAGTGTTTACCGACGAATGAGAAGTTTTGGCTTGTTTTCATACCGGCCACACTGGGTCCTCTCTTTAACTCGAGAACACCGACGTAATCGCCTTGAGTGGTGCAGATAACGGTCACTCTGGGATCAGGAATGGAACATTGTCTTTAGTGACGAGTCTCGATTTTGTTTAGGCATGCACGATGGTCGTGCCAGGGTTAGAGGGCGACGTGGTGAAAGGAGGAATCCACAGTTTTTTGTTGAAACACATGTTCATCACACTGTTGGAGTTATGGTTTGGGGTGCTATAGCTTATGGTTCCAGGTCATCTTTAATCTTCATCAGAGGTAACATGAACGCGCAGCGTTATATCCACGAAGTTCTAGAACCCCATCTTTTACCCTATCTTGACACCCTGGCAGATCCAACTTTCCAACAAGATAATGCCCGACCACATGTTGCAAGAGTCACAATAGACTTCTTTCAACATAATGATGTCACATTGTTACCATGGCCACCAAGATCTCCCGACTTATCCCCAATTGAGCACGTGTGAGATATGATGGGTAGGAGATTGCTCAATTTGCAACGTCCTCCTCAGACTCTAGAAGCACTTCGAGAGGAGTTGGTGGTTGCCTGGAATGAGATACCACAGGAGGACATTGACCACCTGATCAGAAGCATGCCTAGGCGCGTTGGAGAATGCGTAGCACATCAGGGTGCATCCACACATTATTAAAGGTCAAAGGGCTTTAAAGCAGTGCAATCATTTTGAAATTTTTATCATTTACTTATTATGCTTGATTAAGTACTTGTACAAAATTTTATTAAAATAAAACCATTTAAACTGGGTGTTCGGATTTATATGTCACTTAGTATATTTCCTAAAAAGCTGTGCATTAGAGCAACTGATGATTCAGAGAAACCATAAAATTCACATTTGGCTTTTAAAAGTGAATGGTTGGTTTTAAATGCTTTAGAGAAATCCAAAAGAATTAAGGGAGAAGTGTAACGGTTATCGCAAGCCCTGACAATATTGTAGCGTTTTTCTGGGTTCTTTTGGGTGTGGATTAAAACACGGTATTCCACAAAAAGAAATGTACTGATTTATCTAACTTGATAAAACATTTATATACACCACTATTTATGTCTGACTAATTCTTATGCCACCATTGACTGCACTACACCTCACTCCGCTCTGCTACTCTACCGTATTCCGTACTCTGCCCCATCTCCCGGCCGCCGAGTTATATATAGCCCCAATTGCCGCTTCGAGAAAGACCACAAAGCGACATCTAGAATGTTGGATATCACTTCGTGTCGATCTACGAGTAGATCTGTCACGGTCCTCACAGACGCCGCCAGGCGGCTTGTGCGGTCGTTAAAAGCAGAAATCGGCAACTAAGCTCTGGCGAGTATGAGACTCGCCCAACAGATGGCGCTATTTGTCACAATATTGTCAGGTAGATCCCACAATGCTGCAGCAAAGGATCACTGGTGTTAGGAATCTGGTAGAGGGGTACAGGATTGTTAGTTATCTTTCCTACGAAGGAAGAATGGATGAATGGGGAGATAATATATCCGCCTCGTAATCTCGTGTGTTTTACAGACAGATCCTTTTCTAAGTAAACATGTTCCAGCGTTCCAGAAAGTTCTTCAGGTAGAGACATTTGCCGTCTTGATGCTGGCATACCTAGAGGAGCATCAACAGAGTGCTACCGCTCCACCATCCACGAAATCTGAATATATCCGTCCTACCCTAGTAAAATAACTAGCCTTGACAGCCTCCATTACAAATAAGTGATCTTGCTTTGGGTTTTCGGACACAGTGGAGTACCGATAATGAGGGAGCTATCTACCTAGGCTATGGGCCAAGAGCAGACAAAGCTACAGAAGCGCTCAATCTAATGGCTCTAGTAGGCCATTGTAGACTTCCCTTCTAAGAGTGAAAAGGAATTTCTATCTGCCCCAAGTGCTGGAAGGAACTTGAGATAGAATTCCACTGACTATGCTTTTGCAGTCTAAGAGAAGCTATGGAGTCTGGTTGTAAAATTGCATACTCAGAAGAGGTTGACATAAAAGGCAGAGTCAGTGGCAGAATGAGGGTACAATCAGACATAGATTTGTTCAAAATTCATATAAGTGTTACTATAAATTTCTTTGTTCATGAATTGGGTTATTATGCAAAAAGTGTGTTCATTACACTATTAAGCAACGTATGATGCTTGAACTTTTGTCTTTTACGGCACATTTTCAAAAATACCATGTATAAGATTTCAACTCACCAGAGGTTTCTCAGCTGTATCCTCTACGGTAGTACTGACGTCCATGGTCTCAACTGACGCCTCCATAGACTCCATTGGTGTTTCGAAGCTGATGGTCGGATGATAGCTGCAGGATGGTTTTTCTGCTAGAGCTTGTTGCTTAGCTCGACGTTCTAGCTCGAAGCTCATGAAATTCCGATGTTGACGCTGCAAGATAAATAAGATGAAGATAAATTTTATCAGTGTGTCATGTTAGTCCCAGAATATGATGGAATTCTCTTGAATATACAGGGTGGCCCATCCATGTGTGGACGGAATATTACTCATAAACAACTATATTTTTGGAAAATATATTTGTGGCATGTTATACGAGCCCCTTCCCACTTCAGTTGGCCCAACTATTGAAATATTCGTTTTTATCTTATCAAACACAAATAATAAAAATGTAGCAGGGTCTTATAGGTTTAAAATTTTAGCAATGAATATTTTGATAATATATAGTAGAAAACGCCAACTGTATCACTCCCTAATCCAATTTGCAGCATAAAAATAACACATGTTGCAATTACAGCATATCAACCTATTTTCATTTCAATGCAAAATAAGTCTATAATGCTTAGGTGGCTGTGAAAAATAAAATCCATGACAATTGTTTTTATTAATCACAGCTGTCAGAATACGCTTAGAATAGTTTTGGGTAGTTAAGGTTTTCAAAATGGGTAGAGGAAAGGTTATTAGTGAGAAAATTCAGTTACTGATAATTAAATTTTTTAATTCTGGGAAATCAAACTCAGAAATTGCAACTTTGTTAGACTTATCGCAGTAGAGTGTGAGATATATTGTTAGAAGATGTAACGTAACCGGTTCAGTTAATATTAAGCAACCCTATGTGAAAAAAAGTAATATCACAAATGCCGACTGAAGAGCGTTAAGAAGAATAATCGTGAAAAACAGGCATGCCAATTATTTAAAATTAAGTGCTCTGTGAAGTGACGCTGTTGGAAGGAGAATGTCGAGGTCCACAACTCATAGAGAGGCCCACAAACTGGGATTTAGCACTTGCAAGGTATGTTTTCTTATTAAAAAAAGTGAAGTAAAAACCTAAAGTTGCACAACTTGTTTATAGGCCAAAGAAAAGCCACTATTAACTCCACTGCAAAAGAAAAATCGGCTTAGATGGGCTAAAGCAGATAGACAATGGACACCTCAACAATGGTGTGCAATACAATGTAGTGATGAGGCCCGATTCGAAGTTTGTGTTGGTGACAGTCGCAGTAGAGTTATTCGCAAAAAAAATTAAGCATTCCATGTTGACTGTCTGAAAAGAAAAGTGAAATTTTTAGCATCCATTATGGTCTGGGGCAGTATGTCATCAAAAGGAGTCGGAAAACTTCATTTTATTGATGGAAATGTGGATACAAACAAATATTTGGCAATTTTAGAAGAATCGCTTTTACGAGTGATGGAAGAATGTTTGACATACGGCAAAGATTTTGTGTTTCAGCAAGATGGTGCAGCGTGCCATACCTCAAAAAAGGCTATAAAATGGATGGAAGAAAATAATGTACCACTTTTGAAATGGGTTTCTAGCAGTCCAGATCTGTCCCCAATTGAAACTTTGTGACACGAGATGAAAAAGGTTCTACGACAACATCCTGCTCGTACAATCTCCGAAATGAGACAAAAGCTTCAAGAAATATGGGATTGTTTTGCATCAAATGTTTGCCAAAACTTGGTTAACACTATGCCCCAAAGAATTTCAGCCGTAATAAAAAATAAAGGTGATGTTACCCAATGGTAATCTTTCAATTGTTGCTTTGTTAACTTCGCGCATTTATTGGCAAATTGTTTATTTGTTCAGATGTTCTATTAGTTATAGGTCTAAGTGATTTCAAATATGTATTTTTTACGACTAGAGACTTTTTCGAATTTCAATTTTTGCTCATACAGTGTGGTCAAAAACGCAAATTGTAGTTTTTCTCAAAAATTTCAAATGCATTACCACGTATATTTGTGCAAGTTTGGATTCAATTTTTTATAAGCTTTGTTTTGTTACTAGACACATAAGTGTTTTTACGACCATTTTTTCGGCCCCTAGATACACTACTGAAAATCGTTTTGAGGTAAATAAATAAGGATGTACAATCTAATAAAATTTTGACAACACGTTAACCAGTGAGAGCTTCAGGTGACTTTATCCATTTAAAACAATTTACTCGTTTTGATGGCCAGGTACGACTAGCCCCAATGCAGTATTGTTATTGGCTCAATGATGACATTTTTGAAAACCACGATCTTTGATCTGAAAGATGAACTTTTGTTGAAGATCCTAGCCCAGTGGTCGCCAACTTTTTCAGTGTGTTAAACTAATTTGATAATTTTGGAATAAACACTGAGCTACCTAGCTGTAAGCAATGTAAGCCAACTTGAATGAAATTATACACAGTTGTATGCGACATGCACGCATTTATTTTATTAATACTAATACATACTAATGAACTTAAATAAACTAAAAACTGATACATACTACGTCCATTCCTACCAATCGTAGGTATTTGAAAGATAAACAAAATTATTCGTCAGCATACGATTTAATATAGATAACTAAAAATAAAAAAGCAACGCATTATTTTAAGCAACAAAAACATGTCATGTCATGACACTCAGACTCACTGACATTTTTTTTTAATGATTGGAGTATAATTTACAACTGCCAGTCGAATATAATTATCCAAATGTTCATCTGTCAGCCGATTACCGTATTTGCTTTTAACGAAGTTCTTATACACAAATAGGTTGAACTAAATAACGCTTTCACTTTCACAATTTTTATCTTTACTTAATGAAGGCCAGATATGCTACATTTTGTATTTGAGACTGATGATTTTAAAGCTAGGTATATCATTTTGAAACGCAATCACTTCCATTTCTGTCGCAGCGATGACTTCGCTAAAATTTTGCGTAACAGAAGTTGGAAACTGTTGGATATCAATTTCGATGGAGGGTGAAACAACAAATCGCGTCAGTACAGCAATTTCGTTGAAATCCTTCAATAAATTTTTGAAGTTATCCTTCAAGTTAGAATCTATTTCTACATGATATTTACTGTCTTATGGTTCTAATGGGCATTGAGATATATTTTCTGAAAGGACAGGAAAATGCCTGGTATCGCCATCGATTAAGTTTTGTTCCCAAAGCTCAAGCTTTTTGACTAACGCTTTTACATCAGAAATCATCTTTGTCTCCCCCCTGAAGTTGCAAATTAAGTTCATTTAATTTTTCTATAATATCCACAAGAAAACCAAAATCTCTAAGCCAGATTGAATGTTCCAGCTCCGGAATCGGTTCATCACGTTGTTTGGAAAATTGAACTATGGCAGATATGATATCATTAAAACGTTTCAACACTCGTCGCCTACTTAACCATCGTACTTCAAAGTGAGGAAGTAGTTCCCCGTATTGACAGTCAATTTCATCGGCCAAAGTTTCAAATAATCTTTTTTGTTGTTGTTTTTTATTACCAATTTCATACACTAACACTAACACTCGTCTTCCAGTACAGTGTTACTGTTAGTTGTCCCCGATCCAGAGTCATGGTTCCAACATTTTCAAAATACAGTATTTCTGATTATAGGTTCATAATAAGCAATCAAAAACGACCAAGTAAGAGTATAGGTTTAGGCTTCCCGAATAAGTTTTCTTTGACAGATTACACTGGACAACAAATTTTAGTTTTTTAATTGTATCTTGTGGGAAAAGTGAACTTCTTTGTTAATTTTGGGGCGCTGAATCCAAAAATGACAATGAAATAAAAAAATTAGTTGCGGTTTTGAAAAAAAACTTTTTATTTTTAAGGATGTATTAAAAAAGTAACAAGATTCATAAACTTATAAGAATCACTATATGCGCTGTGTTTTTGCTGTTCTTTTATGGATCGTTTCTGGAGCATCACTACCAAGAGTCCAACAGTAGTCTGCAAGCATGGAAGGATTCCACTTTCCCTGGTACCTTTTTTCCATTGTTGAAATATCCTGATGAAAACGTTCGCTGTGCTCATCGCTTACGGCTCCGCAATTGTCAGGAAAAAAGTCCAGGTGTGAGTGACATATTACAGTCCATCTTTTGATACGATGACAGCATATTTTTGACAAGGGTTTTATAGTTGTCAGCTTTTCTATTTCCCAAGAAATTAGTGACCATCAGACGGAAATCATTCCAAGCAGTTTTTTCAATACCTGTTAAAGTGTTTTCAAACTGTGTATCTTTCAGAATATCTCGAATCTGTGGCCCAACAAAAATGCCTTCTTTAACCTTTGCCTCACTTAGTCTTGGAAATTTCTGACGCAGGTATTGAAAAGCTGACCCATCTCTATCTAATGCCTTGACAAAGTTTCTCATTAGGCCCAACTTGATATGCAGTGGTGGTAATACATTTTTTTTCGAATCTACTAATGGCATATGCTGTACATTTTTTTGACCTGGCTCTAGGAATTGACGAACAGGCCAGTTTTGTCTGGTATAATGAAGTGCCTTTGCCCGACTGTCCCATACACACAAAAAACAGCAAAACTTTGTGTAGCCTAGCTGCAGCCCAAGTAACATTGCAACAACTTTCAAATCGCCACAAATATGCCATTGGTGCTCATCGTACTTTATGCATGTCAATAGGTACTTCATATCGTCATATGATTCTTGTTCATTCATGTGAACTGCATACCCTACAGGAAGAGATGGTAAAATATTTCCAATATGCAATAACACTGCCTTTAAACTCAATGTTGAACTGTCTATAAACAATCTCCATTCTTCTGGGTTATAGCTTATATTTAAAGCCGCCAGTAAGCCGTTAGTGTTACTGCAGAAAACCAAGTTATTCTCCATATTGAAAAATGGTTCTAAGTCTTTGTGGCGTTTACGAAAAACACATACCGAAACATCGTCTTCTAACAAGTTCCACTGCTGCAGTCTTGATCCAAGTAACTCTGCCTTACATTTTGGAAGTTCTAAATCTCTTACAAGATCATTTAATTCTGACTGTGTTATTTTGTTGGGTTGGTGGCATGACGTGCTCGGTATAAAATCAGGATCTCTTGACGTTGATGGCGTATCTTCTTTCTGACGAATCACTCGATCGCCATGATCTGATTCGTTTTCTGATTCGCAAGTGTAGGATTCTGGGGGTTTTGGAATAGGATTTTCGTCACTGTGAGGCACAGGTCTCATCGCAGATGGTATGTTTGGGTAGTTAATAACCGATTTTTGGCTTGTCCAACACACTAACAATCATTAATATGATTTGTAGGCTCTCTCCAAACCATTGGGACAGCAAAGCGCATAGACCGTTTTTTGCCATTTAACCAGCTCCTCAGACTTGAAGCACATGTATTACAGCAGATGTGGGGTGCCCACTGTTTGTCTTGATCACCTAGTTTACAACCGAAATAAAGCTAATATGCCTTTGTTATTAGTGGAGTAATAGACCGTCTCTGAAACGCAAAAGTCACATCACCACACACGTAATAAAACTGATCTGGATTGTTCACACACTTTCGAGACATCTTGCATGAACGCTGTCAGCCAACTGAGGAAAAAATGGCTAATATAAAACAATATAATGTACACGTATGTATAACGTAACACAATCATGTCGATTACATCATCTTTCCTTGCCGAATATAAAAATGTAGCACGTGCATTCTTCTGAATTACAGTATATTAACACTGTCACAGCAGGAATACATATAATTACCGTATCTCTAAAATTTGAACTAATATTGAAAAAATAAGTTTCATTCCGGTTTTAGCACATTAAAAATAGTAATATTTTGTTGATTTTATTTAGCATATTTTTTGGCTGTTGATCAGTGTTATACAAGTCAGCAGTGATGCGTTGGGATTTTTGCTGTCCCTGAAGATACAAATTATTTGGATCAAGCAGAGGGAAAGTATATAGAGTAGTTTGATACTTAATAAAACCGTGTAATATCCCGCGTGGGAGTGTAAAAGCTAATCAACTACACCTTAGCATACGCTTTGAATTTTCTTCCAGATAATTCGACGGTGACCTTGAATTTGGGTTTAATTAACATCATTCAGGTCCATTTTCCAAATGAGACCATATATTTTTAACCCATTAGTGTAGTACCCAAATTAACATTTTTTCAGTTTTGTTCACAAAACCGGTTTTCTTTGGGCAATATATCAAACTGGATTATGAAATGGCAGGAATTTATGCGATAGGATTCTCAGATCGCTCAGTATAGGGTGTTACATATATATACTAAGTGACATATATATTCGAACACCCAGTTTAAATGGTTTTATTTTAATAAAAGTTGGTGAATGTATTTATCTTACCGTAAATAACAAGTGAACAAAATTTCAGCCTTATCAGTTGGATATTCCGGTTTTTATACTGCTTTTTTTTTAATTCACTATCGCTCTAAAAATGAATATTTCAGCCGCAGTAAAGAATCAACGTTGGCGGATTTTGGTTCTTGACATCCTTTACGATCAGTTACGATGCCTAGAGTTCGGAAGACCTGTACGATTTCGTCAACAATTGCAGTTTGAGTGCAAAGAAGTGTAGACACTGTGGTTAGGTGTTATCAGGCATGGCTTCGAGAAGGCCGTACGCAAAGAGCAAGGGGCACTGGACGCCGCCGTAGAACAACAGACCGTGAAGATCGCCGCCTAAGATTATTGGCCTTA
This sequence comes from Acanthoscelides obtectus, assembly GCA_963669975.1. Lineage (NCBI taxonomy): Eukaryota > Metazoa > Arthropoda > Insecta > Coleoptera > Chrysomelidae > Acanthoscelides > Acanthoscelides obtectus. The sequence goes on along the minus strand of CAVLJG010000001.1, from coordinate 120,723,613 downwards.
AGGGACCGTTTCTCCACTACCAGGTCCATTGCAAATGAATGGTTTGCAGAACACGGAAGACCTATTGGCATGCGAAGTGTTTACCGACGAATGAGAAGTTTTGGCTTGTTTTCATACCGGCCACACTGGGTAATCCCTTTAACTCGAAAACACCGACGTAATCGCCTTGAGTGGTGCAGACAACGGTCACTCTGGGATCAGGAATGGAACAGTATTGTCTTTAGTGACGAGTCTCGATTTTGTTTAGGTATGCACGATGGTCGTGCCAGGGTTAGAAGGCGACGTGGTGAAAGGAGGAATCCACAGTTTCTTGATGAAAGACATGTTCATCACACTGTTGGAGTTATGGTTTGGGGTGCTATAGCTTATGGTTCCAGGTCACCTTTAATCTTCATCAGAGGTAACATGAACGAGCAGCGATATATCCACGAAGTTCTAGAACCCCATCTTTTACCCTATCTTGACACCCTGGCAGATCCAACTTTCCACCAAGATAATGCCCGACCACATGTTGCAAGAGTCACAATAGACTTCTTTCAACATAATGATGTCACATTGTTACCATGGCCACCAAGATCTCCCGACTTATCCCCAATTGAGCACGTGTGGGATATGATGGGTAGGGGATTGCTCAATTTGCAACGTCCTCATCAGACTCTAGAAGCACTTCGAGAGGAGTTGGTGGTTGCCTGGAATGAAATATCACAGGAGGACATTGACCACCTGATCAGAAGCATGCCTAGGCGCGTTGGAGAATGCGTACCACATCAGGGTCCATCCACACATTATTAAAGATCAAAGGGCTTTAAAGCAGTGCAATCATTTTGATATGTTATGCTTCATTAAGTACTAATACAAAATTTTATTAAAATAAAACCATTTAAACTGGGTGTTCGGATTTATATGTCACTTAGTATATTTATTCAAATAAACGCAATCCCGATGGTCAGCTTATAAACCGTTTTGTGTGGTAGAAATAAAAACAGTCGATGCACAGGCCTACGTTATACTTTTTACATTGAGTCCTCGTTAAGCTCTTGCAAAGGTTCTCGGCACAACGTCTTTTGTCGTTAGGAATTTTTTCCACAAGGTGATCCATTCTATCATATTTAACGTCATCGGCCACCGCTTGTACATAGGAAGATAGCGATGCAACTCTTCCACCGCCTTTAGGTGCTAGTGAGTACTTCTTCAGATAAACTTGTACGACAATCCTTCTGAACTTTATTTGAGGGATTTGAGATTTGTTCGATTTTCTATATAAACACCATGCATTGTTGACTGCAACATCAACAAGCCATGTAAATAGCGACCAGTACCATTTCCTGTTTCTGATTTGAATCCTGTATTGACCAATGTTTTGATCCATCCAATCAGTACCACCCATTTTTTTGTTATACTCAGCAAGTAGTGCCGGTCGACTTACTTGTATGTGCTTCTTTTCCTTCTGCGAATATCGTGTGACGTTTGTCGCAGGAGTAACGCCATATCTGTTCGTAGCAACAGAAACAACAGAGTTGTCGACCCACTTTGCTACTAGTATACCATCAGTCCTACTGATTACATTTTCAAAATACCCCCTTTCCTTTTTCTGCAGATGTTTCTTATACAATAACAGACAGCAATAATACGGTTATCTCTCATAGTCCCTGTTCCTCCATATCCTTTCAAGCGCAGGTACGACAACAAACTAAAGGAAGTGAATAAATTATCAAAATAAAATGAGAATGGAAAGAACTTGATATTATCGGGTAGCCCTTCTAGCATTTTCACCAAAGGCGCTGCCGCTTTTCCGAAGTTCCTTTCTATTACGCTCAGGTGTAACCGATTTTCCTTGATATATTTCAAAATCGATCAGATAGCCCATTGTGGTGTTCAGACACCAAACCTTATAGCCGAATCTTATACCGTAATATACTAAGTGACATATAAATCCGAACACCCAGTTTAAATGGTTTTATTTTAATAAAAGTTGGTGAATGTATTTATCTTACTGTAAATAACAAGTGAAAAAATTTTCAGCCTTATCAGTTGGACATTCCGGTTTTTATACTGCTTTTTTTTAATTCACTAACGCTCTAAAAATGAATATTTCAGCCGCAGTAAAGAATCAACGTTGGCGGATTTTGGTTCTTGACATCCTTTAGGATCGGTTACGATGCCTAGAGTACGGAGACCTGTACGATTTCGTCAACTTAGTGAGTTTGATAGGGGCCGTATAGTGGAACTTCGGGATGCTGGACTTTCTTTTCGGGCAATTGCAGTTAGAGTGCAAAGAAGTTTAGACACTGTGGTTAGGTGTTGTCAGGCATGGCTTCGAGAAGGCCGTACGCAAAGAGCAAGGGGCACTGGACGCCGCCGTGGAACAACAGACCGTGAAGATCGCCGCCTAAGATTATTGGCCTTAAGGGACCGTTTCTCCACTACCAGGTCCATTGCAAATGAATGGTTTGCAGAACACGGAAGACCTATTGGCATGCGAAGTGTTTACCGACGAATGAGAAGTTTTGGCTTGTTTTCATACCGGCCATACTGGGTCCTCCCTTTAACTCGAGAACACCGACGTAATCGCCTTGAGTGGTGCAGACAACCGTCACTCTGGGATCAGGAATGGAACAGTATTGTCTTTAGTGACGAGTCTCGATTTTGTTTAGGCATGCACGATGGTCGTGCCAGGGTTAGAAGGCGACGTGGTGAAAGGAAGAATCCGCAGTTTTTTGTTGAAAGACATGTTCATCACACTGTTGGAGTTATGGTTTGGGGTGCTATAGCTTATGGTTCCAGGTCACCTTTAATCTTCATCAGAGGTAACATGAACGCGCAGCGTTATATCCACGAAGTTCTAGAACCCCATATTTTACCCTATCTTGACACCCTGGCAGATCCAACTTTCCAACAAGATAATGCCCGACCACATGTTGCAAGAGTCACAAGAGACTTCTTTCAACATAATGATGTCACATTGTTACCATGGCCACCAAGATCTCCCGACTTATCCCCAATTGAGCACGTGTGGGATATGATGGGTAGGAGATTGCTCAATTTGCAACGTCCTCCTCAGACTCTAGAAGCACTTCGAGAGGAGTTGGTGGTTGCCTGGAATGAGATACCACAGGAGGACATTGACCACCTGATCAGAAGCATGCCTAGATGCGTTGGAGAATGCGTAGCACATCAGGGTGCATCCACACATTATTAAAGGTCAAAGGGCTTTAAAGCAGTGCAATCATTTTGAAATTTTTATCATTTACTTATTATGCTTCATTAAGTACTTATACAAAATTTTATTAAAATAAAACCATTTAAACTGGGCGTTCGGATTTATATGTCACTTAGTATATTTGACCATACTCTTATCAATGATAGATCCTCTTCTGGAACAAAATACTTTCTACACCTGTCCCTTATTTTGTTTATAAACGGTCTGAGCTTCCAAAGTTTGGCATTCTTGTCAATATTCTCATTAGATGCCAAATGTAGAAACCTCAAACTTTGATCAAATCGGTTACGCCTCATAGAATTATAGACAAGATCATTTCTGGGCAGATCGTTATAACCGCTAATAAGTAATATACCGATGAAATATTTCATTTCCTCTTGAGACACTCTTGGGTCCGGTAGGTTTTTGAAAAGGGCATACTTGTTAGTTTCTTGCACTAGGAATAGTATTACGTCGTCGTCTATAAACATTTCAAATATATCTGCAACTGATTTGTTCTCAAGTGCTGCGTAATCTGCTTCAGGAAATGGCCGTTTGTTGTAAGTGAAGTCTCACGAAATCCACTCCCGAGTATCAGAAGTCTTTGGGTATGCCATATCAGCTGGAGTTGAATCCTTCTTTGATGAAGAACCATCCCCATTAGAGTCTGTATGTTCGGGATGAGCATCTTCTAACGTCACTCCTCCAGCTTCTGCAAGTAACCGACGTTTGCTCAAATGGTCTGGGTCCCCTCCTTCGTCCTAGTCTCCAGAATCTTCATCAGTCAGGACGGCAGGTTCCGGTGGCGCAATATAAATTGCCTCTACAGGGTTGTCTAAGTCATCATTTTCTCCAAAGACTATATATGGCTTCTTGAACAGTCACCCCCTGAAAAAATGCTGTTGCGTAAAAAAGTACAAATAATAGCAAAGTTGATGGTTTACTAACACAAGTATAAAACAAACAAGTTCACGTGGTAATGGCACAATACTTTACACCACATCTGCAGATGCTACTTTTGCAACTCTATCAAATTTATGTTATGGAATCTAACAACTATACTTACTCCTTATCGATGAAGTCCATTTTTGATGCCTTTTCTTGCACTAACAAAATTTGGCGGAGCGATACTTGGAAACAACAACACGATGCTTGATAAACACAACTAATTAAAACTCCTAGATCAACGCTTCTTGAGCGGGTGTAGATGTTAGTAGCCCAGCATTTGGGTTGCATTTGTAAGACTATTTTTCGTTACATAAATGTAGCGCTAGGAGCTAATGGGTTAATACAGAAAATTGCCAAGCCTAAAAATTCGACATCCAGGTGATTCCATGACCTCCAAAAAATTCTACCTTTGATGGTGGTCAAGGTCAAATCTCTAATTTGAGAATTTGATGTTCAGATGATCTGAAACCTAACCTTCGATAGTGTCCATTGGATGTTGAGCAATAATCATGACCAGTGTCAAATTCTTAGAGATCAAGGACAAAATATGGGATCTCATCAAACTAATGATTTGACCTTGCAACGAATTTGAGGGTCAATGCCAAAGTCAACTTCAAGGCCATCGCCAGATAGCCAGATAAAGGTCCTACGCCTATGTCTGGATAGAATTTCATTTAGCCTATTAGTTTTCGAAATCATCTGCCATATCTGGATTGCTTGCCTAAACCATTGATTCCCAAAGTGGTCTATATCGACCCCTAGAGATCTATGACAACCTGCAAGGGGTCTACGTCAGCGAAAAAAAACTTGGCGGTCGATGAAATGAATATGGGGGTGCACGATAGTGGATCTCAACACATACACTGATAGTACCTATTTACTTAGATCATACTATCCTATAATATCGAAACATATACATTATTTATACAAGTACCTATGAAGTAAAAAACTTATTATATATGTTTATAAAATTCTGTAAGTTGTAGGATGTTGGTATTCGCTTTGTGGTCGCAATACATTTTGAACTTGTAAAAACCTGAGAGTCGCAGTCTCAGAGCTTCGCTACCTTGCACTGACTTGTTCAATTCGTCGCTCTATAAATACGAATGTGGGACAAATACGTTTATTCGTTTCCTGAATCTTGAAAAGGAAAGTGCTAAGAAAATATTTAACAAAATATAAACAGATAGTAAATGACACAAATTATAGTGAGTCAGTGTTATTTTGTTTGAGAGTGTTGGAGAAAAGTAAGTACTTTATTTTTTATTAAATTTTAGTTTTGTACTCGTAGTTAGCAAAGATATATAAATTACGCCAATCATGACTTTAGTTATTAGTAGTTAAATATTCAATCATGCAAAATTACACGAGTACTCCTCAATAGTTTCTTTTTGAAAGTTTTATCAATCGGTAATATAATTACAGTGCAATCTCCGTAATTCGAGCTAATTGTTGCAAGAAGATGTTTGAATTATGGAATGTTTTCGGAAAAATCTAAAAATATTTTTAATATACAGCTGCTGGATTTTCTGTCTTATTTAAATAATTTAATTTTGCCCACAGATGACTGATGCCATGTCCGAATCTAAAACCAAATGTAGACAGTACAGTTTTGATTATTTGAAATTTGGCTTCATTCCATCATTGCCGGACAAACAATCGCCTATGTGCCTTTTAGGCAAAGTTTTGGGCAATGACGCTATGAAACCATCTAAACTGCAACATCATCTGAGAAGATGCCACCTTGATAAAACAGAGAAAGATCTGAAATACTTTCAAACACTCACAGATAAATTTCAGAAGAGACCTACACTGGACAGAATGTTCGCTTCGACGTCACAAAGAAATGATGATGGTTTGCGGGCGTCTCACAATATCTCGTTACTTATAGCAAAATCCTGAAAACCGCATACTATCGGAGAGAAGTTCACTTTGCCAGCCGTTGAAGAGGTTTTAAAAACTGTTTTACGCAAACCTGCATCTGATATCATTAAAAGAATTCCCTTAAGCAACAATACTGTTGAAAGACGTATTGATGAAATGAGTTCTGATATTGAAAGCTTCTTGTGTAATTATTTGCAAACGTGCCATTTCTCTATACAACTGGACGAGTCAACTTTATCTGATAATGCAGCATTATTATTGGCATATGTTCGTTTTATTATGAATCAAGAAATCTACGAAGAACTGCTCTTCGCAAGAACTTTGATAACCGACACTAAAGATGAATCAATATTTCATGTTTTGAAGGATTACTTCATTGAAAATGCAATTCCTTTATCAAATATAATATCAGTAGCTACAGATGGAGCACCTGCCATGGTTGGGCGTTATCGTGGATTTATAAGCTATTTAAAACAAAATGTGTCAGGGGTGTTATACATTGCGTCATCCATCGACAACATTTAGTTGCTAAAAATTTGAGTGTTAGATTGCATGAATCACTTCATTTAGTCATTGATGCAGTAAACCGAATCCGAAGCAACGCGTTGAATACGCGGTTATTTGCGCAGTTGTGTGAAGAAAATGACGAACAGTTTCATCAATTACCCCTTCACACTGAAGTACGCTGGCTGTCGAAAGGCTAATGTTTGACAAGATTCTTTGCACTTTTTGAGACTATTTTAGAATTTCTGGAAGCAAAAGATAAAATTTTAAAAGAAAATTTAATGAAGAGGAAAACAGACATCGCCTATTTAACAGATTTGTTTACAAAATTTAATATGGTTAATTTGCCATTACAAGGCGACAGTTTAAATTTGATTAAAACAAAATCCATCTTATCAGCGTGTCTTGCCAGAGTTAAACTAATGAAGCAAAATATTGGACGGGGCGAATTTTCTCAGTTCCCCAATTTGTCACAGACAAGCTGTCAGGAAGACGACGTTTCAACTTACGTTCAACATTTTAATGCCCTCTATTCAGATTTTGAATCGAGGTTTGAGGATATTTTTACTATGGTAATACCACCGTGGATAATTAATCCATATGGTGACATAGAAGAAACTAATGTCATAATACAAGAGGAACTGGCTGAACTAAGTACAAACGAAGAACTTTCAGTTCAGTTTAAAAACGGATATCAGCAATTCTGGCAGCAAAACAACATACTGTTACTTATCCCGTATTATGGAATATAGCGAGGAAATTCTTAATTTCCCTTCCATCGTCATACCTAGTGGAAAGGGGGTTCAGCGCTGTTACCAGTCTCCTAACGAAAAAAAGAAACAGACTGGACATCATTAGCCGAGGAGATTTAAGATTAACCCTTACAAAATTGACGCCAAATGTTGATAATTTATTATTAAAGCATCAGGTTCATCCTTCTCACTAAAAATATTGACTTATTGCTTATGTTATTTTATTTATAGTTTATTTTATGTTTATTGGTGCCTGACCAATAAATGCCCGCATTGGGAATAAGTGCCCACATTGATTTTTTTAAAGAACCCCCCTTTATAGAAAATATTTTTTTTTAAATTATTCTGAAAATTCAAGGATAGGTACACACTAAAATTCGTTAATTTTTTGCCTATTTTTAGATAACTTAAACATGTAAGAAGCGCAATTTTATCAAACTAATAGTGAAATTATTGTAGAACATACGTTTATGTTATAATTAATAAACGAACTCGCTTATTGTACTATTTTAAGTAAAACACTTTTTTTTTATTATTCACTTTTTTTTTATTTTATCCCTCTTATTTTTTTTTCAATGCGGGCACTTATTGGTCAGACACCTGTTTATTTAATGTTACGTATATTTTACATAACAGATACAAAATTTTATTTTGAGTAGTTTTAATTTAAATTCAATTAATAAATGTATAAATTAACATATATTTTTACTTTAAGTTTTTAACACTAAACTTCACTACAGTTAAAAATTTACAGGAAATCAATATCAGGTAAGTAGGGGGTCACCCAACAGGGAAAAACATGGAAAGGGGTCTACGACACAAAAAAGTTTGGGGAACTCTGGCCTAAACCTTACCGTATGTTGTGTGGGAGGGCCCGGTGAGGTGACGAAGCACGAAGACCGCCTTGGTCGGTGCAAGGGCGGACAAAACGGCCGATCGACAGCTGTCGATGGCCGACGATGCCTCGTCACTGCTGAACGCTCGATGGTGATCAAAGACTGCCGACGGTCTCTGGCTGGAAAGATGGGGATTATGGAGCCTGCAACCAAAATGAATATTCACTAACTTACGAGAGATCGGCACGGGCATTATGTAATGGCCGTAATCGCCATTCCCTAACAGACTGTTAAATTGTTTAACACATTGTTAAATCGGTTTTTGGTATTCGCCATCTACACATCATAGCAAACAGCGCGATGTTGACGTGGTAAACCACTAACTGACTCAGTGGCGGTTCCACTAGTTTTTTTTAAATATTTCGAACAATATTTGATGTATATCAGTGAAAACTGGTATACAAGGATTGTTTGGTACGACAAAACGAACCATGGGCATAGTTTTACTGTAGCCGCTAGAGGGCGCTCTCTACTGTACCTGCAGTGTATTAAAATGACCGAAAAATTGTTCTTAGTGCAATTTTTTGCTTTTTGAATAAAAAAAACTGATTCTTCGCACTTTTCTGCATAAAAAAGCTCTCCTGTGAGTTTTTGTTATAGTTAGCCGTTTTTGAAATATTTCGATTTTTAAGGTTTGATGCATTTTTAATTATTTATGGGAAAATAATATTTTCTTTACATTTTCAATATGGGCATTACAAGTAATTAAGATGATCGTTTAGATTGTGTTTTTAAACAGAGCAACAATTCCTAACTCCAAATAAACACAAAAAAACAGAAAACTAATTTGTTTAATTTTCCAATATTATTTTTGACAAATTAAATTAATTATTTACAACTAAAATGCTATTGGATAGTTAGGACAAACATACAAAATCTAAAGTAGTTGCTCGAAATGTAAACCCAATTGTTCAATACACAATTCACACCTACGAACGATCACATTATTCAAATAAGGCCTTATTTCATCACATGCATTGCTGATTCTGTCTATTAGCATATCTCTTGTGGTTACGGGAGTCTGGTACACTTGTTCTCTTAGAAATCCCCACACAAAGAAATCTAATGGATTTAGGTCAGGGGATCGTGGAGGCCAGGCGACTGGTCCTCCACGGCCGATCCATCTTTCTGGATAATTTTCGTCCAGCCAGTTTCTAACTATTCTCGAATAATGAGCTGGACAACCATCAAGCTGGAACCAGGCCAATCTTCTTAAATCTAACATAACATCATCCCACATATTTGCATGTTCAGCCTTTAAAAATTCCAAGAAGGTCGCAGCATTTAACCTTGCAGGCAAAAGGTAGGGTCTAAATAGTCGATTACGGTAGATACCAATCCACACGTTCACACTAAATTCATGCTGAAAGTGAAGCATGACTCATCGGTTCATAAAACGTTACTTAAAAACTCCCTATTATTATCAGTTCTATCAAGAATCCACTGACAAAATGTGATTCTTCGTTCTCGGTCCCCTGGTTGTAGTCCTTGCACAGGTTGCAAATGGTGAGGTCGTCTATGGCCATTTCTAAGAACACGGTGAACATGGCTTGCTGAAATTCCCAAGGCACCAGAAACTCTCCTAACACTTGTGGTCGGATCTCTATCAAACTCACGCAGAATCACACGGGTAAATCTGCGCTGATGAACATTTATGTTTTGATCCCTTTGGAGATTTCCAAAACCATTTTCAATTATTTGGCGATGCACTCTTACAAATACTGAGTGAGTTGGATGTCGTCTGTTTGGAAATCTTCGTGCGTATTCTCTGGCTGCTTCTGCTGCGTTTCCATTTACAAAGCCATACACAAAATAAATATCCGCTAACTCTTGATTGGAGAATAAAAATGGCATTTATATAAAACTTACAAAAAAAACAGGTTATAGAAACTAAATTTCGTGTATTCGCAATTGCAAAAAAGGTTTCAGGTTTCAACAGACAACAAAACTAACTGTCAACTAATTGACGTTTAACCTTATTCAGCTTTCAATTTCAAAAATATTTGAAGGCACAGCCTACTTCTAAAAATTATCGAGATACTGACTTTTTAACGTTATTTTATCATAAATAATTAAAAATGCATCGAACCTTAAAAATCGAAATATCTCAAAAACGGCTAACTATAACGAAAATTCACAGGAGAGATTTTTTATGTTGAAAAGTGCGAAGAATCAGTTTTTTTATTCAAAAAGCAAAAAATTGCACTAATAAAATTTTTCGGTCATTTTAATACACTACAGGTACAGTAGAGAGCGCCGTCTAGTGGCTACAGTAAAACTATGCCCATGGTTCGTTTTGTCGTACTAGAAAACCCTTGTATACCAATTTTCACTGTTATACATCAAATATTGCTCGAAATATTTAAAAAAAACTATTTTAGAAAGTAAATTTAAACACCCTGTATTTCGGAAGCCACGCATTTTTCGACCCATGTTTATATAGACTTTATGCATTAATTTTAAGAATTCTATCGAATCTTAAAGTTATGCAACAATAAACTGAAACACCCTGTATATATATAATATCCATTTAATAATATCTCATATAAAGTCCGAGCCTCCCTGACATTCAATCGTATAACATCAAACCGATCTAGTGGTGAGTGACCACTCTTACTCTTGCCGCCGCCGACGGGTGACGGCGGATGACGACGAATAGTCGCATATATGCGATCATGTACCCGGGATTAGCGTGTTTCTTTCCCTACTGTTCTGGTTGCGTGTGCATTTTATGCAGTAGTTGGTTGTAGTAGTTAAAAACCTCGAAGTTTTCGAAAGTTGTTAAAAGCGATTCATGAGTAATAGAGTCGCAGACGCGGGCGGTGGTGCAGACCACGAATAAAGGTAACAAATAAGACGGCGTTGCCGTATTTAGGTAAACGTACTTTATAGGTATTGTTCGAAGTTATCGCCGTTTGATTCAAAAACACAGGTGCGTGCACGACGTAGCCAAACATCGGTGCAGGCTTTTAAAATGGAGTCCCTCCCCCGAATGAAAGCACCAGCTTGTTCAATTCTGAGACGAAGTTCGTCAACCGTATGCACTTCAGTTTTGTACACTAAGCGTTTCATTTCTCCCCAAAGAAAAAAATCACATGGTGTTAAGTCTGAAGATCGCGGAGGCCACGCTACGGGTCCATTACGTCCGATCCACCTATTCGGAAATAATTCATTCAAAGACTCACGCACTTCGCGTCTAAAATGGGGCTGTGCACCATCGTGCAGAAACCACATTGATTGTCTTACACTTAATGGCACATCTTCTAACAAGGAAGGCAAAATGTTGCGTAAAAAATCTAGGTATTGCATCCCGTCCAATCGATTTGGGAGAATAAATGGTCCAATGAGCATACCGTTCACCATGCCAGCCCAAACATTCACCGAAAATGTTTGTTGAAAATGTGCTCGACGGACAGCGTGCGGATTTTCTACTGACCAAACATGAGTGTTGCGAAAGTTATTCACCCCATTACGCGTGAACGTAGATTCATCTGTCACCAATATGCACTTGAAAAAGTCCGGATTATTGTCATGTTGATGCAACAACCACTCACAAAACCGCACTCTTGCTGGAAAATCGTCAGGTTGAAGGGCTTGTACACGTTGGACGTGAAACGGATACAGCCCCTCTTCACGCAGCGTTTGCCACACTTTAGTTTTTGATACTTGCACTTCTCTAGCCACGTCTCTAGTGCTTGTTGTTTTTTGAAACGCAATCGATTATACGGGTTCGTTTACCTCTACACGCGTGACCGTAACCGTCAGTTGAAGGTTGCATACTGACCTGACACACTGACCCCGACCCAGTTCTGTCGTCGGGTTGAGCTAGTGTCCTAGTACCACTCGGAGATGTCGCGGGTCGCGGCTACAGGACGGTATTCAGATATTTTTGATATTGCAGAGCCCTTTATCTCGGTTCCCTAAGACATTGGTGTATATGGTACTAAGAAAAATTGCTTATGTTTTCAAGATCTACACGACGTGTAAAGGAAAACCCCAACTTTGCGGTATTTTACAATAGCATCTTGAGCAGATTTGCCTTCTTGAAAACCATGTTGCTGTTCCGCTATTAAGTTATATTTTTTTGCAAATTCGGTGAATCGTTTTTTAACACTTTTTCAAATATTTTAGAAGAATTGGTTAAGATGGAAACTGGTCGATAGTTGATGGGTTTTTCTCTTTCTCCAGATTTAAATAATGGTTTTACCATAGTGTGTTTTAAACATGTAGGGAATATTCCTTTATTCATACAAGAATTTATCAAATATGACAGTATGCCGCAGATGTTGGAATTTATTCTCTTGAGAGTATATGCTGTTATATTATCTAGACATTGGGATTTTCTTAATTTCAATTCATTGATTATTGTCTTTATTTCATGCGTTTCGGTCGGTTCCAGATATAGGGAGTTATATAATCTGGTCTTACTATAATTTAATTTCTCCGCGTTTTTTATGTTTTCTTTCAAGCTTTTCCAGATTTTTTAAAAATATTCACAAAATTCATTTGCGATGTCTACATCATTACTAGTTCACTATTTTTTTTTAATTGTACTAATTTTGTTGTTTTGTGTTTTGCCTTGTATTTTATTGATAAATTGCCACATTTTGGACGAACAATTTTGTAGATTATCAAACTCTTCTTGGAGATATTTAATTTTAGCCTCTTTAATTATTTTTGTCAATCTGTTTCGATATGGTTTAATCGCATATGGATCATTATGTGTATAAAATCAGTGAAATTTGCTGTGTGAGAAAGTTATTTCTAAATATGCTGCCAAGGAAGCATATCTATTAGCTGTGCCCGACGAATTATTTGTGTTGTGCTTTCTGAAGAGAGGTTATGTTCAAAGTTATAAATTACGAAAAACTTTGAGGAGAATTACGGGAAATCACCATCGCGTCCGCGTTATGTGTAATTACTGTTAGCATGTATATGACTTGTAATTTGACAGTGTACAATGAGTATAATTATTTCTCATCTCTCTCATTTTTTAGATTCAGCAAATTTGCAAATGTAATTTCCAGAATGGATAAGAACAAGTGAATACGCAACTAATTTCTAGCTTTGAATCTCGATTAAGTGTATTTGAGACAAGAATCCAATCGAATTATCATCGACACATATAACTTACAGCTTAGAGATCCAGTAATGCCATCCCTGAAGCAGATTTTACAACTAAGGCTCAGTTAAAAAAAAAACAGTAAATGTCAAAAAATAGTATAATGTAAAAAAATCGATATAACCTCACTTTTCAAGATAGGTAATACCCGTGCGGTTCAATATGCATTGCCATGCGTTAAAAGCAACAGACAGTTGCTAGCTGTAAACAACTCATGGAGTTTCTAACGCTGGAAGGTCCGCCGTTCATATTCTCAACTATATTATAGAGTTGTTAAATTTGTGGAGACTGAGACTTTATTGAAAAATTTTATATATTACCCCGCATCGTAAAATACAATTTATCACCTATTCAGACCATGGTTTTATGACGTCAGGCTGATTACAGTCCATATTATATGAAAGAAGGAATTTTAACGGTGATAAATTTACGTGACCTCTTTTAAGAGTTCTTTTAAAAACTAACAATAGGAAAATTTCATGAATACCGACGTTGTCTGTTGACATCGTTGACAGAATGCTAATGAAAAAACTCACATTTACTAAAAAATATAGCTGAGGCGAAACTTTCCTTGATATAAAAGCATAATTAACCTGTCTAAGAAGGAGAATGATTCATAGGTACGGCAGCACCTGTCTCCAAATGACTAGACCTATATCGTACTGATGGTTGCTAAAAAGCATGAAACAGCGTTGTGTACCATTGGTTACTGTCACCGGCAAAGATCAGACAGATCCTATTTACTCTGTATATTTGAGTTAATTTATAAGATGCAATAACGCTGACTACTAAAAGCCTTTTGATGCAAAATTTCAAAACAAGAAGCACTTCATCACAAGCCACTGTAGCCTTTATTGCATAAGAAAACTGAATTCCATTCACATCAAAGCGCTTTTTCACGCTCTAGACGGTGCTTATGCTCTTAATAGCTAACCAACGTTCATGAAAGGATCCTCAGTTTTCCTTTCGGTTTTGAGTGGAGAGTTCGCGTTTCTTTATGAACGAGTGGCGTAGAGGAACATTATCAGTTAGTGCCGTAAGTCTTGTTTTGTATCTTCCAATTCAAAGCTTTGGCAACGAGTTTTACGTTTTTTCGGAATTTCGATTCAAATGAATAATCCTTTAATTCATACAATTTCAGAAACTCTTGCATATGAAGATCGCTCGAACTTGGTTTGTTTTATTTAAACTTTGATTTCGTATGATTCGAAATTAAAAAAATTGTATGTGTTAAATCATTATAACACTTCAGTACGTCACACTGAGAATTTGCTTTCCATTTTACCCCTCCCAGACTGAAATCCTGGGAGCGCCACTGTCTGTGCTTTTGATGTTTAATCATTTTGTATTATTTTTTGTATGTGACAATTTCCTACACTGTTGTACAGTCAAATGAAAAACAAAGTTGAAACTGACGACGCCATTTTATACTAAGTGACATAAATCCGACCACCCAGTTTAAATGGTTTTATTTTAATAAAAGTTGGTGAATGTAAATGTATTTATCTTACTGTAAATAACAAGTGAAACAATTTTCAGCCTTATCAGTTGAACATTCCGGTTTTTATACTGCTTTTTTTTAATTCACTAACGCTCTAAAAATGAATATTTCAGCCGCAGTAAAGAATCATCGTTGGCGGATTTTGGTTCTTGACATCCTTTACGATCTGTTACGATGCCTAGAGTACGGAGACCTGTACGATTTCGTCAACTTAGTGAGTTTGATAGGGGCCGTATAGTGGGACTTCGGGAAGCTGGACTTTCTTTTCGGGCAATTGCAGTTAGAGTGCAAAGAAGTGTAGACACTGTGGTTAGGTGTTGTCAGGCATGGCTTCGAGAAGGCCGTACGCAAAGAGCAAGGGGCACTGGACGCCGCCGTAGAACAACAGACCGTGAAGATCGCTGCCAAAGATTATGGGCCTTAAGGGACCGTTTCTCCACTACCAGGTCGATTGCAAATGAATGGTTTGCAGAACATGGAAGACCTATTGGCATGCGAAGTGTTTACCGACGAATGAGAAGTTTTGGCTTGTTTTCATACCGGCCACACTGGGTCCTCCCTTTAACTCGAGAACACCGACGTAATCGCCTTGAGTGGTGCAGACAACGGCCACTCTGGGATCAGGAATGGAACAGTATTGTTTTTAGTGACGAGTCTCGATTTTGTATAGGCATGCACGATGGTCGTGCCAGGGTTAGATGGCGACGTGGTAAAAGGAGGAATCCACAGTTTTTTGTTGAAAGACATGTTCATCACACTGTTGGAGTTATGGTTTGGGGTGCTATAGCTTATGGTTCCAGGTCACCTTTAATCTTCATCAGAGGTAACATGAACGCGCAGCGTTATATCCACGAAGTTCTAGAACCCCATCTTTTACCCTATCTTGACACCCTGGCAGATCCAACTTTCCAACAATATAATGCCCGACCACATGTTGCAAGAGTCACAATAGACTTCTTTCAACATAATGATGTCACAATGTTACCATGGCCACCAAGATCTCCCGACTTATCCCCAATTGAGCACGTGTGGGATATGATGGGTAGGAGATTGCTCAATTTGCAACGTCCTCCTCTGACTCTAGAAGCACTTCGAGAGGAGTTGGTGGTTGCCTGGAATGAGATACCACAGGAGGACATTGACCACCTGATCAGAAGCATGCCTAGGCGCGTTGGAGAATGCGTAGCACATCAGGATGCATCCACACATTATTAAAGGTCAAAGGGCTTTAAAGCAGTGCAATCATATTGAAATTTTTATCATTTACTTATTATGCTTCATTAAGTACTTATACAAAATTTTATTAAAATAAAACCATTTAAACTGGGTGTTCGGATTTATATGTCACTTAGTATATATATCGCCTACCTTTCCTGTTCCCAGTCGGCGATATCCGATCTGACGCGACGAGCAGATGTTGTATATCAACGGCTGACTTGACCCTTCTGGGCGGCGGTGCGCCCATCGTGAGGGCAGCCAATGCACCGGGACTGCCCACAAACACGCTGTTCTGCCTGGGGCGGCGAATAATGGGCGAGGGCAGAACGGACAGAGGATCAGTCAGCGCGTTCACGTTGTATTTTGAGAAAGACATGCGCGCCTGGAAGAAAGAGAATAGGGTAACAACGTTGCCAAGTTTATTAGTATAGCAGTAGATCTGCTACAAAGTTCGACAAAATGGTACGGGGTAAGATTAATAAATGCAATTATTGGAGCAGATTCTAGTGTCCGTTGTATATTAAAAAGGCAATGCAAGCCTGAAAAAAAAAACAGAAATTGTATAACCAGTAGTTGTACAACATTGTACAGTAATTCTAACTATCAACCTGAGACAGGGCACTACATTTGTACAGGGTGTGATAAAGCCAACTGAGCAGCTTGGAAAGGCTATAAAAAAAGATAGAAAAAATGTTTCTAATTTCGGATTGAGCAGATTGAACCGTTTGAACTTTGTCGTTAACAGGATCATACAACTCTCAACATACACATATCGTGAGATATACAGGGTGATTCACAAGCCGTGGCCAAAAATTAAACATCATATACTGGACCGCATTTGCAGGCGGCTCCTGTATGTAACATTTTTTCCTCTGGGGCTTCATTAAAAAGATACGGGGTGTTGAACTTTGAAAATAAAAAACATTTTTATTTTTAAACTTATTATTTTTTTTGAATGTGGGCAATACTTAGATAAATTAATTACTTAATAAAAAATTGTTTTCTATTGTTAAACTTCAAAGCCCGTATCTTGTTAATGAAGCCCTCTAGGGCTCAAATGCGGTCCTGTATATGATATTTCATCTTTGGTCATGACTTGTGAATCACCCTGTATAGCTTTCACTTCTTCAATAATTTGTTCTCCAAGCTTCAATAAATTGTAACGGTGGATACCTGAGCGCCTGCTCCTTTAGATATCTTTAGGGACGATTTCACCAACATTAATATTATGAACCAGTGGTATCGAAATGCAATTTTACAGAAGCTGTCAAAGGTCTCTGAATATTAGTGATTTCTATTGAAATATTGAATAAAATCGTGAAAATTCGACTGTATTATAAACAAGACCACTTTTTGATTCCAACATGATGCTTTTGTACAGAAAAAACAGGACAACTTTCATGTATTTTGATATATGTTATAGGTTTACATTTTACAATCCGTTATCCTCTTCAGCGAATGGGAATGCAGCAAATAATAGGTCGATTTTCTAACTGTTAAATTTGGCAGCAGATTTGGACATTTGTTAATGCTTGGCACTCTCGAATTTACCAACTTCAATATACTGAAAGTTATCATTACATACCTGTTGAATAGTATGGATTTGTCTGTATTTTATAAGAAAATAGAATATAAAATACATTCCATCCAATTCCTCATCTTCCTTCACGTCATAATAGTAATCATTTATTAATTTGAGGGTTAATGAATTTATTCAAAGCAATAAAAACATTATGTCCTCTCCATCCTAAAACACAGATAATATGTGTAAGACGTGTCAATCCCTACATCTCCCTGATGCATAATGCAATTACTATGACATAGACAAGAAATTATGAAAAATGTTTTACAAATAATGTCTTTTAAGTCCAAAAAACCATAAAAACTAGTAATGTTTTTCTTTTTGACTGGCGGGGATATCTATCTGTCACTCGCAGGGTTGCCAAGTCTAACGGGTGCGAAATGAATCTTTTACATTTGCTGGTTTTGAATTTTTTTCATGAAAATTTACTAGGTATCATGATTATAAGCATCTTTGGTAGATTGTTCGATCCGGAATGGGACAGATCTCCTATTTATGAAAATATTTTTGGTATCATCTAGCCGTTGCAATCAGTACACAAACACTGTGACATATGATTTATAGCATAACCCGCTGCCCTATCAATACAAATTTAACATACAGGTCACCTAGCCGTGGGGATGCAGTGGTCGGATGAATATCACGGCAGCAGCTGATGATTTGGGTATGTCTGGTAACAACGTATGAAGTGAAACTCGCAACTTCACAAATTTGAAGATTTTGTACAATTTCTTTGAAAATGATGAAAGATATGTCTGATTTGGCAGAGTAATGTCGCAGCCAAATGGCAGTCACTCTTTCTGACACAGTCCGGATCGAAAGATGACGATACTCGTGAAATGTATTGATACTTCTTAATATAGCATCGTATCGAACACCCTACTGTCAAGATGTATAACTCAAGGTACCGACGGAGCTATTTTGCGGCGTCATGGAAATAATTTTAAATTTTCATTTGCATTTTTTCAAGTGTTGTGCAATGATTTTGGGAAAAATATCACGAATAGTCTTATAAAGCATAGTAGAGTATATTTCAACAGTTGGCGGAACTTACTCCACTGGGACCAGGAGGGTGAAACGGGATATTAATGAACAATCTGGCAACTCTGTCGCACCCTCACAAAATGGCCGCTGACAACGACACAAGTCACCGTGTTGTCATTGAATAGCATGGAATTAAACCTTCGGAGTATATGTTTTGTGACTGGTACCAAGAGGTCACACATCCCACACATGTGTCACTCCTTGAAATGCAATAATCAGCTGTATTTAAATAATGTCTAATATAAATATAACCTAGAATGTTTACTCGTGAAAAAAGATAAATATGGCAAATTTGTAGTTTTTTTGCAGGTTTTAGGTTTGCTGGTAGCTTTAAGGCATATATTTGGGAATTTCTTAATCGCTGTGAATATAGTGTGGATGTTTGTTCATTTCCTGAACAACGAAAAATAGTCAACTTTATGAATGTATGGATATCAAAAAACCTGAATGGTTTTGTGGGAATATCAATCTAAGGTGGCATAATGTTTCTGATGAACGGCAGGTAAATGAATGAATGTTTGGAAACGAGCAACATCTTTTGGTAGAGCCTGTCATCAAGTAGGTGCTTAATGGCTATCTGCAAGAGGTTTATGGGAAAAAACACCCAGTATCGCATATCAATTGAAGAATATAATATAAACATTAATAAAAAATCAACAATAGTAATTAAAACAAACAAAAGTCTAACATTTCTTTAAATTTTGACTGAATTATATGTAATTTCTTAATATTCAATAAGCTGGAGATGTTTCAATGACAAGTTGTCATCTCATACTTTGACAGTATTTTGTTTTCAACATTTCATAGCTATTGGTTGCTAAAATTTGTTGATTGGAACTTGAAGCTCATTCGTTGTATTTGACGATCTGTTACCCTATCGGTGGAGAATAAGGGACTGTTGTTGGTGGAATTGGCCCTTGGAGAAACAAATCACGCATGCTGGAAATATTTATTTCAAAACATTCACTGAATGTTTGGCGAGGGCTGTAGTTCCATACCTTAATGCTTCTTCTTCAACAAGCTCTTCCAATTTCGGTAGAAATTAGATAGGTCACCTCAAATCTGTGAAGCTACGGAACAACTTTATAAGTTTAGGAGGGTTATTGATCAAAATAATTGTAGTCAGACCTTTCGTATATTTAAACAAGGATTTTGATATCGACGTTGCACTTGACCTTGAGCCTGACCTTCAAGACCGCGATTCTCAGTTAAAAAAATGGCGCCAAGTAGATTGACTCTATAATTCCTACGTCTCCGTTGAAGGTTTCCTTGAAAGGGGACGATTCAAATCGTTTTAAAGAGAAATATAATCGTTTTTAGGTAAATTCATTTAGATACGATGAAGCTTTAACCTCTGCATATCAAAATATATGAAACAAATCTATCATATTTCTGTTTTCAGTGCAGATGTACGAGAAACACTGACTTATTATGTCTAGCAGGTGCATATTATCATTGAAATCAGCAGATTCTGAAAAATAGAGGGTATTTCTCTGAGACCAAGTATGCGACAACAGCAATTTTATTTCCAAAATCTACGACAACCTAAACGATGGGAGTAGTGAGCTCGCGACAATATTCAAACTTCGCTTTACAAGTTTTTTGTTGCTTATAGATATCTACATCACACTAGTCCGTGCTTCTCATCTATGTCGGTTTGTCAATCCGCATGTGTTGCATATCGATGCACCATAAATACTGAGTCACTTTTCTTGACGAAAAATTAGAGGTTAGACGAAATGTGTGGTGCATTTAAGGATCATAAAATTCAGAAAAATGTATGTGTACATATAAAAACAGTTATCATTTACAAAAGCATCGTAGAATGCTAAAATGGTATGTACTCCTGATATTCGAATATTTCCGAAATATACAAATGTCTCTCCTATAGTAGTGTGTCAGTGACGACACCACCGCAGACGAGTTGGTAGTAGTGACTGCCACGTAATTTCATGAGCACAGGTAGTTTAAGTCCTCAAGACTTCTTATAACTCCCTAATCAAGATCACCTACACTTTCAAGGTCATACGGCCAAATCACTCAACGTTTAAAAGTCTCGCGATTTCAAGCACACACCGCTTCAAGCTCATTTGAAAATTCAAGATTGCACAACTTCAAGGTCGTTGGCATTTTGCAGTCAAGTTCAGCTTCCAATGCCGTCCCAAAACCCCATCTACTAGTACCAATATCTTTACACTTAAGAAGCTCATTATTAAATGTCTTTTGAGCAAGGCTTTACCGTGAGTGTGTTATGCATTATTTTCTGTGTAGCAAATTAATTGCCTGCAATATTTCCAGGGAGCTGAAGTGAATATAATCAGATAAAAATGGCCTCGCCCTCACCCCGGAAGCCTCATTAGTGCGCTCTATAAATTGCAGCGGAAGCACATGAAAAATTATTCCAGCATCCATCGCGATAAGGACAAAATATCAGCAGCATCTTCGCTATTCGTTTCGCTCTATCGCGAACCAATTACAGGATAAGTTCGTCTTTTTGCTATGTCAGTATATTAATGGACTCGTCGCTTACAGTTTTTGCTTTTGTTAGAAAATAATGAAAGACTCCAACTTGGAGGCAGGCTTCGTTAGCAGGTTGGTATCGTTTTCTAAGGTCGCTCAAATTAATGTCAAGTAAAGATACTGACATAGAAAAAAAAACACCCAGTTATACTTTATCTGAAGTCACTTGAAACACTGTGAAATACCGGGTGCGTTTTATATATCTATATTTAACACGCTCTGTTGCTGCAAAAATCGCCAAATTTCGCAGCAAATATCCCCCGTATAAGAGATCAAAGGCAGTTTCACCGGTCCACGTGGAGTAAAGCACGCCTATGCGTGGATGTAGCCAATGAGAAAGCGTGTATTTCAGAGCTCGGAACAAGTGCAGGTGGATACTGAAAATTGAAACAGTTTAGCCAGTGCCATGTAGCGGTGAATAAACGTGTTTTCTTTAGTCTGTCCGTGTTTTTTCATAGATTTTATTAGTTTGTGTGTTTTTGACTTTTGAATACTCAGTTTACTTGTTGATTTAATTGTTGTGTTGATTGTTCTTGTGTGTCCTAAATATGGCTCTTTGGAGACCTTAGGAAAATGCTCCAAGCCACGAGGAGATGGTTGATAAACCTGTGCAGGCAGAATTCTTTTCATAAAGATTTAGAGGAACAGACCCAAAGAGTAATCCTAAATATGTATGATTGCCTGGAAAACGAAAATCCAGATTCCTCGCAAAATCAAATTTTAAACAGAATTTGTATCCTGACAAAAATCAGTCGGTCTACCATTTATCGGGTTATAAAAAGGGGAGATGTAGTCAACCATTCCTTCCACAGAAAGCGCATAGGGCAAAAATTAAAAAGAATAGACGTGGGTTTTCAGGAAGATATTCGTCGTATAATATACGGATTTTATAAAGAAAATTGGTGCCCACGTTGGAAATGATACGGGATAAATTAAAAGATTATCCTGAAGATTTTTATAATTACAAATGCTTAGACTCACTGCACTGTATTGTAAAACTGTGTGGTTTTCAATACAAAAAATTAGATAAAAGAATGGTGATTATGGAGTCGTCTCGAATCGTTGAATTGCGCCAAGAATTTTTGCACAAAGTTAAAATCTATAGAGAGCAGAAAAGAAATCTGATTTACCTGGATGAAACGTGGTATGATACCCATGATGTTGTGCAGTACGGCTGGGTTGACGACAGCAACAAGTGCATTTTAAATGCACCATGCAACCGTGGAAAACGAATCATTATTCTCCATGCTGGCAGTGAAAATGGATTTATACCTAATGCCTTGCTGTTATCCGCCAAAAATATCAAAGAATCATGTGCCGACTATCATGAGGACATGACCTTCGACTTATTTGAAAAGTGGATAGAGCAGCAGTTAATACCAAACATTTCCCCAAATTCAGTGATTATTATGGACAACTTATTTGAAAAGTGGATAGAGCAGCAGTTAATACCAAACATTTCCCCAAATTCAGTGATTATTATGGACAATGCGCCATACCATTCCCGACAGAAAAACAAAATTCCGAATACAGGCACAAAAAAACAAGACATTATTGATTTTATGAAGGATAAGGGAATGGAAATACCACAAAAATCAACCAAAGCCATATTATTGGATCTTATTAAAAGACAAAAATTTGAAAAAGAGTATGTTGTTGAGAATCTGCTTCAGCAAAATGGCCATGAAGTATTACGCCTACCTCCCTATTACTGCATTTTTAACCCGATTGAGTTGGTCTGGGCTGCTTTAAAAAAAAGTAAGAAAACATAATCAGACCCCTCAATTAAGTGAATCGCTATTGGCCACAATAAGAGATGCAGTATCTCATATTGCTGCCACAGACCTATGGAAGCAGTGTTCTAGGCATATTATTGAAAAAGAAAAATGAATATTGTGTTTTGCCTCCTGTAAATCCCGTTGTAATTCCTCTACAAGATGACTCTAGCGACAGCTCCGCAGGCGAGGATGATATATAAATACCTATAATGTAAGTCTTTATATACCTTTTTATATACCTACCTGCTATGTAAATATTTGCCTATGTCAAACGTTGGAATTCTGTAACTTTTCCATTTCTTAACTTTCACTCAACATAAATTAAACTCCCAATATAAGTATTTTTTGTCCCAAATCAAAAAAATAAGAAGATAGTAAAATCCATTTATTGTGATATAAAAACATTATTATTATCGTTCTAAATAAATGCCGCACGCCTATGATACGTCATGAAATTACAAAGGACGCGCCAACCAAAGGTTTTTATGCTATTTCAAGTGACTTCAGATACACCATACATCTATGTTTCATTTAGAAAATAAAGGTTTGAAAATGTCCATTCAGTGGTAACCTTGAACGTGACCTTCACTATGATTTTTAAGCTCATTTGAGAGCAAAACATTTTATGTTCTAGTATGTCCGTGACCTTACTATGACTATTTGAAGATCAAATGAATTTTTAAGAGAAAACGTTTTTAACTTCTAAGTGCAAATTGCGGACAATTTTAAGTTCAAGTGTACCCTTGCCAAGGAACCTG
This sequence comes from Acanthoscelides obtectus, assembly GCA_963669975.1. Lineage (NCBI taxonomy): Eukaryota > Metazoa > Arthropoda > Insecta > Coleoptera > Chrysomelidae > Acanthoscelides > Acanthoscelides obtectus. The sequence continues at coordinate 120,699,907 of CAVLJG010000001.1, read as the reverse complement.
AACATTAATTTCAATTTCAATTTCAATTTCAATTCTTTATTTGTGTTAAGTACACCAGCGTGTTTACACAAGTCAAAAGAAAAACAAAATTAATACAAAAAAGCAGTCTGACAAAAGACTGATGTTCAAATTACACAGAAAAACATCAGCTTATGACATTATGATTCAATAAAAACAGATACAGTCCATAAAAGTTGTAAAAACAGGAGGACATATATACACACATACACACATATACGTTAAAATGGTAAGACATATGAAATGTTGATATAAAAATTTACCAGATGACTTAGTAGCAAGTTCAAGGAGCCTAGAGGACCCCAGGTGTAGGAACACTGTTGTATTTACTAACAATCCGACAAGTCTGAAAAATTGTTGCTCAAATACTCGTTGATCGAGTAAAATGCTTTAGTACTCAGATAAGCATTAACTTTATTTTTAAAAACTTTCGCATCCAGTTTCTTTATACGGTCTGGCAACAGGTTATAAAAAACTATCCCATAATAGTTTGTGCCGTTCCTGGTGGTTTGGAGACGGCTATGAGGCACTAGGATTTTATCCATATTTCTGGTTCTATAACTGTGGACATCACTGTGGGTAGTATATTGGCTCAGGTTAGTCTTTATATACATCAGACATGTGAAGATGTAAAGAGAAGGTACTGTCATGATTTTCAATTCTATAAAAGCTTCCTTGCAAGGTTCCGTGTATTTGAGGCCAGCAATGTACCGCAAGCAACGTCGTTGTAATCCAAAAACTTTTGACGAATGGGCCGAGTGACCCCAGTTTAACAATGCGTATGAAATTCTTGATTGAAAGTAGGAATAATATGTTAGAAGAAGAACTGACTGAGAGACATTTTGTTTCAAGTTCCTTATCAAATATATATATTTTGCTAGTGCATTGAGAATATGGATTACGTGAGTTTCCCACGACAAGTGTTCATCAAGGTAGACTCCTAGTAACTTCACGGACTTTAGTGTATTAGTGTCATGCTGCCTCAAGCTAAGAATAATCATCTGAGACTTGGTTTCATTGATGGTCAACTTATTAGCGGTTAACCAGTTTGCTAGTTTTCTTTTATGAGCTTCAGAGTCGAATATCAATGAGGTTGAAGAGGCATTGCTATTCATCAAGGTAGTGTCATCAGCGAATAGGATTAAGTTATTATTCACATTATAGTTAGTTATAACATTGACGTAGATTAAAAATAAAATAGGTCCCAATACCGAGCCTTGCGGTACCCCGTGAGCAGCGACTAACTGTGAGGATGATGAACCTTTAAAGAATACAAATTGGCGTCGATTACTCAAGTAAGATTTAATCATTACAGTGGATGTTTCATGAAAGTTATAAAAAGGGAGCTTTTCCAACAGGATGTCGTGTTGAACACAATCAAAAGCTTTGGACAAGTCCAACAAACATGCTGCGCCATATAGGTTGTTTTCAAAAGTCTCGTTCACAAACTGGATAAAACTGTTAATAGCTGATGTGGTGGAACTATTTTTCCTAAAACCAAACTGTGTTGAGCAAAATAGATGATTAGCCTCAAAGTATTCATTAATTTGATCTTTCAACAATAATTCCAAAATTTTCGCAAAAATAGGTATTAAGGAAATGGGCCTGTAGTTGCATAACTCTTCAGTATCCCCTTGTTTGAAAATAGGTATAATTTTAGATAGTTTGAAAAAATCCGGAAAAGTATTACTTTCTATACACTGATTGAATAACTTGGTTAGAGGATATATGATGAGATTTTGCAAGGTTTTGACAATCCTGACAGTAAAGCCATATGGGTCAGTACTCTTTGAGTTTTTTAGTTTATTTATGGCAGTTCTCACATCATGATATGAAACTTCCCTGAATCGAAAGTGTGAACTATGAGTAGGATGATTCATATAATGCGATGGAGAAACATCGGATGGGGTAATTTTATTTAAAAGTTTTTGTGCGATATGTGTAGAAAGTCGTTGAATTGATGTGCTGTGAGAGATGTTGAGGAGTCCTGGTTGTGCACGTTCGGTTTAACATTCTTTATGATATTCCAAGCAGCATGTTGTCTGTTGTTGGATTTATTAATGTAGTCATCATTGGCTTTAATCTTAGCTTTGACAATTTCTTGCCTGTAACTGTATTTAAATTGTTTCAAGCAGTCCGTACTAACTAAAGTAACATCGTCTTTATGAAGCTCTGTTAGGAAAGTCAAAGTCTCTCTCATATTTCTTATATGATTATTGAACCAATACACATTACAGGAGCTTTTATTATCATTAACAAGTCGCGATTTTATAGGAAGATGTTGATTGACCGAAATTCTGACAATGGATATGAATTTTTCAATTTTATATTCGATTGTCGTACTTTTTTCATTAACAAATTCGATTACATTCAAGGCCATCTTAAAATGCGGAATATTGAAATTAATTTATTGTTGCATTATAATGTTAGTCTAGTAGGCAATCATTATCTTTTTCATTCTCAATTTTTGCATAGATAGACCATTGGGTGACGTCGGACTCGCTATTAAACCAATCGAAATTTCAACAACGATTCACTCCTTAAATATCCCACGACAAAGAGGAGCAGTTACGTTCACGTTACAAGGGCTTGCGACTCCCTAAAATGCGGAGAGGGTCTCTGAAGCGGCCATTCATTAGCCAAATGAACATCACCGGGTTCAGTTAAAGGGACAAATAGCCACTTTGTATTTCGCACGTGAATACCTGTTAACGCCTTTTGATCCCCACCGACCCTTTTAATGTTATATAATTAACCTGGATGCATGGAGGGCCCTCAAGGAATTAGGTAGGTACTGCAATACGTATGGCAAGAATTTATTCAAAAACATAGCGTCGAGTAGGTTGAATCTAAGCATACAACATAACGAGGTCACCAGTTCATAAAAGATTATGTTTGGCATAGATTATTAGGTTTATTGTTTTTTTTTTACCACTATACTTAACACTGACAAATGTCAAGCCAACGTTGGTGGCACTTCAAATCTTATAATTATACTAAGTGACATATAAATCCGAACAGCCAGTTTAAATGGTTTTATTTCAATAAAAGTTGGTGAACGTATTTATCTTACTGTAAATAACAAGTGAACAAATTTTCAGCCTTATCAGGTGGACATTCCGGTTTTTATACTGCTTTTGTTAATTCACTAACGCTCTAAAAATGAATATTTCAGCCGCAGTAAAGAATCAACGTTGGCGGATTTTGGTTCTTGACATCCTTTACGATCGGTTACGATGCCTAGAGTACGGAGACCTGTACGATTTCGTCAACTTAGTGAGTTTGATAGGGGCCGTATAGTGGGACTTCGGGAAGCTGGACTTTCTTTTCGGGCAATTGCAGTTAGAGTGCAAAGAAGTTTAGACACTGTGGTTAGGTGTTGTCAGGCATGGTTTCGAGAAGGCCGTACGCAAAGAGCAAGGGGCACTGGACGCCGCCGTAGAACAACAGACCGTGAAGATCGCCGCCTAAGATTATTGGCCTTAAGGGACCGTTTCTCCACTACCAGGTCCATTGCAAATGAATGGTTTGCAGAACACGGAAGACCTATTGGCATGCGAAGTGTTTACCGATGAATGAGAAGTTTTGGCTTGTTTTCATACCGGCCACACTGGGTCCTCCCTTTAACTCGAGAACACCGACGTAATCGCCTTGAGTGGTGCAGACAACGGTCACTCTGGGATCAAGAATGCAACAGTATTGTCTTTAGTGACGAGTCTCGATTTTGTTTAGGCATGCACGATGGTCGTGCCAGGGTTAGAAGGCGACGTTGTGAAAGGAGGAATCCACAGTTTTTTGTTGAAAGACATGTTCATCACACTGTTGGAGTTATGGTTTGGGGTGCTATAGCTTATGGTTCCAGGTCACCTTTAATCTTCATCAGAGGTAACATGAACGCGCAGCGTTATATCCACGAAGTTCTAGAACCCCATCTTTTACCCTATCTTGACACCCTGGTAGATCCAACTTTCCAACAAGATAATTCCCGACCACATGTTGCAAGAGTCACAATAGACTTCTTTCAACATAATGATGTCACATTGTTACCATGGCCACCAAGATCTCCCGACTTATCCCCAATTGGGCACGTGTGGGATATGATGGGTAGGAGATTGCTCAATTTGCAACGTCCTCCTCAGACTCTAGAAGCACTTCGGGAGGAGTTGGTGGTTGTCTGGAATGAGATACCATAGGAGGACATTGACCACCTGATCAGAAGCATGCCTGGGCGCGTTGGAGAATGCGTAGCACATCAGGGTGCATCCACACATTATTAAAGGTCAAAGGGCTTTAAAGCAGTGCAATCATTTTGAAATTTCTATCATTTACTTATTATGCTTCATTAAGTACTTATACAAAATTTTATTAAAATAAAACCATTTAAACTGGGTGTTCGGATTTATATGTAACTTAGTATAGAATAATCTCGAAAAATATACAGGATGCAACGCTGAAACTTTTAATAATGTATTAGGCCATAATTTTTTTCATATTAATCAGGTCTTTTTACGTGTGTTGTCAGTTTGGAAAATGTAAGAAGATTGAAAAACCTGAAGATTTTGAAAAACTAGAAAAATTTTAAAAGCTTTGAAATTTTGAAAAATTTTTAAAATTCCATTGTTTTGAAAAATTTGAAATATCTAAAGAATTTGAAAAGTTTGAGTAACCTGATATTTTTTAAAAATTTGAGAAGCTTGAAAAATTCCAAAAATTTGAGAAACTTGGGTAGTTTGAAAAATTTTGAAAATTTGAAACATTTAAAGTTTTAGGTTTGGAAAATTTTGAAAATTTGAAGAAATTCAAAAATCTGAATGAATTAAAAAAGTCTGGAAATCTTGATAATGATGAAAAATTTGCAAAATTTGAAAAACCATTTAAAAAATTTGAATGATTTGAAGAAGTTGACAAATCTGAGGTTTTTGGACAAGCTTTAGCTCTAATGCCTAAAAGACACCGGCTGCTGATCGCTAAAACCCCTAAGTTTACTACAGAAAACTGTTCATCTAATTATCCCTTTTTATTTAATTTTCTCGTAATTAATTGCAATTTAGGGTCTAAAGAACCGCTGTTTTATAACAGGAAGCTGCGTTTGCCGACGTTTCGGAGAGGGTGCCAGCAGAAAGGATTAAATTCTTCTAAATCGTCGGAAACTTTATAACAGGCAACTGTGTCCCGTTAGGCGCTGAATTCCAATTAGTTGCAAGAAAACTAAAACCTCTTTCAGGTACCAGGGGAATTTACTTGCGATTTTCTCCGCAGAAATAACCACTGTATTTGACACTAACAGAAGAGTTTCATATAGTCAACGCCAAACAAAGTGGCGTGCACGTCATCAAGGTGGGTGTGTTGAAAAATTTACATTGTTGGCAAACTTTTTGTAAAATAATAAAATTTATTATTTACATATCTAGGTTTATAAGCAATATTAACCTCAAATGAGAACAAAAATAATAGTATAATAATATTATAGATCTGTACTTGCATAATCATTAAGTATGACAATTATTGATCAGATGACACTATGAAACTACCATATTTAATTGATAGCTTAAAGGTACTGAATAAAAATCCAAATGGGGTCCTCCAAATTTTATGCATGGTATTTATTTTACAGAATTCATACAGAAAAATGCATTCTAAAATTAGGTAAGCTACTGGTGTAAGCTTTTTCTGTACAATAAAGTTAGTCGGAGTTTCTTTCTTCAGCGCTGTCTGAATCTGAATCTTCATCACTCTCAAAGTTGATTATTAAAGGTTCGATGTCTGGTCGATCAAAAATTCGTTCTCTTTCATACCATTTAAAAATTTCTTGCTCAGTATGTCGAACACTATTTTTCCACATGTCTGGGGTAACCGTTTGTAGAGCCTCGTTCCACATATCCAAACAGTCTTTTTCACTGTTACCATCTCTACCAATATGTCTGTTATAGTAACCTTTTGCTATGCCCCAAATTAACTCAATAGGGTTAAATATACAATGGTAAGGAGGCAGACGAAAAACTTTGTGCCCATGTTGTTCCGCCAATTCATCAATCACGTATATTTTAGGTGGTTTGTTTCTAAAAAAGCAGTTATTTTAAGAATAGGAATAAACAAAAGAAATATAAACTGTCGACCAAAATATATATAATTAAGAAGCATTATGTACCGAGCAACAATACTCAATAGCTCTGTTTTAAACATTGTGTTTAAAAATCGTATGTTTTGATTTGTCAACCAGTCTTGGATATTTTTTTTTGTCCATGCATTGTTGGCCACTTTGTTCAATATCATGCTGTGATAGGGGGCGTTATCCAGTATAATCATAGATGGACTCTCCAATTTTTCTAATAACTGATGTTGAAACCATTTCAAAAAATTGTCCTGGTTCATCTCTCCATGGTAATCGCTCAATTTTGTTTTCGAAGAAAATATCGCTTCACTACCCTCAATAAACCCATTTTCATTTCCAGCATGTAATATAATGTATCTAAAATATATTAGTTTTAAATTTTATAGTGCAAATTGTGTAAAAGTACATACCTTTTACCATCTGTTTTAATAGCTTTCACGCTTTTTTGGTTTCCATTTTGCCAAGAGCGACCTATGGTCCCATTTTGAAATATCCAAGTTTCATCGAGGAAGACAAACTGGTATAAGGCCTCAACCTTGGCTTGATTGTATTGCCTTAGAAATTCCACCCTTTTCAAAGCTATACTTGGTAGTTCCATGAGCCCTCGTCGCGGATTGTCCTTAAGCCACTTAAATCCAAGATCTCTAAGCAACCGCCTTAAAGACGTGGCACTACCATCAAATAATGCCCTATCTCTTAATCGAGACCATAAAGTTTGTATCGTAACTTGTTCTTCTGAAACCATGTGTAATATGACATTATAATTTAGTTAACAAATTAATGCAAATTTCTGATAAGTTATTATAATAAGATCTTACTTTTGTGATACATATTATAGATCACTTCTCGAATGGCACTTGTATCCAATGTCGCTGTGTTGGTTACACGTTTAATATAACTCCGCTTTTTCTTGGGCGATTCTAAATTTGCATCACTTTTCACACCCTCGGAAATACGACTAACTGTCCTTAAACTAATTTTTAAAGCAGCAGCAACACGCTACAAAAAATGAAATAAAATTTCACTATTATTAATATACATTACATATAATTATTAGTAACCTACCTCTTGAACAGCATTTAAAGGCAACAAAGGCCTGTTGTTGTCCCTTTCTTGCTCAAAGTAGTGCATTAACGAGGCCACGAGTTCCTTACACCGACTATTTAACTGTTTGGGCATCTTTATATACCAAAATTGCCTTTATCTACTCGTAAAATGAATAATTTTGTTTTGAAACAAACAGTTGTTGATTTACAGTATGCGGGGCCAAAGGATTTATAAAGATTTGAAATGCCACAAATTGATTCAGTGTCAAAATTAATACAAATGTCAGTTCCCAGTTTAAATAAGTTTCAAGGTGACAATGTGTCAACGCTGCGAAATCGGTTTAGTGCGTTTACATGTCGATAAGTGATTGGAGCGTTTGCAAAACATTTTATTTCGCATAATGCGTCTAAATTTATCAGAAAGCAACTTATGTGATATTTTAATAACAATGTTTATATGACTATTAACCATAATAAGAGAGTAACGACCATTTTACAATTTATATATCACATTAATATGAAACTGCAATAGGGCAATTGTTTGTGATAGAAACCTAGGCATTAGGTCGGGGAATTTTTATCGTGATGACGTGCACGCCACTTTGTTTGGCGTTGACTATAGATTGTTATCTGAGCTGTGCTACTCCCCCTTTTTATTGACGCTATACCTGTCAAAAGACACATCAGCGAAACCAATGCTTGTCAAATTAACGCGGGTGACGTTTTCAAAATTCTCCGAGTTCAAAATTCATGTTAATAGACCCCTCATATCTTTTATCATGTGAGAAGTTCCCCTAAAATCCGCCAACATGGTCATGGGGCAATTCGTAACCACCTACCGCAAGGACTACCTATGGCCTTACGTGAAAACCTTGGGCATGCGCCCTGAGCCTGAAAGACTCTATGAACCTCAATACAGGGACAGAGATGGACAACATATGTGCCCTTGTCACTGCTTACCGCCCGTGATGGGCGGTGACAGGGTGCTTCTGGGATCTGACGTCTACGAGAAAGAGCAATGGAGTCGTATGGGCCCCATGGGACCCCTTCTGGACCCAAAGACCTTCCCTGCGAAGGTTGGGTCTGCCCCTGAATCGGAAGTAGCAAGGTACAATCAGCCGAACGTGTTCTTGCAGAAATTGCAGGAGAAGTACCCTTTTATTTATGAGTGTTTGAGAAGTGCCCCTCCTGATGATCTGATATCTAGGATTAATAGGGATAGACTGTCCACCACCTATGAGGTATGTATGGATAGACATCTTCTTTATATACGAGTACTTAAGCCCATATTTATAGTTGATGCTTGAGGGCCGAGAGCCAGCCATTCTATATTGAACGAATAATAACGCATCCTTGAGTGATCCTAAACTGGAGATTTAACGTTTTTAACAGTTCTCATAACAGGTTTTCAGATTTTTCAATGTGAAAATCGTGGAACCCATTTTAAAAATCTCGACAATTTCATAAATTTTGAAAACAACAATATTGAACATTTTGAAGATATTAAAAATTTTTAAACTGAAAATTTTCAAGTTGGAAAACTGAAAATTTGTGAAATTCGGAGGATTTGCAAAATTTAGAGAATCTTAGGAATTTGAAGAATCTGAAAATTTTGGTTCTGAGGAATTTAAGAATCTGAAAATTTTGATTTTGAGGAATTTGAAGAATCTAAAATATTTGAAAAATATTAAACATGAATAACCCTAAAAGCATGAAAGATCTGAAAATTTTTAATAATCCAAAAATATCCAGGAATTTTAAATATTTGAAAAATTTGTAAAACCTGAAAGATTTGGAAAATTTGAAATAAATAATATGGAGAACTTTAAAAATATAAGTATTTTGGAGTTTTTGAAAAATTTTGATTAGTAGAATTTGACAAATTTAAAAAATACAAAGAATTTGAAGACTTTGAGAAATGTAAGACATTTAAAAAAATTGAATGTGCTCAAAATTTTCACAAATTTGAAAGATTTGAAAAAAATAATTTGAAAAAAAAAATTTGAAAAATATGAAAATTTGAATAGTAAGGATAATTTCGAAAATTTTACATTTAAAAACTTTGAAGATTTGTAAAAATTTTAAGAATCTGAAAAACTTGAAAACATTGAAAATTCTTCATATATTGAAAAAATTGGAAAATTTGTAGTTTGAGAAACTCAAAAATTTCTGGAATTTGGATAATTCTAAGAATTTGAAAATTTATTAAAAATTAAAGGATCTGAAATACTTGAATTCGAGTCCAAAAGATTTGAAAAATATGAAGAACAAAGGTAATTTTAAAAACATAAAAGACTTGAAAAATTACAATCTGAAACAATTGAGGAATTTAAAATAATTGAAAAATTTGTAAAGCCGGAAAAATCTTGATAAGTTGAAGTAGTTTGGAAAATTTTAAAAATATAAGTAATTTGAAGAATTATAAAATTCTAATAATTTGAAAATTTTGTAGAATTTGAAAAATCTCAAGAGTTTTGAAGAATTTCAAGTATCTGAAAATTTTTAAGGATTTAAACAATTTTACTACATTTTAAAACATTGGGGAATTCGAAAATTTTAATTTTCAAAATTTTATACAAATTTGAAAAATTTGTGGAATTTCTAAGATGTGTAAAATTTAAAAAAATTGTGGTTTTTGAAGATTTTTAATAATTTAAAAAATTTGAAGGATTAGAGAAATTTTAAATATCTGAAGAATTCTAAAAGTTGTAAAAATTTCAAAATTTTAAAAAACTTGAGAAATTTAAAAAAAATTAGAAATTTGAAAAAACTGAAGTTTGAGGAGATTAAAGATTTGTAGAATTCAAAGTATTCTAATAATTTGAAAATTTTGAAAAATTTGAAGGATCTGAAATATTTGAATTTGAGCAACTTGAAGAATCCAGAAGATTTGAAAAATATGACGAACATGGATAATTTTAAAAATATAAAAGACTTAAAAATTTTAATCTGAAAAAAAGGAATTTGAAATATTTACAAAAAATTGTAAAGCCTGAAAAATTTGGATAAGTTGAAGTAGTTTGGAAAATTTGAAAAATATAAGTAATTTGGAAATTTTAAAAAAATTTAATAATCTGGAGGATATAAAAATTTGAAAGTCTATAGGTAATGATTCAAAAACTTTTATAAATGTGAAAACTTGAATGATCATAACAATTTGAAAAATTTGAAAAATCTGAAAAAATTGAAAATTTTGAAGAATTTGAAAAATCTCAAAAGAGTTTTGAACAATTTCAAGTATTTGAAAAATTTGGAGGACTATAACATTTTGAAAAAATTTAAAAAATTGGGGAATTCGAAAATTTTGATTTTGAAGGACATATAAATTTGTGAAATTTCAAAGATCTGTGAAATTGAAAAAAAATGTGGTTTTTGCATTTTTAACGATTTTAAAAATTTGAAACATTTGAGAAATTTGAAATAGGTATCTGAAGAATTTTAAAAATTGTAAAAATTTCAAAATTTCGAACAATTGGGGAAATTTGAAAAATGACGTGACATGCAATACTATCTTAAGTAATCCGTAGCTCTGATTCCTAATGTCTAATGACTTTCGTTAACAGGTGGACTACTGCAAAAAGAATGAATACCCGTCAGCTCCGTACGAAGAGCTATTAAGAGCTGCTGGTGTAGAAGGCTTAGCTCCGTGCCCAGAGCCTGTGAGGCTACCTGGAGATCCGTGCAGACCATTGAAGAAAGTCAGCATTTCGAAGAGGATAGGGGGTGGAAAGGCTTGTGGTGGTCTGCCTAAATCTGATGACGCCAAGAGGAATGAACAGAACATAGGTAAGGAAAATGCATCCAAAATATTCGAACTAGTTAATTTTGAGAATTATTGCAATATTATATGAAGGCACTGACTGGTCTGATCTGAAAAATGTAATTGAAAATGATTTTATCATAATTATTCGGTGGTTCAACAGTAGAAAATTAAGCATTCACTACTCTAAAACACATTTTTTACCATTTGGATCTTATGCTAGACATCTGCCAAATTACACAAATTTCTCCTTCAACATTAATGATAAAAAAATGCAAATTAATAGAGTGCCCAACATAAAATACCTTGGAGTGGTCTTGGATCCTCACTTACGATGGGACATCCATGTCAATTATATTTTAAAGAAAGTTAGATTTGTATCCTACAAAATTAAATACCTTGGGAATATATTGACAGAAAAATATTTTCGAACATTATACCATGCACTGATTGAGTCTCATCTCACATATGGTATATTAGCATGGGGAGCTGCATGTTCCTCGCATATCAATAATTTAGATGTTTTTCAAAAAAGTATTCTAAAAATGATATTTAAAAAACCGAAACTTTATCCAACTGAAAAATTATACGCAGATGTTCGAATGTATGATATAAGACAGCTTTATTTCTTACACAGTATCACTCACTACCAAAAATTTGTAAACACCGACCAAAAAATTAAACATAATCATTATACCAGGTACAAAATTCGTGGCACAGTAGTTCCTCAACCGCATAAATCTATAATGCAGCGATCATATCTCTATTTAGCGCCTAAATTTTATGAAATTATACCTAAAGACTTAAAAGATTTACGTTTCGGAAATTGTTCCAAAAGAAATTTAAAAAAGTGGCTACATTCTATATCTAGGACTGAAATTCATAAACTCATAAATACGAACATCAACTAAATACATAATCTACTGTAGCTAATTTTTGTCCTTTTTTGTCATTTGCATTCTACAGTTTCAACTTAAATTATTGGTCCATGTACAGGCGATGCCTTCTATTGGGCCTGTTTTGATTTTATATTTATTTACTCATATTGTTTGTTATCTTTGTACATTGAGTAAATAAATATTATTATTATTAAAAAAAAAGTTATAAAGAATATTCGGATAAAGTAGTACAAGTATGCTTTAGTTAGAATAAAACCCTGTAAAGCATGAAAGTTATAGAGTCATAATCGACCTTGAGCACTATTAAATCAGTTCTTTGAAGGTTGTCTCAACGTCAAACATGAAAGCCCTAATGTCTGATTATGCTAACTTCCTCAAATCTAAAGCGGAGCTTGATTTTATGGTCGGTTTGGTTTCAACGACCACAGCTGAGAACAAACTAGGGTATGGAATGTGTTGGGAAGGGCTTAGAATTTGAAAGACGTCTTTCCAGCATTCATTTGACTGATGTGTTTAATTTTTCAAATTAAATCAATAATTTTACAAGTTTTACTGATAATTAAATTTTTTAATTCTGGGAAATCAAACTCAGAAATTGCAACTTTGTTAGACATATCGCGGTACAGTGTGAGAAATATTGCTAGAAGATATAACGTAACTGGTTCAGTTAATATTAAGAAACGATATGTGAAAAATATAATATCACAAATGCCGACCGAAGAGCATTAAGAAGAATAATCGTGAAAACAGGCATGCCAATTATTTACAATTAAGTGCTCTGTGGAGTGACGCTGTTGGAAGGAGAATTTCGAAGTCCACAACTCATAGAGAGGCCCACAAACTGGGATTTAGCACTTGCAAGGCAAGTCTTCTTATTAAAAAAGTGAAGTAAAAACCCTAAAGTTGCACAACTTGTATATAGGCCAAAGAAAAGCCACTATTAACTCCACTGCAAAAGAAAAATCGGCTTAGATGGGCTAAAGAACATAGACAATGGACACCTCAACAATGGTGTGCCATACAATGGAGTGATAAGGCCCGATTCGAAGTTTGTGTTGGTTACAGTCGCAGTAGAGTTATTCGCAAAAAAAATTAAGCATTCCATGTTGACTGTCTGAAGAGAAAAGTGAAATTTCCAGCATCCATTATGGTCTGGGGCAGCAGTCATCAAAGGGAGTAGGAAAACTTCATTTTATTGATGGAAACGTGAATACAAACAAATATTTGGCAATTTTAGAAGAATCGCTTTTACCAGTGATGGAAGAATGTTTGAAATCCGGCCAAGATTTTGTGTTTCAGCAAGATGGTGAAGCGTGCCATACCTCAAAAAAGGCTATAAAATGGATGGATGAAAATAATGTACCACTTTTGAAATGGGTTTCTAGCAGTCCAGATCTGTCACCCATTGAAACTTTGGGGCACGAGATGAAAAAGATTCTACGACAACATCCTGCTCGTACAATCACCGAACCAAGACAAAAGCTTCAAGAAATATGGATTTGTTTTACACCAAATTTTTGCCAAAACTTGGTTAACACTATGCCCCAAAGAATTTCGGCCGTAATAAAAAATAAATTTGATGTTACCCAGTGGTAATCTTTCAATTGTTGCTTTGTTAACTTCGCGCATTTATTCGCACATTGCTTATTTGTACAGATGTTCTATTAGTTATAGGTCTAAGTGATTTCAAATATGTATTTTTTACGACTAGACTGTATCTAAAATGTTTTTGATAAAATAAATCGTTTTAGAAGTAAATAGTTTCGTCATGTTTAGTTTATACAGGCATATTTTGGTACAAATCTTGAAGTGGGCCAGCTGAAGTGGGAAGGGGCTCGTATATTTGCTTCATCGTTTTGGACACATCATAATTTATGTTATTTATGTTACAGGTAGCTGCAAGGCAGATTTCTTCGCGTTGACTTACGGCGTTTCCGAATATCAAGACACATATTCCAGGCTGGGACATCTGATCGTGAGGGATGGGTTGCATAATCCCGACAGGAAAAGAAGATAACGTTAAATGTGTATATGATCTGTTTATGTGATGTTTAGTAAAGGTATATTGTTCTGATTAAAAACAATCCTTTATTTAATCATTTCCGACACCCAAACCTTATTAAAATGGAAGAGCATAAGCATAACACATCGGACACCACTGTTAGCATGTTGTTTCTTTGAAGACGGTGGGATCAGGGCGAATCGATTTTGCGGATACAAAGGCACGCCGAGTTAGCAGTGGCGTACGATCTGTAAATTGAGTGATGAGATTATTTTTTTTTCATTTTTTTATTGAAATATAATTGTTAGAGGGTGTTCTAGACATAACACGCCAGAGTGACATTGGAGGTATAGTGGCTGCAGATCAATCAGATAAAATCAACATAACCGTATTAAAAGTTTTATAGTTTTCGAGATATTGCCACTTTTAAGCTTTTTCAAAAAATCACTACTGTTTGCTCTTTCTTACGTTTTTTTTTCCCGGGTTACCATTAGTAGCTGGTTGAGACAAGCACGTTATTTGTTTCGTTGGAAACTAGCACGGTATGTTAAAAAAAATAAAGTTTTACATTTTGTTTCAATATGAAAACCTTTACTAAAGTTTGACTAATTACTGTGGAAAAATTGTACCAGACTGAGTCGGAAAATGGTCTTAAAAACTTAAATTTCAGATTTCTTGCGTACTTTTGGAAGATGTGCCTCTTGATACAAGAAGAAGAATCTGGTTACAGAATGATAGGTGGCCTACACTCTCTGATAGTGCAGTAAGTGGGTTCTTGATGAAACATTCCCTAGAAGACGGATTGGCTGGCTAGGACCAATTTTGTGCCCCCACGCTCCCCAGACCTGAACCCTCTGGATTTTTTTACTGAGGATGTTTAAAAGATCCGATTTAAGTTTGATACGTTTAAAAGGATAATTTTTAAGAGGATTCAGTTTGTGTATAAGAGTCTGTGGTAGACATTTTGAAAATCTATTGTGAAGTTAGTAATAATCATGAGAATAATAACCATTTATTTCAGGCAATATTTACATTACAAGATACTTATTTAATTTTCATTTAGTTAATTTAAGATGTTAATAATGATTTCCAATTCTTTATTTGATTTGAATCAATGGAAATAAAAAATACAACCTAATGTTGAACCCAAATGTAATAATTTAGTTTCTTTTAGAATACCGTGCTAGTTTTAAGTGAAATCATCTACTAATTGAAGCCCAGGGAATAAAAAATCATAACTTAGAACTACTGTATAGTCATAATAGGCAAAGAAGGTGCAAAAAGTAGTGACTTTTTGGAAAAACTTAAAAGTGGCAATATCTCGAAAACTAGAAAACTTTCACTAAGGTCATGTTGATTTTATCTGATTGATCCGAATCCAATCTACATCCCATGTCACTCTGGCGTGTTATTTCTGGAACAACCTGTATATCTAAAGTTAAACACCGCTTTTGCATAACTTCTCGTGGAGCTATCAACTGAGCCATCTCCTTCATTAAAAAGCACAAACTTCCGAGCCTTGAGGAGGACTAAAATGTTAAACTTCCAACCCAGTGTCATTCTGAACCCAAGATGGTCATTGAAATGTTAATACTTTAGGAAAACGGTAATTAACATACTTATACAAGCTGTACTTTCCAGGGATTACCAAATTAAGTGGCAATTTGTATTCAACCCGACAAAGCTGCAAGATGATAAGGAGTATGGACTGTAATTAATTAAGATGGGATTGTTTAAAGAAGTTATGAGGAAAATGATAAGATGAAGCAGCTGATTTTTGAATTTCGAAGTATTTCAGCATTTTTATTCGAGAAGAATGTTGCGTACAAGCTGCAAGTCCCACACAGTACAAGAAGTATATTTGTATCCACTCAAAAAAAATATTCTAATAATAGTAGTAATATACAGGGTGTTTTAATAAAAAAAAATGGTCGATAATTTCAACTCTTTCTGCTGTGGAATATACCATGGTCAATTTATGTAATAAAGCGTTATAAGTTATTTGAGCAACAAAGTTTGGCCAAATCAATCGCAAACTAAGTACTAAATTCCTATTCAACATAAGTTCGAGATATTTCCTTATCTTTCTTCAAGAAATAACTTTTTTGCCACAAAAAATGCCACAATAGCTATTTTCAACCACAAAATGATAATCAAACCATGGGCGTAGTGAACAAAAGCATTTACTTATTAAGTAAATTCCTTTAGTCAAATTTCTTCTGAAAGTAGTACCAACTAATCTGATGTACCTATTAAGGTCTACTTTAAGCTTTAAATCAATAAATCTTCAAAACTACTAAACTGAAGCTCATGTATTTTACGTCATTATAAAGGGAATTGAAAGACCTTTAAAATAAGGTATCACTCGACCCCCCTTTCCATTTAAGATTTTAGGGTTGGTGTCACCCCCGCCCAGGAGGCTGCACGTGTTAACGTGATTTTTTGCCAAACTTGTGTCCCCCTCGAAAACAAAATCGACGGAAATGAGCGTTTTTCCAAAAAAAACTGAGCTGCGTCTATTTCGTTTTCGATGCGCCACCTAATATACAGGGTGTTCCATAATTATTGCGACAAAATAATAGGGGTTGTAGAGGGCATCAAAATAAACAATTTTGCCTTATAAACCCCTGTTCGGAAATATGCCGTTTGGGCTGCAACAAAAAAAAAAGATCAGTTTCTTGAAACAGGTTACCTACAGTAATTGCTCAAAGTGTCCTCCACCTTGCTCAATACACAGCTGTTCACGATTGTTCAATGATCGGCGAACTCTGTGGCATACCCCTGGTATGTCCTGAACATGTGCGGACGCGGCCATCACTCTTCCCAGTAGCTCTTGTTGGTTGGGAACAGGAGTTTCGTACACTAAAGCTTTCAGATGGCCCCAGAGAAAATAATCCAGTGGGGTCAGGTCGGGTGACCGCGCAGGCCAAGGTACAGGGCCACCTCGGCCTATCCACCTATTTGGAAATTTGTCGTCCAAATACTGCCGCACTTGTAAAGAAAAGTGGGCTGGAGCGCCATCGTGTTGAAACCACATGTGGGCTCTTATGTTCAGTGGCACATTTTCTAATAGCTCCGGTAGCACATGCTGTAAGAATCGACCATAAGCATGCCCATCCAAACGTGGTGGAAGCAAATATGGCCCGATGATATGCTCGTCCACAATGCCTCACCAGATGTTAATTGAAAACTGATGTTGGTCTCTATGGATGGCTATGGCATGAGGGTTTTCTTTATCCCAAATGTGACTGTTACGGCTGTTAAAATAACCGTCCTTTGTAAAACAGGACTCGTCAGTGAACAAAACGTAGCGACCAAAGTTTGGTTGCCTCAACTCCATAAATCCTTGCAAAAATGGCGTGATGTGGATGAGGACGTTCTGGAAACCGTTAGGCGTAGATTCGCCAGGGTCGTCTTCCGTTACCACCAGCTTCTTCGTAAATTAAATCATATCCGCAAGTTCCGCATACGAAGAACGCTGCATTTTAACACTAAGGTACTGTTATTTACTATCTAGTTTGACGCACCACTCAGATAAATTAAATGAATCGGTGTGGAGAATTTACGATAACAAAAATGTAAACACAGCAGGCTTTTTTACAAACCGGCGAGACCATGAAATGTGCTAGACGAACATTTTGCAGCTGGTGAATTTTTTGTTTCTCCTATGAGCTCTTAAGGTAAAATTAGCGGTAGTGCTCAAACGGCATATTTACGAACAGGGGTTTATAAGGCAAAATTGCATATTTTTATGCCCTCTACAACCCCTATCATTTTGTCGCAATAATTATGGAACACCCTGTATATCCAAGTACTTCAACGTTAGCATGAATGTTGAAGTACCGTGGCAACGATGTCTGATTAAGATATGCGCTCCTAAAGGGCTCTTGAGGGATATATACATACGTGGGAGGCAGATGTGCGCTTGCTACCTCGAATATGAGAACAAATGCTGAGATACATAACCGTGAAATCGCGGTCTTATACAGGGTGATTCCGTTACAGCAATATGAAAAGATATTGGTATTTGAGACTTGCAGATGATAGATTTGTTCCAATCTTGAGTCTGGGTACCGTTCAATTCAACTTATTTCCCATAGACAGACAGTACTGTATAGGAATTGTCAATACAATAAATCCTAATATTAAAAAATAAAAATTAAAGGTAATTAATAACGTTTGAGTTCTTTTTTAAAGGATTTCTTACTGATGAATCATTTATTTTAACAGCCTGTAGAATTCGTCAAAAGAAGTGGATATACCAAAAATCACCTATATAAAAGTTGCATAATGAGAGAGTTAGTTAACATTATTGAAAGTTATTAAAAAAAATCATCAACTTACCCTTTTATACAAAAACTGTTCAAAATTGTCCCCGATTAACGCAAAATCTTGCCCAGCGAAACCACGACTCTTTTCAAGCTTCGAAAATAAAATCCTGGTATCCACGAATTACATCACAAGCATTTTCAGTGCGCTGTTGAAGTTTTTCCAGAGTATTTACTGCTCCATCGTGATACAGCAACTCTTTCAAATAGCCCCACAGATAAAACTCGCAAGGCGTTAAATCCGGAAAGCGAGCAGGCCAAGAAATCGGATCATTGCACCCTATCCATCTATTCGGAAACACATTATATGGACGTTCATAAACGAACATTTGCCGTTGTCACATCGGAAATACTCGTAAAAAGGAGCAAATTTTTGTTTCCAAACATTGCCTTGATCATGACCTTAACAATTTGCTCTAGGAAAAATGTTAGGCAGAGCAGTTGTACGATTTGTGAAAATGACCCAGAAATGAGCTTCACCTTGACTTTGACCTCGGCATTCAAGGTCATTTGTATACCTGGAAATGGAAAAGGTTGAAAATTCCACGTCTGACCTTGATCTCAAAGTCAAAGTCGTGTCAACCTCGAATGTTATTTGAGGTCAAGGTTACAGACGGACATGAAATTTCATGATGCTTTTATTTCCAGTATAAAAATGAAAGGTAACTTTTAGAAATTCTGACTTTACCTTGAAGGGTATGATCAAGGTCACCTTTGTGTGATCCACACGAACCTCACAATTGAGCTGTCGAGCAAATTGTTTTTAATATCTTGATTTTACCTTGAAATGACTTTGACCTCGTACTAAGGTCAAATGTCTTTTATCGGATGTGAATTTTAATCAATTTTTATTCCCTATAAAAATGTAAGGTTGCTTCTGGAAATTCTGACTTGACCTTGAAGGGTATGATGAAGGTCATCCTTGGGTGATCCATACGAACCTCACAATTGTGCTGTTGAGCAAATCGTTTTGAATGTCTTGATTTCACCTCGAAATTACTTTGAGGTCGTATTAAGCTTAAATGTTTATTATTTGAAGTCAAGGTTACGTTCGCATGTGAAACTTCATGATTTTTTATTTCCTATAAACACTAAAGGTTGCTTTTGGAAATTACGACCTGACCTTGAAAGATTATCAGAAAGGTCACCTTTGGGTGATCCACGCGAACCTCACAATTGAGCTGTCGAGCAAATTATTTTTAATATCTTGATTTTACCTTGAAATGACTTTGAGCTCGTACTAAGGTCAAATGTCTTTTATCTGAGGTCAACGTTACATTCGGATGTGAAATTTCATGAATTTTTATTCCCTATAAAAATGTAAGGTTGCTTCTGGAAAATCTGAATTGACCTTGAAGGGTATGATGAAGGTCATTCTTGGGTGATCGACACGAACCTCACAATTGTGCTGTTGAGCAAATTGTTTTGAATGTCTTGATTTCACCTCGAAATTACTTTGAGGTCGTATTAAGCTCAAATGTTTATTATTTGAAGTCAAGGTTACGTTCGCATGTGAAACTTCATGATTCTTTATTTCCTATAAATACTAAAGGTTGCTTTTGGAAATTCCGACTTGACCTTGAAAGGGTATCAGCAAGGTCACCTTTGGGTGATCCACACGAATCTCACAATTGAGCTGTCGAGCAAATTGTTTTTAATATCTTGATTTTACCTTGAAATGACTTTGAGCTCGTACTAAGGTCAAAAGTCTTTTATCTGAGGTCAACGTTCCATTCGGATGTGAAATTTCATGAATTTTTATTCCCTATAAAAATGTAAGGTTGCTTCTGGAAATTCTGACTTGACCTTGAAGGGTATGATGAAGGTCATCCTTGAGTGATCCACACGAACCTCACAATTGTGCTGTTGAGCAAATTGTTTTGAATGTCTTGATTTTACCTTGAAATGACTTTGAGCTCGTACTAAGGTCAAATGTCTTTTATCTGAGGTCAACGTTACATTCGCATGTGAAACTTCATGATTTTTTATTTCCTATAAACACTAAAGGTTGCTTTTGGAAATTCCGACCTGACCTTGAAAGATTATCAGCAAGGTCACCTTTGGGTGATCCACGCGGACCTTACAATTGTACTGTCGAGCTAATTGTTTTTAATATCTTGATTTTACCTTGAAATGACTTTGAGCTCGTACTAAGGTCAAATGTCTTTTATCCGAGGTCAACGTTACATTCGGATGTGAAATTTCATGAATTTTTATTCCCTATAAAAATGTAAGGTTGCTTCTGGAAATTCTGACTTGACCTTGAAGGGTATGATGAAGGTCATCCTTGGGTGATCCACACGAACCTCACAATTGTGGTGTTGAGCAAATCGTTTTGAATGTCTTGATTTCACCTCGAAATTAATTTGAGGTCGTATTAAGCTTAAATGTTTATTATTTGAAGTCAAGGTTACGTTCGCATGTGAAACTTCATGATTTTTTATTTCCTATAAACACTAAAGGTTGCTCTTGGAAATTCCGACCTGACCTTGAAAGGATATCAGCAAGGTCACCTTTGGGTGATCCACGCGAACCTTACAATTGTGCTGTCGAGCAAATTGTTTTTAATGTCTTGATTTTACCTTGAAATGACTTTGAGGTCGTATCAAGCTCAAATGCTCTTATTTGAGGTCAAGCTGACATTCGGATATGAAATTTTATTTTTTTATATCCTATAAAAATGAAAGGCTGCTTTTGGAAATTCTGACTTGACCTTGAAGGGTACCATCAAGGTCACCTTTGGGTGATTTACACGAATCACTCAACCTTCAAAAGACCTTGGAGATCGTTGTAAGGTGACTGTCAAGCTCGCCATAAAGTTTTCTCTCGAGAGTCTACAGCTTTTCTATAATTTTTTTCTTTGGAATGCGATGGTTTCAAAATGGGAAGACTAAAATAAGACACCGTGTATCATGTACAAGGGAAATATTATTTGCACGTAGCAAGTCCCAGAAGCCAATTCAAAGCGAACGGAATAGAGAGGTCAGTAATTTCAAGCATCCCTAATAAAGCAATTAAACGGAATACATTCTAAACAATTTCCCTTTGTGCAAGCTTCAGCCTGCGCTTTGTAGAAGACAAAAGCGTTTCTATTTATGTCATTTGCACCCAGGGTTCGCAAGGCTAGTCCTCCAGTCTTGTTTCAGTTGTTTTAAGCTAGCAAATATGTATACTATATTTTCAACCAGAGTGCGAAAAGTAAACACTTTCAACATGCATCTGCCAGCAGAAAGTAGAACTATTTTGCAGGCATACCTTTTCCGCACGCATTATAAGATTTTATAATCCAAATAACTGTTCTTTCATTTTTAATGTAATAATTATTATAAATGACTTAATTAGTTGTTGTTGTTAATGATGTTGACATATTTAAAATTCTGGGTTTATTATTTTCTCGTGCTGCGATGTTAGAAACAATCTTATACCTAACACTTGCGGAAATTGTATTTTCCTCCTTTGACGGCTGCCATCGCGTGCGGAAAAATATCACTTTCCGCACTTGTTAGGTAAGCAACTATTGTAGGATATTTGAATGAAACAATTTATGCGTTGACATCTTACTGTCTTTTTATGTACGATGATACTTTTTTTTTTCAAATATAATTACAATTTTATATTTTCACGCTCAAAATAACTCCCTAAAGCTACATAGCGCTGGAGGAGATTCTTTCAATCCTCATAGCAATGCTGAAACTCCGATACTGGAACAGCCTTCAGCTGATCGGTTACAGCCGTTTGAATGTTTTCGACTGTCTCAAAATGAGTTTCCTTAACGTGAATTTTCAACTTCAGGGACAGAAAAAATCACAAGGACTCAAGTCAGGCAAATAGACAATCCGAGGAGCTTTTACTGGCCAAAAACTCGATTACCATGATAAAACACCCAGTTTTTCTTGATCTGAGGAACGGTGGTGTGACACGAATTTAACTTTTCCCAGAGCATTCTGATCAGCAACCTACGATCTGGATGCATAGGATCCCGGATTCTGTCGACATTTTCATCGCTTCCTGGTTCATTTTCAAGCGACTCTATCTCTTCTGAAAATGCCTTAAGCCACCAAAAAACCTGGACTCTTGACAAAACACTATCTCTGTAGACCTGCTGACACTTAGAAAGAGTTCTTGGTGCTCTGTGCCTAAGGTTGAACCAAAACCTGATTGATAACATTGCGCGAAATTGATGTCATTTACACAGTAGAAAATGCTGTTCCACAAAAGACGCCGCGGGCAAATAAATGACTCGAGCGAGTTCAAGCTTGTACTGAAGGCAGATCACATGTTCCCCTGTCTCCCCTTCAAGACCGGCGCCTTCAGTGTTGCCAGATCGAACGCTACGTTGCCAGTCTCATCACTTGATTACCAGACCTCGTGCAGTGAGCATTTTACAAGATCATATAAAAATTTTCCTCAGCGAAATTATGTTTCGGCTGAATTTTTAGATGAATTACAAAAGGAAGCCTAGTCTGATAGTCCGGAAGGGAGAAAATAATAATTGGAAAAAACTGATGGATTCTTTCTTCCAGACTATAGACTGTGTCATACGATCGCAGGTGCGTGCTAGTGTGCATAATTTCGTAGAGTGAATTAGTGAATGCGTGTACGAAGTTAGCGATGAGGAACAATTTATATATATCTATATAATATTTTTCTGTGTTTGTCTATGAAGCAAAGTAGATTTACTAAGCAGTGTCAAGTACAGGTTGATTTAAATTAAGTAACAAAGGCATCCATTGTCATGCTGGATGGACAAAAGGGATTTCATCTATTCTTCACTGGAGTTCTATCAACTAAATCTTTGTCACATTTTATTTTGTTTTTTGTGACAGCATTCTTTGAGCATTCTTCGAAACTAATGACTTGAGAAAAGTTGAACAGAAAGGTGCCCATGAGCCTGAATTCATTGGTTATACAAGGTGACTAAATTTGAAGTTAAAAAACAAATTCTTATTTTCATACTGTTCAGTTGTTCTATTTAGATAAAATAAAATTTTCTACGCTAAGTAGCAGTGTTTTTTGTGCGAGTTTTTTTTCAATGACAGTGTAAGCATTTGTGTAGTGTGTAGTTTCTAGCTTGTAGTGTACTATTCACTCTACTTTGTTTATCGTGGCCATTTGAATAGGATGCATCTATTTCATCTACCTCAAGTCACAAGAACTATTGTTTGGAGTTTCATTAGAGATATATGACGTATCGGAACGTTAAGCAAATTTTTCATAACAAAATGGGTTTAAATAATTAATATCATAACGCTTCAGTTGCTGACGTACTTCCGGTTTGACCGGAAACGACTCCAACTTTCGATTTATAATTGGGACATCCTATATATTTGCACTTATTTCGATCGAGAATGGCATTTTAAACACAACAACGCCTCACTTGTCAATAGTTGACAAACAAGGTCATTTTTCTTTCAGTTTCTATTTTTCGATCTAGAATGTCATGGATGCTGGAAGTCATTTGTTTTCATATTTGTTGAAATAGCACCTAGCAACACCTTCAATTGTTTGTCGTAGATAGCTAGAATAATAGGACTTACTCCATAGGTATGCCGATAACAGATACGTGTTATTTGTTGTTAGGTATGATCGTTTCTTACAATTATTCAGAAAAATAGTGCAAATAAAATCAAGTGAGCTGAAAAAATTGGTGTTTCAAACTTTTAGAATATCTTTAAAATGACTGTAATAGTTCGTAATTTTCTCGTGTTACTTGATAAAAAATGAAGCGATCTACAGGATCCATGGCATTCTAGATAAAAAAATAAAAATTTAAATAAAAATGATTTGTCAAATATTGACAAGTGAGGCGTTGTTGTGTTCAGAATGCCATTTTTGATCAAAATAAGTAAAAATATATAAAATGCCCCATTTAAAAATCGAAAGTTGGAGTCGTTTCCGGTCAAACCAAACAAAGTGAATATGTAATAAAATGTTAATTCGTCTATAATATGCAACCACCAATTTTCATTTTTCTATAATAAAAAGGTTATAGGGGTGAACCGCCTTGGAGAATCAACCTCATATGATCCAAAAATCAGATAATGTAGCAGTTCCTTTCTTTAGAAATTAGATGCATCTTATTAATAACCACGCCCACTAGCTCCGCACACGTACGATTGGATGAGCTTGTTCCCTTACTTCCTCTGGATCTCTGTCCACAGCCTGCTGTCTGGCGATACGTTTGGGTCGCAACTGGTACATGCCCATCTGTAAAAGTAAATGTCGTTTATACCCCACTCCTGATACCAAAAATGTGATACACCGTCTAGTGACCTGCCTACTATAAATAAAACATATATTTTTTTTAAAGTACGATACCAAGAATTCTTTATTCCTAAATAGCGGAAAGTTGTAACGAATTTGGTGTTAATTACAGAAGTTTCAGCGTCCCTCTGGTGGTAAAGAAAGAACACTCGTATACCTTTGACCTCCTTTAATCCAAATGAGATTGAACATCGCTTTTAAAGATATTTTTATATCTTTCTTGTTCTCGTACAGAAGTTGCACTAGAATGATTTCAGGAAGCAAAGTCAGCTCAAGATGCACTTATTCAGTCAACAACCAAAAATCACATGTAGGTTGATAGTAATAAGCCAACAGCATTTTTGTGGGTTCAGACAAAGCATTCGATAGAATGGCGCATTAAACATTATTAACAACGTGACAAAGTTTAGGATTTTGTGGAGCCACATACCAACTCATGGAACGTTATTTAAAAAATAGAAAATAATGCGTGAACATCAGCCAAGTGAGAATATGGCAGTTAGATGAGGAGTTCCACAAGGAACCGTATTAGGTCCAGTCCTGTTTGATTTGTGTATTAATAACCTGTCTACGTTGAACAAAGATGGACAAATTCACTGGACAACAAATTTTAGTTTTTTTAATTGTATCTTGTGGGAAAAGTGCACTTCTTTGTTAATTTTGGGGCGCTCAATCCAAAAATGACAATGAAATAAAAAAATTAGTTGCGGTTTAGAAAAAAAACTTTTTATTTTTAAGGATATATTAAAAAAAGTAACAAGATTCATATACTTATAAGAATCACTATATGCGCTGTCTTTTTGCTGTTCGTTTATGGATTCCACTTTCCCTGGTACCTTTCCATTGTTGAAATATCGTGATGAAAACGTTCGCCGTGCTCATCACTTACGGCCTCGCAATTGTCAGGAAAAAAGTCCAGGTGTGAGTGTAGGAAATGTATCTTAAGAGACATATTACAGCCCATCTTTTGATACGATGACAGCATATCTTTGACAAGGGTTTTATATTTGTCAGCTTTTCTATTTCCCAAGAAATTAGTGACCACCAGACGGAAATCATTCCAAGCAGTTTTTTCAATACCTGTTAAAGTGTTTTCAAACTGTGTATCTTTCAAAATATTTCGAATCTGTGGCCCAACAAAAATACTTTCTTTAACCTTTGCCTCACTTAGTCTTGGAAATTTCTGACGCAGGTATTGTAAAGCTGACCCATCTCTATCTAATGCCTTGACAAAGTTTTTCATTAGGCCCAACTTGATATGCAGTGGTGGTAATAAACATTTTTTCGAATCTACTAATGGCATATGCTGTACATTTTTTTGACCTGGCTCTAGGAATTGACGAACAGGCCAGTTTTGTTCAGTGTAATGAAGTGCCTTTGCCCGACTGTCCCATTCACACAAAAAACAGCAAAACTTTGTGTAGCCTAGCTGCAGCCCAAGTAAAAGTGCAACAACTTTCAAATCGCCACAAATATGCCATTGGTGCTCATCGTATTTTATGCATGTCAATAGGTACTTCATATTGTCATATGATTCTTTCATGTGAACTGCATACCCTACAGGAAGAGATGGTAAAATATTTCCAATATGCAATAACACTGCCTTTAAACTTAATGTTGAACTGTCTATAAACAATCTCCATTCATCTGGGTTATAGTTTATATTTAAAGCCGCCAGTAAGCCGTTAATGTTACTGCAGAAAACCAAGTTATTCTCCATATTGAAAAATGGTTCTAAGTCTTTGTGGCGTTTACGAAAAACACACACCTAAACATCGTCTTCTAACAAGTTTCACTGCTGCAGTCTTGATCCAAGTAACTCTGCCTTACATTTTGGAAGTTCTAAATCTCTTACAAGATCATTTAATTCTGACCTGTGTTATTTTGTGCGGTTGGTGGCATGACGTGCTCGGTATAAAATCAGGATCTCTTGACGTTGATGGCATATCTTCTTCCTGACGAATCACTCGATCGCCATGATCTGATTCGTTTTCTGATTCGCAAGTGTAGGATTCTGGGGGCTTTGGAATAGGATTTTCGTCACTGTGAGGCACAGGTCTCATCGCAGATGGTATGTTTGGGTAGTTAATAACCATTTTTTTTTTCTTGGACATACCTGTGGCTTGTCCAACACAAGGTACCATGCAAAAGTAACAATCATTAATATGATTTGTAGGCTCTCTCCAAACCATTGGGACAGCAAAGCGCATAGACCGTTTTTGCCATTTAACCAGCTCCTCAGACTTGAAGCACATGTATTACAGCAGATGTGGGGTGCCCACTGTTTGTCTTGATCACCTAGTTTACAACCGAAATAAAGCTGATATGCCTTTGTTATTAGTGGAGTAATAGACCGTCTCTGAGACGCAAAAGTCACATCACCACACACGTAATAAAACTGATATTGATTGTTTACACACTTTCGAGACATCTTGCAATGAACGCTGTCAGCCAACTGAGGAAAAAATGGCTAATATAAAACAATATAATGTACACGTATGTATAACGTAACACAATCATGCCGGGAATACATATAATTACCGTATCTCTAAAACTTGAACTAATATTGAAAAAATAAGTTTCATTCCGGTTTTAGCACATTAAAAATAGTAATATTTTGTTGATTTTATTTAGGATATTTTTTGGCTGTTGATCAGTGATTGGTTACGCTGATGATACAGCGATTATTTATTTAGACAAAGATCTTGGGCTTCTTCAGAAGATAAAATTGTATTGGATTTTTAAAAGCTTATATACTTTTTCAAGGAAAGGATTTAAAAGTCAAAATCAACAAAATATATTTTAAGTATGACATTTTTCCGCGACAGCGAATCTTCCTCGAATTTTAATCAACGTTGAATAGTTCCAAAAAGATACATTCAGTTGATATTTCGAATATTTTTTATTATTTTATTCCCAAAAATCAAATATTCCAGCAGTTTTTTGAGCAAAAAATATCTACACATGATATATTATGCCCTTGTTCAATCATTACTATCTTATGGAATCTTGACATGGGGTAGAGTTATGAGTAATTATTATAAACATTGAAATTACGCAGAAGTGGATTTTGAAGTTTATGTTGAACAAAAAGAAATGTTACCCCACAGAAAATCTATACAACGAATCTCAGATTTTCGACTGCCGGCAAACGTATTTTTATCATTCTATAATATACTAAGTGACATATAAATCCGAACACCCAGCTTAAATGGTTTTATTTTAATAAAAGTTGGCGAATGTATTTATCTTACTGTAAATAACAAGTGAAAAAATTTTCAGCCTTATCACTTGGACATTCCGGTTTTTATACTGCTTTTGTTCTAATTCACTAACGGTCTAAAAATGAATATTTCAGCCGCAGTAAAGAATCAACGTTGGCGGATTTTGGTTCTTGACATCCTTTACGATCGGTTACGATGCCTAGAGTACGGAGACCTGTACGATTTCGTCAACTTAGTGAGTTTGATAGCGGCCGTGTAGTAGGACTTCAGGAAGCAGTACTTTCTTTTCGGGCAATTGCAGTTAGAGTGCAAAGAAGTGTAGACACTGTGGTTAGGTGTTGTCAGGCATGGCTTCGAGAAGGCCGTACGCAAAGATCAAGGGGCACTGGACGCCGCCGTAGAACAACAGACCGTGAAGATCGCCGCCTAAGATTATTGTCCTTAAGGGACCGTTTCTCCACTACCAGGTCCATTGCAAATGAATGGTTTGCAGAACACGGAAGACCTATTGGCATGCGAAGTGTTTACCCACGAATGAGAAGTTTTGGCTTGTTTTCATACCGGCCACACTGGGTCCTCCCTTTAACTCGAGAACACCGACGTAATCGCCTTGAGTGGTGCAGACAACGGTCACTCTGGGATCAGGAATGGAACATTATTGTCTTTAGTGACGAGACCCGATTTTGTTTAGGCATGCACGATGGTCGTGCCAGGGTTAGCAGGCGACGTGGTGAAAGGGGGAATCCACAGTTTTTTGTTCATCACACTGTTGGAGTTATGGTTTGGGGTGGTACAGCTTATGGTTCCAGGTCACCTTTAATCTTGATCAGAGGTAACATGAACGCGCAGCGTTATATCCACGAAGTTCTAGAACCCCGTCTTTTACCCTATCTTGACACCCTGGCAGATCCAACTTTCCAACAAGATAATGCCCGACCACATGTTGCAAGAGTCACAATAGACTTCTTTCAACCTAATGATGTCACATTGTGACCATGGCCACCAAGATCTCCCGACTTATCCCCAATTGAGCACGTGTGGGATATGATGGGTAGGAGATTGCTCAATTTGCAACGTCCTCCTCAGACTCTAGAAGCACTTCGAGAGGAGTTGGAGGTTGCCTGGAATCAGATACCACAGGAGGACATTGACCACCTGATCAGAAGCATACCTAGGAGCGTTGGAGAATGCGTAGCACATCAGGGTGCATTCACACATTATTAAAGGTCAAAGGGCTTTAAAGCAGTGCAATCTTTTTGAAATTTTTATCATTTACTTATTATGCTTCATTAAGCACTTATACAAAATTTTATTAAAATAAAACCATTTAAACTGGGTGTTCGGATTTATATGTCACTTAGTATATATTTAAGAGAAAGAATCATATACTGAGTGACATAAAAAAGTAAACACAAACTGGCTGTATGTATTATTCGGTGATAAAGAAGCACTCAGTTTTCGTACATTCACGGTGTCAGTTAAATGTTTATTTGTGCACTAACACCAATATATTATTATTATTACTGTTAGTAAAAATCAAACTTTATACCAACCTGTCCGAGACCGGGAGGCGACAACGGGGCAAGTGGGCAGCTGGGTCGATGACCAGTTCCCGCCCCCGCGCCTGGCCCGCCCACGCTGGGCGCCACTGACCCCGAGGAAGCGCCGCCCCTGAACTTGGGTTGATAGGGCTCCAGCATTCGGATTTTGCCCCAGCGATTGAAGAACAGCGCGATGGCCCCCGCCCAGATGATTAACACCAGGACCACCAGCAGCACTTCTTCGACACGGACTACCACCACCGGGCTCTCTGAAATGGAAATTAGAAAGATATTGAGTAAATTTAAGCATCCCACAAACCGGCGCGAAATAATCGCGGCGAAGTATTCGCAACGAAATTCAGAGCGAAATTCGCAATCTGTTTCGCCTGTTTATTCATACCAAAGCGTCTTATTCGCTCCGCGAACGTGAAGGTTTCGACAGGTTGCGTACATTTTGTTTTTGCCTTTTGCAATGAGCTCGTCTTCAGAAGAAGAGGAGGCACTTCTATTTCTTGCTTTAGAAGAGGAACAAAATGCACGGTACGTTATGTTTATTTAACGCCATTTGATAGTTGGGTATGTATTAAGTTTAACGAAGTACATAAAACAAATATTTTCAATTTTGTTTAGGAAACGAAGGAAGTGGGTACATGATATTAACTTGGAGCGAAATAAATTTGGGGAATACCATACCTTGATGCCACAACATCGGCTGGATGAACAGCGCTTTTACGTATATTTTAGAATGACTCCAGAGTGTTTCGATGAAATATTGAACTTGGTGAAAGATGAAACACGAAAATTTGACACAAATTATCGTGAAGCTATTTCGCCAGAAGAACGACTTGCTATTACACTCAGGTAAAATTATTAGGCTTATCGAATACGAAAACTTCAGGGATCGTGAAATAAATATTTTATTGTAATAATTGGACTACATGTTGCCACTAGGATTAAATGTTGCTAAATAATTCGAGGCAGAATTTGCCTCCTCTGTTGGGTATATTATTGGAGTAAACCCAGTGCAGCTTGGGAAGGACGACATACTACTATCATACATACTTGCAGAATTCTGGGTAGACGCTGAAGACATTTCTTCAATATGTTCAAATTCTTCGTGCGCTACTAATTCGGCTATTTTTAGTTTTATTCGGGCTTGACGCTTTAAGGGAAGTGTTTTCACAGTCTGTGCATGTGCCAAGAAAAGTGAATCAATGGCCTCGTTCTTTTTTTTAGGTTTTTTACCTTCAAAATAATTAATGAGCTGTTGTACAGACGAAGATGTTGGTTCATAGCATTTTCTGCTCGTTTTATATTTTGGTGTAGTTGCAGTCTGCGGAAAGGTGTGCCCTGGAGTAGTTACTGCTGTAGTGTTCAATGAAGAAGGTGGTGCTGTCTGTGTTGACGAGGCGTTCTGTGCATCTTCTGCATCTACATCAGCATTTTCATCTTCTCCATGGCCGCGGTCCTCCAAATTTTCGGTTTCTACATTTCCAGCCCTTTCCTGATATATATTTGAGTTAAATTCGGCAGTCTCATAATGTATGACGTCAATATCTTTCACATTAGACGACGTTTTGGCAAATGCCAAAAAAGGACGGAAAAATTCCATGTAGTCAGCCCACTGCCATTTTTTTATGTTGCCCACTGCTTGGCTGGTCTGTGGTTTGGTAGATTTTATATATTTTGCAAATGTGTCTCTGATATTCTTCCACCTTTTTTTTACTTCATCACCTAAAAACGATTTTTTTTATAGATTCCTTGCCACTGGTGACACCTTCTATACCATTGGGCATAGCTTTCGAGTTGGCTTTACAACAGTGAGTGCAATCGTAACCGAAGTCTGTGAAGCGATATGCAGACATATTGAGCATATATATTTACCAGAACCAACAGAGAATATATGGAAAAAATGTGCTGAAGAATTTGAAAATAGATGGGGATTTCCCAATTGCATTGGCAGCGTGGACGGTAAACATGTAACAATCAAGAGACCTAACAACAGTGGCTCCAATTACTGGTGCTATTTACATAAATATTCAATAGTACTTATGGCCATTGTTGGCCCGGACTATAAATTTATATGTGTTGATATTGGTGGTTTCGGAAAAAATAGTGATGGGGGTATTTTCGAAACCTCAAACATGGGAAAACGATTTGAACAAAATTTAATGAGTGTCCCTGCACCTAGATTTCTCCCTGGGCAAAATGAAATCTGCTCGTACGTCTTAATTGGTGATGAAGCATTTGCTTTAAAACCATACCTTATGAGACCATTTCCTTATAAGCAGACTTTAACAGACGTCAGAAAAGAGAAATACAATGTAAGACTTTGTCGAGCTAGAAGGGTCGTGGAAAATGCGTTAGGTATTTTGTCACAAAAATGGCGAATATTTTACAGGCCATTAGAAACTAAAGTAGATACTACAAATCTAATTGTACGTACGGCATGTGTTTTACACAATTTTTTACGAAGTAAAAGTGGCGATGACAAATATTTTCAATTCTTAGATCCCCCAGAACCCGTGCTTGGAGCTTTTACTGATATAGCAAATGATCCTCGGCGGGCAGCAAGGCTAGCATTTTCTACTCGTGACAAATTCGTAAATTATTTTAATTCTGATATGCCTATGCCCAATATATAGAATGTTCGTTTTCACATTTGTGTAGACTGTAAATTATTTAACAAGTTAATAAAAAATATTAGGTACATACCATTTGTATTTAATTCTTTTCCTATTTCCATCCAAATCTTGTCTTTCTTTCTCACATTCCTGTATTCATCGTTCGACAAATCATACAAACAAGGATACTTTTTCACTATTTCTATCAATAATTCCGTTTTTGCCATTGCGAATTTTTGAAGAACGGCGTCAAAAACGCGGTCAAAGGCGAACTGAAATACGCCGCGATAAAAACGCTGGAACAATCGCATTCGCTTCGCACAAGTCTGAGACTGTCCGTAAACCGCCGCGTTTTAATCTGATCGCGAATTCATCGCAGCGAAATTTTCGCAGCCAAAGCGAATATTTCGCGCCGGTTTGTGGGATGCCTAATAAAGCAGGTGTTTTAAAATACGGTGGATGTGCACAGAAATCTCGTTATATTTGCGTTGCACTTTCACCTTTATTAGCAATATTGACTAGGGTTGGGCTGAATAAATCGTTCTTTTTAGTGATTCGACTCCATGGTTTCAATTCCGATCTTGGAAACGATTTCTTCGATTCCTTTTAGTTTCCATTCTATTCGATTACGACTGGAATATTGGCGACTGTGCACAGCATGGACTTTTTTGGGGCGATAGTACTTGAACGTGGAACATTTTGTGACCTAGCGTTCAGCTTGGTAGTAGAGTTTAGCCCAATTAGTCAGGGATAATTCACAATTTTTCTTGCTACCGATTGCGTTTGAGATGGTTAGCCTGCCTGAAGCTACTGGAATCGGAATCGAAATTATTGGATTCCGAACCGAAACCATCACATTCACAAATAATAATTTGTCGCTTTGCTGCAAAACTGGACAACGGTCTTTCCCGGTGGTTTTGCGGTTTGAAATAACACATATCTCGAGTTAAATTACAGTTTTCCTCATAAGATAATGCATAAGTACAGAAATTTTCTTATATAAGACATCTAAACGTAATATTCTTCAATTTAAGAAATATTGCGGCAACATCCCAATTTCAATTACGGCCTAGAAGTTCATGATTTATCAAATAACATCACACAAAAAAAAGTGTTCCTTTTGACAATTATTATTATCCTATTACCTTTTTGCTCGTGAGCCTCAGCACGTAAAATATCGAGGTCAGAATCGGAATCGTAAAAGAATGGAAGGAATCATTTGTGTGGTAGGGAGGAAAATCCTGAACGAATCGAGGGAATCAAGTTTGAGATCGGAATCGGAACCGTGAACGAATGGAAGTAATCGATTTCGACACCAGAAGCGGAATCATGGACGGATCGAGTCCGATGTAGGAATCGGAATCGCAGAACAATACAAGAAATCGATTTAGACTCGATAAAGCCGAATCGTGGATGAATCAAAGGTATCGATGAGCGAATTAAAGAAACGGAACCGTTAACGAATCAAATGAACTGATTCCGAGGTCAGAGTCTGAATCGTGAAGATGGGGGTAACCGATTTCGAAGCTCTTGAACGAATCGAAGAATTCCGAGGTTGAGGTAGGAATCACTAACGGATGGAACCGATCGATTTCGAAGCCGGAATTCGCAATCGCGAACCAGTCCAAGGATCCGGTTCCGAGACTGAAATCGGAACTATTATCGAATGAAAGAAATCTACTCCTGAGCTGGTATCGGTATTGTAAACGAAGGATAGGAAAGAACTCAAAGCTTGATCCAGAAATGTGAATGGATCAAAGTAATCGATTCGGAGGTCGGAACCGAAATCGCATACCAATCGAAAACGGGAAAAATCGATTTTGAGGCCTAAAGCGAAATCGTGATCAAACCGAAGGTATCGATCGAAACCTGAATCATGAACGAACGGGAAAAATCGATTCCGAGGTCGAAATCAGAATCGCGAAAGAATAGAATGAATCGATTTCGATGTCGGAATCGGAATCGTGAACGAATCAACGAAACAGATTCCAAGACCGAAATCGGAATAGTTAACGAATCGATTCCAAGGTCGAAATCGGAATCGTGAACGAATCTAAGGATTCGACTCCTAGTCTGGTAATGGAATTATTAACGAATAACACGAATCGATTTTGAAGCTGGGATCGGAATCGTCAACGAATCGGAGGAATCGATTCCGAGGTCAGAAAGGGAATCTTGAACGGATGTTAGGATCGATTTTGAGGCCTAAAGCGAAATCGTGATAAAACCAAAGGTATCGATCGAAAGCTGAATCATGAACGAACTGGAAAAATCGATTCTCAGGTCGGAATAAGAATCGTGGAAGAATAGGAGGAATCGATTTCAATGTCGGAATCAGAATATTGAACGAATCAAAGAAATAGATTCCCAGACCGAAATTGGAATCGATTCCAATGTCGAAATTGGAATCGTGAACGAATCTGAGGATTCGACTCCTAGTCTGGTAATGGAATTATTAACGAATAACAGGAATCGGTTTTGAAGCTGGGATCGGAATCGTGAACAAATCGGAGGAATCGATTCCGAAGTCAGAATCGGAATCTTGAACGGATGTCAGGATCGATTTTGAGGCCTAAAGCGAACTCGTGATCAACCCAAAGGTATCGATCGAAAGCTGAATCATGAACGAACGGAAAAATCGATTCAGAAATAGGAATCAGAATCGAGAAAGAATACAATGAATCGATTTCGATGCCGGAATCGGAATCGTGAACGAATCAACGAAACAGATTCCAAGACCGAAATTGGAATAGTTAACGAATCGATTCCAAGGCCGAAATTGGAATCGTGAACGAATCTAAGGATACGACTCCTAGTCTGGTAATGGAGTTATCAACAAATAACACGAATCGGTTTTTGAAGCTAGGATCAGAATCGTGAACGAATCGGAGGAATCGATTCCGAAGTCAGAATCGGAATCTTGAACGGATGTCAGGATCGATTTTGAGGCCTAAAGCGAACTCGTGATCAAAGCAAAGGTATCGATCGAAAGCTGAATCATGAACAAACGGGAAAAATCGATTCCGAGCTCGGAATCAGAATCGTGAAAGAACAGGATGAATCGAGTTCGATGTCAGAATCGGAATTGTGAACGAATCAACGAAACAGATTCCAAGACCGAAATTGGAATCGTTAACGAATCGATTCCAAGGCCGAAATTGGAATCGTGGACGAATCTAAGGATTCGACTCCTAGTTTGGTAATGGAATTATTAACGAATAACACGAATCGATTTTGAAGCTGGGATCGGAATCGTGAACGAATCGGAGGAATCGATTCCGAAGTCAAAATCGGAATCTTGAACGGATGTTAGGATCGATTTTGAGGCCTAAAGCGAACTCGTGATCAAAGCAAAGGTATCGATCGAAAGCTGAATCATGAACGAACGGGAAAAATCTATTCCGAGGTCGGAATCAGAATCGTGAAAGAATAGAATGAATCGATTTCGATGTCGGAATCGGAATCGTGAACGAATCAACGAAACAGATTCCAAGACCGAAATTGGAATAGTTAACGAATCGATTCCAAGGCCGAAATCGGAATCGTGAACGAATCTAAGGATTCGACTCCTAGTCTGGTAATGGAATTATTAACGAATAACACGAATCGATGTTGAAGCTGTGATCGGAATCGTGAAGGAATCGGAGGAATCGATTCCGAAGTCAGAATCGAAATCTTCAACGGATGTCAGGATCGATTTTGAGGCCTAAAGCGGTGATCAACCAAAAGGTATTGATCGAAAGCTGAATCATGAACGAACGGGAAAAATCGATTCCGAGGTCGGAATCAGAATCGTGAAAGAATAGAATGAATCGATTTCGATGTCGGAATCGGAATCGTAAGCGAATCAACGAAACAGATTCCAAGACAGAAATTGGAAAAGTTAAAGAATCGATTCCAAGGCCGAAATCGGAATCGTTAACTAATCTAAGGATTCGACTCCTAGTCTGGTAATGGAATTATTAACGAATAACATAAATCGATTTTGAAGCTGGGATCGGAATCGTGAACGAATCGGAGGAATCGATTCCGAGGTCAGAAAGGGAATCTTAAACGGATGTTAGGATCGATTTTGAGGCCTAAAGCGAACTCGTGATAAAACCAAAGGTATCGATCGAAAGCTGAATCATGAGCGAACGGGAAAATTCGATTCCGAGGTCGAAATCAGAATCGTGAAATATAAGAATGAATCGATTTCGATATCGGAATCGTGAACGAATCGACGAAACAGATTCCAAGACCGAAATTGGAATAGTTAACGAATCGATTCCAAGGTCGAAATCGGAATCGTGAACGAATCTAAGGATTCGACTCCTAGTCTGGTAATGGAATTATTAACGAATAACACGAATCGATTATGAAGCTGGGATCGGAATCGTGAACGAATCGGAGGAATCGATTCCGAGGTCAGAATCGGAATCTTGAACGGATGTTAGGATCGATTTTGAGGCCTAAAGCGAAATCGTGATAAAACCAAAGGTATCGATCGAAAGCTGAATCATGAACGAACTGGAAAAATCGATTCTCAGGTCGGAATAAGAATCGTGGAAGAATAGGAGGAATCGACTTCAATGTCGGAATCAGAATATTGAACGAATCAAAGAAATAGATTCCCAGACCGAAATTGGAATCGATTCCAATGTCGAAATTGGAATCGTGAACGAATCTGAGGATTCGACTCCTAGTCTGGTAATGGAATTATTAACGAATAACAGGAATCGGTTTTGAAGCTGGGATCGGAATCGTGAACAAATCGGAGGAATCGATTCCGAAGTCAGAATCGGAATCTTGAACGGATGTCAGGATCGATTTTGAGGCCTAAAGCGAACTCGTGATCAACCCAAAGGTATCGATCGAAAGCTGAATCATGAACGAACGGAAAAATCGATTCAGAAGTAGGAATCAGAATCGAGAAAGAATACAATGAATCGATTTCGATGCCGGAATCGGAATCGTGAACGAATCAACGAAACAGATTCCAAGACCGAAATTGGAATAGTTAACGAATCGATTCCAAGGCCGAAATTGGAATCGTGAACGAATCTAAGGATACGACTCCTAGTCTGGTAATGGAGTTATCAACAAATAACACTAATCGGTTTTTGAAGCTAGGATCAGAATCGTGAACGAATCGGAGGAATCGATTCCGAAGTCAGAATCGGAATCTTGAACGGATGTCAGGATCGATTTTGAGGCCTAAAGCGAACTCGTGATCAAAGCAAAGGTATCGATCGAAAGCTGAATCATGAACGAACGGGAAAAATCGATTCCGAGCTCGGAATCAGAATCGTGAAAGAACAGGATGAATCGAGTTCGATGTCAGAATCGGAATCGTGAACGAATCAACGAAACAGATTCCAAGACCGAAATTGGAATCGTTAACGAATCGATTCCAAGGCCGAAATCGGACGAATCTAAGGATTCGACTCCTAGTTTGGTAATGGAATTATTAACGAATAACACGAATCGATTTTGAAGCTGGGATCGGAATCGTGAACGAATCGGAGGAATCGATTCCGAAATCACAATCGGAATCTTGAACGGATGTCAGGATCGATTTTGAGGCCTAAAGCGAACTCGTGATCAAACCAAAGGTATCGATCGAAAGCTGAATCGTGAACGAACGGGAAAATTCGATTCCGAGGTCGGAATCAGAATCGTGAAAGAATAGGAGGAATCGATTTCAATGTCGGAATCGGAATATTGAACGAATCAAAGAAATAGATTCCAAGACCGATATTGGATTTTTTAACGAATCGAAGGATTCGACTCCTAGTCTGGTAATGGAATTATTAACGAAAAACACGAACCGATTTTGAAGCTGGGATCGGAATAATTAATGAATCGAAGGAATCGCTTCCGACGTCAGAATCGATTTCGAAGCCCTACGCGGAATCGTGAGTCGAAGATTCGATTCCAAGGTCGGAATCGATTCCAAAGGAAGCGTAATCGTAAACTAATCGAAGAAATCGCTGTCGGAATCGGAATCGAAATCGTGAACCGATTTCGAGGCTCGGAACGAAATCGTGAACGAACCGAAGCTATCGATTCCGACATCGGAATCGGAATTGTGTACAAATCGAAGGAATCGACTCCGAAGCCGGGATCTAAACAATAGAATTAAGTCACCTAAAGGAACGATTTGGCACAGCTCTACGTGTGACCCTGTGTCGGCTGGTAGGTGTTCCTTTTGCTCTCGCAGGGATTTTCCGTGCGGCAGCGTTATCGTCACGCCGGCCGGTTTTAGATTAATTTTACATGAAACTGTGCAAATAGGCGATCTAGAAACTATGCCCCTGCTGTATCCGGCCAACGCCGGTTTTCTCTCTTTTCTCTATGATGTGCTGTGCACTGGCTTTTATTACATCGGAGAGTCTTTCTGGGAAAATGATTCATTGCAGTGTGTTTGCTGGCTGCTATCTCCCAGTTGATATTAATAGGTATAATTATAATTCGTGAAATGGTCACTTCTACGGTATGGCTACGACATCTGTATCATCTGATGTATTCAGTAGTTGCAAGGATAGAGCGTCCTGCACCGATGTTGTCTATAGTTTCTATTTGTTGTTTGCATAATCTGCATTTGTCTGTTGTTGTGTTTGGATCTTTGATGACGTGTTTGCTGTAGTGTCTGATGCTTATTGTTTGATCTTATATAGGTCTCATATACCCTTCACCTATATATATACTAAGTGACATGTAAATCCGAACACCCAGTTTAAATGGTTATGTTTTAATAAAATTTTGTATATGTACTTAATGAACCATAAATAAGTAAATGATAAAAATTTCAAAATGATTGCACTGCTTTAAAGCCCTTTGACCTTTAAGAATGTGTGGATGCACCCTGATGTGCTACGCATTCTCCAACGCGCCTAGGCATGCTTCTGATCAGGTGGTCAATGTGCTCCTGTGGTATCTCATTCAAGGCAACCACCAACTCCTCTCAAAGTGCTTCTAGAGTCTGAGGAGGACGTTGCAAATTGAGCAATATCCTACCCATCATATCCCACACGTGCTCAATTGGGGATAAGTCGGGAGATCTTGGTGGCCATGGTAACAATGTGACATCATTATGTTGAAAGAAGTCTATTGTGACTCTTGCAACATGTGGTCGGGAATTATCTTGTTGGAAAGTTGGATCTGCCAGGGTGTCAAGATGGGGTAAATGATGGGGTTCTAGAACTTCGTGGATATAACGCTGCGCGTTCATGTTACCTCTGATGAAGATTAAAGGTGACCTGGAACCATAAGCTATAGCACCCCAAATCATAACTCCAACAGTGTGATAAACATGTCTTTCAACAAAAAACTGTGGATTACTCCTTTCACCACGTCGCCTTCTAACCCTGGCACGACCATCGTACATGCCTAAACAAAATTGAGACTTGTCACTAATGACAATCCTATTCCATTCCTGATCCTAGAGTGACCGTTGTCTGCACCACTCAAGGCGATTACGTCGGTGTTCTCGAGTTAAAGGTGTGGCCGGTATGAAAACAAGCCAAAACTTCTCATTCGTCAGTAAACACTTCGCATGCCAATAGGTCTTCCGTGTTCTGCAAACCATTCATTTGCAATGGACCTGGTAGTGGAGAAACGGTCCCTTAAGGCCAATAATCTTAGGCGGCGATCTTCACGGTCTGTTGTTCTACGGCGGCGTCCAGTGCCCCTTGCTCTTTGCGTACGGCCTTCTCGAAGCCATGCCTGACTACACCTAACCACAGTGTCTACACTTCTTTACACTCTAACTGCAATTGCCCGAAAAGAAAGTCCAGCTTCCCGAAGTCCCACTATACGGCCCCTATCAAACTCACTAAGTTGTAAAGGATGTCAAGAACCAAAATCCGCCAACGTTGATTCTTTACTGCGGCTGAAATATTCATTTTTAGAGCGTTAGTGAATTAAAAAAAAGCAGTATAAAAACCGGAATGTCCAACTGATAAGGCTGAAAATTTTTTCACTTGTTATTTAGAGTAAGATAAATACATTCACCAACTTTTATTAAAATAAAACCATTTAAACTGGGTGTTCGGATTTATATGTCACTTAGTATATATATATATATATATATATATAGGTGAAAAATTAGAGCTTCCGCCTTTTGTTGGGTACTTCGACAAAATTTAAGCAAGGAGTACTCTTTATACTCTCTTAATCTCTCTAGCTTTCAATGGTCTTTGCCATCATCCTCAGGAGAGTAGTATGTGATTATGTTGCTAAATGTTATTTACGTTAAGGATGAGGGAAGCACCCAGTAACATGGTGAAAGCTGAATACATGGTACAATAGTCAAAATTATACAAGCTAT
This sequence comes from Acanthoscelides obtectus, assembly GCA_963669975.1. NCBI lineage: Eukaryota > Metazoa > Arthropoda > Insecta > Coleoptera > Chrysomelidae > Acanthoscelides > Acanthoscelides obtectus. The sequence continues at coordinate 120,659,778 of CAVLJG010000001.1, read as the reverse complement.
ACACAGCTGTATGACAAGAACAAATTAAAAACAGATTAAAAATATTTAAAACGAAAGTTAAGTATTACATCGTGAAACCACTTGATGATTGCCTTTTTTTGTTTTTTTTATATTTGACTCTTTATACTTTTTTAATCTCTCTAGCTTTCAATGGTCTTTGCCATCATCATTAGGAGCTGCAATTACATTCAGAAAAGTAGCAACAATTGTGCAAAATGAATTTAAATTAACTTACAGTAGTATGTGAGGCAATCATCAAGTGGTTTCACGATGTAATGCTTAACTTTCGTTTTAAATATTTTTAATCTGTTTTTAATTTGTCCTTCTCATACAGCTGTTTGTAGTTTGTATAATTTTGACTGTTGTACCATGTATCCAGCTTTCACGATGTTACTGGGTGATTCTCTCATCCTTAACATAAATAAAATTTAGCAACATCCTCACGTACTGCTCTCCTGATGATGATGGCAAAGACCATTGAAAGCTGGAGAGATTAAAAAAGTATAAAGTGTCCTCCTTGCTTAAATATTGTCGATGTACCCAACAAAAGGCGGAAGCTTTAATTTTTCATCTAACTGGACTAGACGACAATGACCACGTCTCAAGTTATATACAGGGTGACTTTGAAGTTGAGTCATTAATTTTCAGATAATGATTGTAGAAGGAAGATAAACCAAAATATGTGTGTAAAAATAAAAAAAAATTAAAAAAAATGTTACCTTGTTTTATAAAGTATCCTCCCGACAAGTACGGACCTGTATTTGATCGTGCGGTCTTGGAGCACCGGCATGCCTTCCCCTGTGAGGTCTTAAGTCACCTGATTCACGAGCCCTTTGTACTACATTAACAAAGGCACGAGGGGTTGGTTGCACTCGATTGGGAAACCGATCCGCATAAATCCGTGATGCCGCAACAGCATTTTGTAAAGACCCCCCCCCCCCCGTAAATAAGAATCATGTCCACAAGTTCAGCATTTTCGTAAACATGTGCCAATTTTTATTTCGTTTGAGCCACGCAACAACCACCACTATTCACTCACGCGTTACCGACTGACACATTGACTGAATACAACTGAATAAATTTGTAGTAAAAACATCGTGATAAGCGTTTCAAATACTTTCGCTTTTTTGTTTCTGATGCGATGAACCGATAAGGCGGATTACATCCGTTGTTGCCAAACACGAGCACATAATATTATTATTGAGACAGGGCTGTACTCAAACTTCTAAAGGGCTATAACTTTCTTACTTTAACTTTACCAGAAAAATGTTAAAGGAAAAAACATTTCTTTTGATCAGATCTACTCACTGTTAAAATAAATGACTCAACTTCGAAGTCATCCTGTATATATTTCATCTCGTCTGATTATTTATTATTATTATTACTATTATTATTAAAAATGTTTTCCTGTCGATAAATTTTTGATGTTGGCCAAAGAAAAATTTAAGAGACAATTACTGAACCACAGACGGTCAATCATGGTTAGCTGTTTCGTGCTATTCGGCAACTCATCAGCATGGTCTCGGCTTGTTTTCAGGTAGAATAACGAGCGAAAGCTGAGCAACCATCCTCTATCCACAACATAAGGTCTATCTATGATGTGCTGACGCTCAACATGGATAGCTGTTTCGTGCTATTCGGCAACTCATCAGCATGGTCTCGGCTTGTTTTCAGGTAGAATAACGAGCGAAAGCTGAGCAACCATCCTCTATCCCCAACATAAGGTCTATCTATGATGTGCTGACGCTCAACATGGATAGCTGTTTCGTGCTATTCGGCAACTCATCAGCATGGTCTCGGCTTGTTTTCTGGTAGAATAACGAGCGAAAGCTGAGCAACCATCCTCTATCCACAACATAAGGTCTATCTATGATGTGCTGACGCTCAACATTTTCATCCAGATGACAAATTCGCTTGTCATCGCATTCGCTCGAAAATAATTATGACAAATAGCGATTCCGACAGCTATTAATTAGTTCCATATACAATTTGCCTTTCAGACGCGTATGTGTTTTCATGTTCAGCAAAAACGTAACGTTGGATGTTTGCACAAGAAGCAAGCATTAATTTAAAAAACCACGCTACATCGGGATAGCTGTTTATAAATTAGGTCGAGCTGAGCATAAAAGCCGTTTTAAAAATTGCGTGTAATTATTTTCAGGGGATACGGTTGAAACAGCATGCGAGTTTGTTGAATACATGGAGAAATGAGTGTAATTGAATTGCAAATTGACCGAAACCACTCTTCCGTTTGAAGCAGATGTGAACCGTAACCCCAGTATACTGACTTAAACGGAATATATCCTAGGGCCCATTGAGTTCAGGGGCCCGTGCTCTTAAAAGGCATTTGTTCAGCATGCTGCCAAAATCATTTTTTACTATTTTGATCTCTTACCAGTAATTTGAGTTTCTCTTTATTAATGGTAGAGTGCCTATGCCTGGGCTAAACCCTTTTTAGTGATTTTCTTTTGGCAAATTTCATAATTTAATTATTGTATAATTTCGCACGTATTATATATACTAAGTGACATATGAATTAGAACACCCAGTTTAAATGGTTATATTTTAATAAAATTTTGTATAAGTACTTAATGAAGCATAATAAGTAAATGATAAATATTCCAAAATGATTGCACTGCTTTAAAGCCCTTTGACCTTTAATAATGTGTGGATGCACCCTGATGTGCTACGCATTCTCCAACGCGCCTAGGCATGCTTCTGATCAGGTGGTCAATGTCCTCCTGTGGTATCTCATTCCAGGTAACCACCAACTCCTCTCGAAGTGCTTCTAGAGTCTGAGGAGGACGATGCAAATTGAGCAATCTCCTACACATCATGTCCCACACGTGCTCAACTGCGGGGAGATCTTGGTGGCCATGGTAACAATGTGACATCATTATGTTGAAAGAAGTCTATTGTGACTCTTGCAACATGTGGCCGGGCATTATCTTGTTGGAAAGTTGGATCTGCCAGGGTGTCAAGATAGGGTAAAAGATGGGGTTCTAGAACTTCGTGGATATAACGCTGCGCGTTCATGTTACCTCTGATGAAAATTAAAGGTGACCTGGAACCATAAGCTATAGCACCCCAAACCATAACTCCAACAGTGTGATGAACATGTCTTTCAACAAAAAACTGTGGATTCCTCCTTTCACCACATCGCCTTCTAACCCTGGCACGACCATCGTGCATGCCTAAACAAAATCGAGACTCGTCACTAAAGACAATACTGTTCCATTTCTGATCTCAGAGTGACCGTTGTCTGCACCACTCAAGGCGATTACGTGGGTGTTCTCGAGTTAAAGGGAGGACCCAGTGTGGCCGGTATGAAAACAAGCCAAAACTTCTCATTCGTCGGTAAACACTTCGCATGCCAATAGGTCTTCCGTGTTCTGCAAACCATTCATTTGCAATGGACCTGGTAGTGGAGAAACGGTCCCTTAAGGCCAATAATCTTAGGCGGCGATCTTCCCGGTCTGTTGTTCTACGGCGGCGTCCAGTGCCCCTTGCTCTTTGCGTACGGCCTTCTCGAAGCCATGCCTGACAACACCTAACCACAGTGTCTATACTTTTTTGCACTCTAACTGCAATTGCCCGAAAAGAAAGTCCAGCTTCCCGAAGTCCCACTATACGGCCCGTAACAAACTCACTATGTTGACGAAATCGTACAGATCTCCGTACTCTAGGCATCGTAACCGATCGTAAAGGATGTCAAGAACCAAAATCCGCCAACGTTGATTCTTTACTGCGGCTGAAATATTCATTTTTAGAGCGTTAGTGAATTAAGAAAAAGCAGTATAAAAACTGAAATGTCCAACTGATAAGGCTGAAAATTTTTTCACTTGTTATTTACAGTAAGATAAATACATTCACCAACTTTTATTAAAATAAAACCATTTAAACTGGGTGTTCGGATTTATATGTCACTTAGTATATTTAGCTGGACCCTACACGGAACTGTAACTAAAAAGCGTGTAATTATTTCGTCCGAAAAATTGCTCGAGGCAGGGGAAATGTGAGTGAAATCTCTGAAACTCATAAGGATGACACGAGGCAGTTGAGGCAAAATTCGTAATTTAACATTTTCCGCACAGCTGTGGTGTTTAGTCATTGCAAATATATTGTAAAATTAAATATATACGTAGAGCGTCAAATAAACAAGCAGCTATGTGGAATGTGATTAAAGCCAATGGTGTGCATTCATCAAAATTACGTAGATTCATCTACTCTCAACGCGAATGATTTAAACTCTTTGTTCGTCAGCATTGTTGAAACCATTATTGCTGAAATTCCAGCTACCCAGTCGGACTTCAAAGATTTTATGCAGACTATTGATACACTACATTTCAACTTTCGAACTGTTTCATTCAATGATGTTAGAGATGCAATCAGAAGCTTAAAGAATTCAAAAAGTAAAGATCCTTATGACATCGACGTTAAAATTATGAAGACCTTAAAGAGAGAATTAAGTTTAGTTGGTATCAACTACTGCGTACGCGCTCACGTTTTACACACGATTATTATTTTCAAGTATCCCAGTTCATTTCGAGTGCTTTCTTTATCATCATGGCAGACGCAGATGATCCGCCAGAACCTCGCCATAGCGAGCACGGGAAAACTTTTACAAATGAAGAATACGCAGCCATAATGTTCTGTTATGGACTTTGTAACGGCGATTCTGCAGCTGCTCGCCGTGAATATCGGCAACATTTCCCGAATCGCAGAACACATGTTACTGTGTTTGACTCTGTGAGTCGGCGCATCCACCAAACCGGACGTGTTCAAAGGCAACATAGTGATGCTGGTCGACCCCGAGTCTATCCTCCTGCAGATGAAGAGGAAATCCTTCGTGTATTTCAGGAAGACCCTACTACATCTACGCGCATTGTGGCTGCTCAGTTGGGTATATCACAATACAAAGTATGGTTTACTGTGCATACTGCAAGATTATACCCTTATCACTACACGCCTGTGCATGTGATTGAAGAGGGCGATCCTGCAAGACGATTAGATTTCTGCAGGTACATGTTACATGCAGATACAGAAGATCCAGACTATTTTAAGAAAATTCTGTGGACCGATGAATCGAAGTTTGATAAGGACGGGATCACTAAATACCATAATGCTCATTACTGGGCTGATAAAGAAGCTTTAAACCCCCGAAAAATAAGACCGACGGGGTCTCAGAGCCGGTTTTCAGTCAATGTGTGGATGGGCATCATTGATGGATATTCAATTGGACCTCATTTTCTGCCCGCCAATTTAAATGGAGAAGTGTATGAAGAGTTCTTGAAAAATCACTTGTTTCCATTAATGGATGACGTCCCATTGGCGACGAGACAAAATATGCGGTTCCAGCACGACGGCTGTCCTGCACACTACAGTAGATTAGTACGGGCGTATTTAGACTCTAAATTTCCAAATCAATGGATTACTATGTGTGGGGACATATGAAAAGCCTGATGTACGATGTTTCGCCCATACTAACGATGAATTAATTACAAGGATAATAAGTGCAGCTGACCAAATAAAAAGCCGCTTAACAACTAGAGTTACCAAAAGTGAATTACGTAAGAGAATGCGGGCGTGTATTCGTAACAGGGGATTACAATTTGAGCAGAATCTGTAAAATACTAAAGGAAATGTAATTAAATAAAACTGTAATTAAAATAAAAGACTTTTATTTATCCTACGTAATTATCGTTAGTACAACTTTACTCATGTTTTTTTAATTTTATGTCTTTGTACTTGAGTTAGTTGTAACTTTTATACTTCGAATGACAGCTTGTTAGATATAGATATTATTTACATAATTTGCACATTTCATTACTAGGAGATTTTTTACAGAAAATTCCATTTTTTATCGAAGTTAGTAAAAAAATAAGAAAATCATACAGTTCAAAAGCGTAATTTTAAAACTTTTGTAAGTTTTCAACATTTTATTACTTATTATGAACTATTGGAATGTCCGCTATGCGACGATAACAAAAAACTCAAAATCAAACATGTAGTTTTTTTGTATTTCAAATTTAACCGTCTGAAATCGGAATAAAAAATAAAATTCCAATAACTCAAAAACCGTTAACTTCTGGATAGGACATTATAGGACAAAATCGGTTGTTTTTGACCTAATCTATCACCCTTTAACAGGAATACGTGACATTACAAATCACCCTGTATACTACGGTCGGAGAACATGCATCCTTACCATGTACAAAAAAGGTACAAGAATTGCTTCCAAGCGACTATGCACAACGGGTTGAATTTTGTGAGAACATGTTGAGAAGGTCCGCATCAATTTTTCATAACATAGGAAAATTTCATCCTGGAGATGGGGGATAATCAAATAAACCGAATTTTCCGTTCCGTTCGAGTATCTGGTTATTATACGTAGTCGTGCCATAAGTTCTGTCCCATGATAATCTCATGATAAAAATGAAACAAGATAAGATATATTTATATGAAAGATATTATTTATTCGACGACATTTTTAGAATTCATAATCAAACAGTTTTATTCAAAATGTCCCCCCTTGGCCTTCACACACTGCTTCAATCTCGCGGGCCACTCATCTATCACTGCACGCACAGCTTCCAAAGGAATAGCTGCCGCTGATCGGATCAAATCCGCTTTCAGGGACTCGATATTACGGTGGGCTTTGGAGCAGGCCAACTGCTCTAGCAGGTCCCACAACTTGTAGTCTAAAGGATTGAGGTCCGGACTCCCTGAGGGCCAATCTTCCGCAGCAATGAACTCTGGCACATTGCTTTCCAGCCAGCGCTGCGTACTCTTAGCCTTGTGAGCGGGGGCGGAATCCTGCTGGTAGACCCAGTGTTGGTTGGCAAACAATGTACCACTTAAAGGCTTGACGATAGGATCCAGTATGTCGCTCTGATAGTTTGCCGCTTTTGTTTTCACGCCCTGTTTACAGAAATGGAGCTGAGTGACCCCTTCGTAGGACACCCCCCACCAAACCATGACTGACGCAGGGTGGTGGCCTCTCTCAACTCTCGGAATGATCTCCGAAGCTTCCTGTGAACTCCTTGCATACACTTTGTCATTTTGTCGGTTGAATTTTTCTTCTATGGTGAAGATTTTCTCATCCGTGAACAAAATCTTTCGGAATCCCCCAGCTGCGTACCTCTCCAAGAGCTTCTTGGATCTTGTCGCCCTGATGTGTCGCAAGGTGGCCGTAAGTCGCTGGCCCGTACGTCTCCGGTAAGCCCCTAGCCCTAGGTCTTGTTTAATGATGCGCGACATCGTCCGGACAGGAATCTTCATTTCCCTGGATAGGATCTTCTGCTTCCGGAGTGGATTCCTTTGAATCCTGGCTTTTACGGCTTTAATGGCTGCTGGAGTCCTTACTTGACGAGGTCTTCCGCTTCTTGGCCTGTCATCAACAGAGGACGTCTCATTGTACCGCTGAATGGTCCTAGACACAAATTTACGCGATATTTGAAGGCCGCGTAAGAGTTCAAAAATCTGACTAGCACTGTGATTACACTTATGTAAAGCTATCACTGCAATACGGTTCTCTGCCTTGCCCCACTCCATCGTTATGCTTCGAGAGATCAATACAAACTGAGGTATATGTAATTACCCGAAAAGCGCTTAATCAACTGACACCACAATGTAAACAATCGGACAAGTATTAACAGGTCTACACTTGTTTGAAAACGAGGGACAGAACTTATGGCATGACTACGTAGAAAATCACCCACACGTCCGTCTGCAATTGGATTTGATATTGTGGCGTCTCCACCGTCGAGTTCCGGGATCATCACCAACTCAGTATATGTAATACAATACAGCAGCATACCTTTTGGAAAGTTTCGTTAAATTTGTCAGTTAATTTTAGGCAACACGTACAACTAAGTGCTAAGTTAACATCTTGTCGAATAACCTACATAATGTCAAAAAACAGCATCATGTCAAAAAAAAATCGGCATATTGTCACTTTTCAAGATACGTGATACGCGTGCCGGAGACGCAACAATCTTGATCAGTTTAATGCTTAAAAAATACAGAACTATACTTTGACGAACACAAAGCGTCCTATCGCTCATCTACGAGCCCCTTCCCACTCCAGTTGGACCAACTATTGAAATCTTAGTCTTTTTCTTATCAAACACAAATAATAAAAATGTAGCAGCGTGTTATAGGTTTAAAATATTAACAATGAACATTTCGATAATATATAGTAGAAAACACCAACTTTATCATTCCCTAATCAAATTTGCAGCATAAAAATAACGCATGTTGTACTTACAGCATATCAACCTATTTTCATTTCAATGCAAAATAAGTCTATAAGGAATAGGTGGCTCTGAAAAATAAAATAGTTTTGGGTAGTTAAGGTTTTCAAAATGGGTGGAGGAAAGGTTATTAGTGAGAAAATTCGGTTACTGATAATTAAGTTTTTTAATTCTGGGAAATCAAACTCAGAAATTGCAACTTTGTTAGACTTATCGCCTCAAAAAAGGCTATAAAATGAATGGAAGAAAATAATGTACCACTTTTGAAATGGGTTTCTAGCAGTTGAGATCTGTCACCTATTGAAACTTTGTGGCACGAGATGAAAAAGGTTTTACGACAACATCCATCTCGTACAATCACCGAACTGAGACAAAAGCTTCAAGAAATATGGGATTGCATTACACCAAAATTTTGCCAAAACTTGGTTAACACTATGCCCCAAAGGATTTCAGCCATAATAAAAGATAAAGGTGATGTTACCCAATGGTAACACTGGTCAACACTGGTTTTGCCACACGAACTTTGACAGCTAATTTTGTTTTATCAGTCTACCCTCATTATCACATGACAGCTGTCATATGTCTTTTGGCCTCATATTTGTTGTGATACGGTAATACTCATAACTAGTACTAGTACATTAACAGAAACGCTTACAAGTAAATCCTTATAAAAATATTTGTTGTTGAATTTTAACACTTTTTTGTGATTTATTAACCCTGTGAATATGTCGAGGAAGTGTAATAATGATCCTAACTCTTTTTGTTATGTCTGCGGAGAACTAACATTCAAAAAACAACGACGAAATTTTACGAATCTTGTGTTGGAGTGTTATCACCAATGTTTTGGTTTTTCTGTCGCCCATCAAGACAAATCCTGGGCCCCTCATGTCTGTTGCATAACGTGTGTGAAAAATTTAACTGACTGGAAGAAAGGTGCACGACCTATGCCGTTTGCTGTACCCATGATATGGACTGAACAGCGAGATCACGTTTCAGATTGCTATTTTTGTCTCACAGACATAAAAGGTATAAATTACAAGAAAAAAACCACAGTTATTTAACCTAACTTATCTTCGGCTATAAGACCAGTCTCTCATTGTAAAAAATTGCCAGAACTAATACCAGTTGCAACTACGTCTGTTGAGAACAATTCACAACCGTCCACTTCAGGTGAATGTGTTGACGAGGACGATGACTTTGAGTTAAAAATTGAAAAAAAAATTGTAAACGAGCCACATTTGATAACTCAAGGAGACCTAAATGATTTGGTTCGGGATTTAAATTTGTCAAAAAAGCAGTCAGAACTATTAGGATCACGTCTAAAAGAATGGAATTTGCTACATCATAATACAAAAGTTAGCTATTTTCGAAACCGTGATCAACACTTCAGAACGTATTTTTCTCAGGATGGAGATTTGGTGTTTTGCAATAACATAAATGAGATTATGAAAATGTTGGACATAGATTTTGATCTCTCTCAGTGGCGTTTATTCATTGATTCTTCGAAAGCAAGTCTAAAAGCAGTGTTATTGCATAATGGACATAAGCTTAAGACTGTACCTCTGGCCCATGCTGCAAATATAAAAGAAACCTATGAAAATATGAAACTTTTACTTGAAAAAATAAATTACAGTACATATTCCTTCAAAATCTGCGGTGATCTTAAAGTTGTTGCACTATTACTTGGACTTCAGCTGGGTTATACAAAGTTTTGCTGCTTTTTATGTGAATGGGATAGCCGAGACAGAACTAATCACTATATAAAAAAAAACATGGCCTACGCGTGCATCGTTAGTTCCTGGGCAAAAAAACGTAAAGTATTTACCCCTTGTACAGCCAAATAATGTGCTTCTACCACCATTGCATATCAAATTAGGATTAATAAAAATTTTTGTGAAGGCAATGGATCGCAATGGGAGTGGATTTTTGTATCTAAAAGAAAAATTCCCTAAAATAAGTGATGCAAAGATAAAAGAGGGTATTTTTGTTGGCCCTCAAATTAGGGAGTTAATAAAAGTTTGAAGATTTGAAGAAAAATTAAGCGATTTAGAAACATCTGCATGGAAGGCTTTTAAAAATGTTGTTTCAAATTTTGGGTAACCACAAGAGTGACAGCTACAGAGAGTTGGTTAGCGAGCTATTATTGTCATATCAAGCATTGGGTAGCAACATTTCACTTAAGATCCATTTTTTAGACTCGCACCTGGATTTTTTTCGTGACAATTTAGGGGCTGTCAGCGACGAGCACGGTGAGAGGATCCATCAGGACATTTCTAATATGGAAAAGCGGTACCAGGGCAAATGGAGCCCAAATATGTTAGCAGATTACTGCTGGACAATTAAAAGGGACCAACCAGAAGCTAAATATTCAAGAAAATCTTAGATTATTGTCATTTATGAAAAAAAATAACTTTTGATTTACGAGATCTGTGTTTTTTCTTAATATTTTAAATTACTCAATAGAATAAAATCCTTGTCTAGCAATTTTTTTTAACAGTTTATTTTTTCTTACAATCACCAATTATTAAGTCCGTGTGGCACGACAAAGTTAAAATTTTGTTGACCAGTGTAATCTTTCAATTGTTGCTTTGTTAACTTCGCGCATTTATTCGCACATTGTTTATTTGTTCAGATGTTATATTAGTTATAGGTCTAAGCGATTTCAAATATGTAATTTTTACGACTAGAGTGTATACATCTAAAATGTTTTTGAGAAAATAAATTGTTTTAGAAGTAAATAGTTTTGTAGCCGACCAAGTCATCAATTTCTAAATTCGTTGAAATAATTCGTCATGCCGCCTACCCTTGTAAAGATTCGTCGCATCGATAAAATAGGAATAAACATAAAAACTAAGGGCAGAACAAACATTCGCATCTGCAAACCACTCAGTGAACGCCAAGGGAAACCAAATTTATATTACGAAGAAAATAGATAATAGAACCGGATGCTATAGAGTTGGACTTTTCAAATATGCCGGGACACAAACAGGGTTTGGAGATATATTCTGTAATAACATTTGGTTGCTATAACTATAAAATTACAACCAAAGGAGTGCCGAGAAATCTGAATAACAACCATTTGGTTAGCAGATGTTTAGAAACTACCCCGAGCGCTGAACGGTGACGCATCAGAGGCGTATGATGGGATATCTAAGACTTCCGAAGGCTAGCATATTACTAAAAATTGTCAAAATTGTGGGAAAATATGAAAAAGAGGAGACAAAAAGCTAGGTTTTTGGTAGAATTTTCCCCTAGCTGATAGGAGCAGGTGCGCCAGGCTGGATACGATTCTACCTTCTGTCAACGTGCAATTATCATCAGAGAGGTGCAGGTGAAACTAACGAAAGACTGCGTAGTTCCAATGAAGCTAATTTTGTTAAAAATATATAAAAAAATTCCAGAAGAGAGTCACCGTTAGTTTTACCTAAATGCTATGTAGGATTTTATAATTATTTAAGAGGACATCTCGAATTGTGGCATCAGCATTACAGGAATTCCCAATCCATTGAAATTATTGAAAACTGCAGGGTTTGCCCCAAAGCAATTAAAGCCTCGAGACGCCACTGAAGGAGGCGTGTTTCGTAAACTTAAGGGAAGACTGTACGCTGACGACACTCCTTGATGTGGGACAAGGGAACGTAATTAACCAATACAGTTTAAGGTCATTTTGAGTTCAAAAATTAAGTCTAACAATCATTGGTCAGGTTAGTTTCCATCTTTAGAGAATCAAACGCCCATTGCAAGGGTTGTAAACTGATCGACCAATGAGGAGACAAGGGCTGAACTCACTAAGTCAAAATGACCAGCCTTCTGATGGAGGGGAAAATCCGCAACTGACCTCCGATAATTTTAAAACTAAAAACTTCAGTTCTTCTCTTATCTTTGATTTCTACTGTTGAAGAAGTTGCTTCTATTTTCCCTCAGTTAGTGGCTGTTAATAAGTGTTGCATTGGTAGAATTTGTGTCAAGTTGTTTTCTCATCAGTAAGCACTTCCAGTTACTTAAAAGGGGGCTTTTCCCTTCTTTATTAGCCCTTCTGGCTAAAGCTAACACCGAGTCAACTAAGATCCTGTTACAGTTTCGTCATGTTCAGTTTATAAAGGCATATTTTGGTACAAATCTTGAAGTAGGCCAACTGAAGCGGGAAGGGGCTCGTAGTTTCGATGGATGGGCGAGTTCTGACAAAGGGCCATTCATTTCAGCTGGTCGGAGTCCAGATCACCGAGAACGTGACCTGGCACGAACACGTCTCGTCAATAGCGGCAGCTGCTGGGAAAATCCTAGGCTTTTCTCCACATGACGTTTGGGGTGCTGCCACTCCGACTACATTATTCGTGCTCGATGTTGTCCAACTGATCGATGACACTTCTGTATCAGACAGCCTCGGGACTTTTCTGCACCAGCAGGTCGTCGGCTCTTTTCCACCTCTACATCAAGTGGCTTTACTCCACAGAGCTCCCTTCCATGATGCCGCCGCGCGATGTGCCTGCCAGACACACCCGCCTGACGACTTAAAAATCGCATTAACAAAGTTTCTCTGGAATCCTCGTAGCAGCCACGGTGTCCCGGCATCTAGGCTTCTGCCTGCACGTCTACGTTCTTGAGCTATTTTTAGAACGGTGAATCATGAGTAGCTTTGCTGTATTATATTGCATATACTGTACCCCAGCTAACCGACGGCTAACTTTTACGACTCCCGCAAAGAAATAAACTCGGATTCAATTCCATCAGCTGACGGCGCATGAGGAGGTAGTTAAATCTCGACTGGGAATCTCCTTAGAAGTCGCTGCTATTCAAAGTGTGCCCGAGCACGCTGGCGGCTATGAGATTATCTTCCAGCTGAGAACATTTTAACTTTGTTATTATTCGATTACTCTAGCACTGCGCGCTACAGAAAACTACTAAGCGTGAAAAAACTAGTTTTTGAAATCGGTCTGGTAGTAGCGAAGCTATGGCAGAAAACAGGTTCCAGAGGCTCCTGAGTCCTGAGTTACTGGTTTGTAAATTTAAGGCCTCCAGTATTAGTCAAAAACAGTCTATCATTAAGAAGCTTCTGATGTCGGTAACAAATACTATGAGAGAAATATGTATCTATTAGCAATATTTGGCTATTAGAAGTACTTGCCGCTTTATCGTTCTGCTAATGTTACCTGGTGTGTGAAAGTTTATCGAACGAATTAAAACAATCCACTTATAAATAGGGAACACAGCTTTGATACACACACTGTTTCTCTTTTTAAAACCCACACTGCATTTTTTTGTATTTAAAGAAGGTGTTCAAAATGTCGTACTACACTTTTCACACAAGCTTCATTACGACGAACCCAGTTTCTTCTTACTCTAGGTCCTCGAAGTTGTCCATTTATTATTTCAGCTGCATTAAAATTTTATTCGCGAAGTTGTGCTTCAGTTGTTATAGGACGATCCCCATAAACCATCCCTTTAGGTTATCCCCAATACCAGAAAGTCATCGGATTAAGGTCAGGAGATCTTTCTGGCCATTTTCGAGGATCAGGAGCATTTCGACCGATCCAGCGATTTGGATAATGTTCATTCAAATACTGAATAACGCCTCTAAAAATGTGTGTGGGTGCCTCGTCATGGACAAACCACAAATTATGTCTCCGTTGTAATGGCATGTTGTCTAAGGTCTGTTCCAAAAGTTCTGGTAGGTTATTGGCTAGAAAGCTAGGGTATCCTTCTCCTGAAAACTTTGGGGGTAACTCGAAAGGGCCAGTTACCTGATCGTCAAGAATACCCGCCCAAATGTTTATATTAAAACGTTGTTGAAAATGACCTTCACGGATGGTATGAGGATTTTCTTGGACCCACGTGTGGGTATTATGGAAATTTAATATCCCGTCTCGCGTAAAAGTACATTCGTCCGTCGCTAGAATGTTTTTAAAAAAATCCGGCGGCCTAATTCCCGAGTGCTGATATCTGCATTGATTTCCACGATATTTAAAATTTGTTCCTCCTGCTCTATAGTAACCTGTCTTTCACGAGTGCGAATATTAGTGGGCTGAACACTTCCTGTATCTCGGAGTCTTTGGTACACTTGCACAAATGCCGTTGGCGATAAATTTCAGCTGCAAGATTTGAATTCTGACGAGCTTCACCGTAAGCTAATAACATGATTCGAGTACGTTGTAAATAAACACGACGACGTACGCGAACAAAAACAAAACAACACCCCCGATGCACTTCTCTACAAAGCGCTAAAGTAATTTATCTATGCAAAACGATAACCAACCGCTGTTACGATTGCCGATTCGATAAGGGTGATGAAATGCCGACGCGCTGTTGCTCAAGAGATTTGTCAAGGGAGACAACTTTTTAACCAAAAACTACTTCACCCCCTTTCACCCTCGACCCCCCCAGGGTCATTCCCTTAAAAATTTTTCTTTGTAGATCCTTAGATCCTTTGAGCTTGAAGCAAGTGGCTATAACCGGCCGCGTAGTTGTGGTTAGATGTCTCCTTGAAAATTCGAGGTCTTCTAGCCATTTTATACTACAATGTGTAGGTTGGCTCTTGTTGTGGACTTCGTGTGTCGATTTTTGCCCTCTCCACCTTCCTTTTCTCAGGTTACACCCGTATCCAGATGTGTGGACATATGTATCTACTTTTTTAGTTGCATATGTACATTCATTTCGGACTTGATGAAGCCAACCAGCAGAAATACGTATCGCTCGGGTTACCTGTCCTATTTACTGCTCGAATCTACTTTCACCCTTTTTCCGGATTTTGACCATTATTTTCCTACTTTTTGTTATATATATATATATATATATATATATAAAAGGAAGGATTACTGCACACAAAAGTGATTCTAGACTTTATCCCTAGAGATGTGTTCTGGCATCTCATGTGAATACAACAGGGCACTCTAAGAACTACACAAGTATCTAAGTTCTTGATAAAGAAAAACACCAATCCAAAAGTTTATTCCTGGAAATGTCCCACATATTCATGAATAACAACTGTATGTATGTAAGGCAGATGGAAAGCAACTAAGCGTCATTTACTCATATTTTCTAAACTGCGAAAAGTTGGAGCACTTACAATCTCTCCAAATTTTGATCTTTCACAACCATAAATGGAATCTGGTTTTTTGGTCTATTCCATCCTTTTCCTCCAAAATTCCATCCCATTCAAATTTGAATAATTAATGTTTTTCTCATAATAAAATAATTGTATAATTCAATTGTCCATCTCATTAACAATATAGTTTGTTCAACTGCCTCTGGTCTGTTGACAAGTTTTTTATTTAATATATCTTGATAACTCACACCATCTCAAGTAATTTGGCAACATAGCACTCATTCTTACGAACTTTCGTTCCATCCATCGACACTGTCACTAACAGCCTTCTGTCATTTGTCAAATGTTTCATTCTTCTTATGATCCTGTTCCACACCATTTTGTGCAGCATCGGGTTGTTTAACGATTTAACATCTAATAAATTTAACTTTCGTTCTAAATATTTTTAATCCGTTTTGATCTGCTCCTGACATACAGCTGTGTGTATTTTATACCAATTTTAACTAATGTAGCATGGGTCCGCTCAACTTAACCTTTAGTAACATTTAGCAACAATCTCATATACTATTGCAAGTAATTTAAAATCAGTTTGCACAATAGTTGATATTTATTCGTAATGTTATTGTAGCTCCTGATGATGATGGCATAGTCCATTGAAAGCTAGAGACTAATAAAGTATAAAGAGTCCTCATTGTTTGAATCTTGTCGAGGTAGCCAACTAACTTTATTTTTCACCCAGCTGGACTAGACGACACTGACCACGTCACAAGATATATATATATATATATATATGTATACAGGTATATATATATACAGGGTGGTGCATCGAAAACGGAATCCGTTGGACAGTACGTCGACTAACACCACCCACAGTCTCCAATTTGCGGGTACTTAACGTAGGATCTATATAAACTTGCCCTAAAACCCCCACTTCTGTTGCTTCGTTCCTTATGGGATTTTCAATGTTGCGTTTTTTATTGGCGACTGACCCAGTTTCCCGAAATTTAGCTACGTTACTGTTCTCATGTCGCTCATTAAATATTTCTGTTGTTCTGTTAGCGCATCGATTCCTTCCGAAAAATATTCCGATAATTTCAACTCTTTCTGCTGTGGAATATACCATGGTTAATTTATGTAATAAAGCGTTACAAGTTATTTTAGCAACAAAGTTAAGTACGAGATATTTCGTTATCTTTCTTCAAGAAATGACTTTTTGCCACAAAAAACGCTCCAATAGCTATTTTCAACAACAAAATTATAAACAAACCATCGGCGTAGTGAAGAAAAGCATTTACGCATTAAGTAAATTCTTTTAGTCAAATTTGTTCTGAAAGTAGTACAAACTAATCTGATGTACCTATTAAAGTCTACTTTAAGCTTTAAATCAATAAATCTTCAAAACTACTGAACTGAAGGTCATGTATTTTACATCATTATAAAGGGAATCGAAAGAACTTTAAAATCACTCGACCCCCCTTTCCATTTAAGATTTTAGGGTTGGCGTTACCCCCGCCCAGGGGGCTGCACGTGTTAACGTGATTTTTTGCCAAACTTGTGTCCCCCTCGAAAACAAAATCGACGGGTCTGAGCGTTTTTCCAAAAAAAGAACTGAGCTGCCAGTAAATGCGTCCGTTTCGTTTTCGATGCGCCACCCTGTATATATATATATATAGTTTGGCATACAAAGGTAGAAAGCCCTTCGATTCTACTTTTTTGAAGCGATTTCACTGCTTCTTCTTTGAACCTCCAACGAACGCATAGAAATTATAGACTCAATCAACTTGACGCCTCTGGAACTTTCTATCTTTTGACCGAGGACATTTGTTTTGAATCGCCGTAATGTCCTAATAATATTATTGAACATTTAAAAGCATTCCCACATACTTTACTGACAATACAAAATAAACGGCCAATGCAAAACGCAACTAATATCGAAGCTGCTAACCGCATGAAGCTATTAGCTGAACTAAACATAACACGATTCCTGGAAGCGCCTCTTGCAACTGAGTTTATCTGTTCGAACAACATCGGCGAACGTGCAGTCCTCCAAAGTTTCCTAATACGTTTGCTAGACAAACTTTCAGTTCAGCCGCTGACATGGATGATCGAACTGTTAGACAATGCCGTTTGGCCTTTTGTAGCTTGCCAGCAGGAATTGTACGTGAGAATGTGAAAAGTGCCCATCTTTTTCGAAGTTTGTCGGTTTCAGGGTGATAATATTTATCTTTATTAACCACTTAGATACAGAATAGCACATTTGGTGAAAAAATAAGCTATATAATATGAATAAAATGTATAAAAATATAAGGAAATCCAATATATATATAATAATTCATATAAATGTTCAATTCCATCTTTACGTACTCAAGGTTGTACATTCCATATACTCACTTATGTTATAGAATGCATTAGGTGCTAATAATTTCTTAACTTGATTCTGAAATCGAAAATAGTTACTAAAAATTTTGACTGTTTTAATATCTTCCTAACTACAATTAATCACAAATTTGATATAATAATATTAACAGAAACTTGGAAAATTAATGATGTATCTTTGTTCTGTTTGGAAGGTTATGATACGCTTTACAATAATGGTACGTACAACCAGAATGATGGGGTGGTAGTATATGTAAGAAATGATATCAACTACAGATGTGATTTTGTTAAATTTGATGACGGTATCACAGTGTTGGATTTGATATTGAGAATTAATAACAAAAGTGTAAAAGTCACATCTGTCTATCGACCACCATCATCAAACCCTTATATATTTGTAGAAAATCTTGAAAAATTTTTGTTAGATAACAAAAATTCCATACAGTCACACCACATCATAATAGGAGATATGAATATTAATATACTCCAACATACCAAATTAGTAAACAAATACCTCACTGTAATGCAGAGCAATGGATTCATATCAAATATAAATTTACCAACAAGAGTAGTCAATAATAGTTCCAGTTCTTGCATTGATCATTGTTTCATCAAAAATTTTTCAAATTTCTTCCGGTGCATACCGTTAATTGTTGAAAACCATATTACCGATCATTTACCCACTGTAATACTTATATCATCACCAGAAAAAAATAAAAGTAGATCCATCTGCAATAGTGAAACAGTGAAATTTAGGTGTTTTGTCGATAATAAAAAACTACTTGCAAATATCAAATTAGAATCGTGGACAGCAGTGTACTGTGCAACGAATGTTAATGATGCTGCAAACACACTCATTGAACGCATAAAATATTTAATTGAATGTAGTACAAACAGAGTTACAATTAAACATTTTGACAGAAGCAGGAATCCCTGGATAACTAAAGGTTTGATAAAGTCTGCCAACAAAAAAGAGGAACTATACAAAATAATGAAAGCATCGCCATGTGCAGATACCACCCATAAATATAAAGAATATAAAAATATTTTTATCAATCTAGTTAGAGAAGCAAAACGCCAATTCTATCTAAAAAAATTACAAGATGCCAAATCTGATCCAAGAAAACTGTGGTCAGTTGTCGATCACTTAACTAACAAAGACGTTCAAGAAAAACCAAATATTGATGAAATTAAGAATCATGATGGAACAATATTAACAGATAAACGACAAATATCCGATGCATTCTTAAATTTTTTCACTAATGTTGGAGAAAATTTAGCATTCAGTATTAGAAAAATGGTTTCGAACGAAAAGTTCACAAAAACCCAACTTCCCAATTCATTCTTTTTAGAAAGCGTTAGTCCGATTGAAGTACAAGAAGCTGTCCTATCACTTAAAACCAAAAAAAGTCCTGGTGTAGATGGTATCAAAGCTGAGCATTTAAAAATAATAGCCTACGACTTAGCCGAACCACTTTCTTACGTCATTAATTGGTGTTTCCAATCTGGAATTTGTCCTGATGCATTTAAAACAACTGTTATTACTCCTGTTTATAAAGGCGGTGACAGAATGGAAACATCAAATTATAGACCCATATCAGTACTATCGAATATAGCCAAAATTTTCGAAAAATTACTACAAAAAAGGATATTACAATTTTTGGACAAAAACAAAATTATATGTTCTGACCAATATGAATTTAGAAAAGGAAAATCTACTACAGATGCAATTTTGGCTGCAATGGATGAAATTAACTCTAATGTCAACAAAAAGGTACCTACTATTGGTATCTTTGTTGATCTAAAAAATGCCTTTGATACGGTTAACCATGTCGAGCTTCTGAAAGTTATGGAAAGATTGGGATTTAGGGGAGCGTCACAAATCCTTTTAAAAAATTACCTTTCAAGTCGGGCACAGACTGTCAAAATCACTAACACTTACAGTAAAAAAATGTACATCAAGTGTGGTGTGCCTCAAGGAACAGTACTAGGCCCACTATTATTTAGTCTCTACTTAAATGACTTATTCAAAATTAACAGTTCTGGAAAGATTATATGTTTTGCAGATGACACCCTCGTATTATATAAAGCTGATGACTGGAGCACACTGAAGCAAATAGCTGAAAAGGATCTTATAAGGATCATTGACTGACAAATTTTAACAGTTAACTTCAAAAACAACAAAATTTATTACATTTACATCCTATTCAAAATTTTTACCTACCTTCGAACAAATTTCCGTTAATTATCATGGCCAAAAGACCAAAATCGATAGAGTTAACACTTTGAAATATCTTGGAATATTTATAGACTCACATCTAAGGTGGGATAACCATATTAAATATGTTATCAAAAAAATTAGAAATGTTGCCTATAAACTCAAAATGCTTGCTAACATTCTTACAGAAAGTTATCTGCGAATCCTATACCATGCCTTAGTTGAAACCCATATAATATACGGCATCACAGCCTGGGGTGCCGCCTGCAAGACATATATTTCTGACCTGAATATAGCACAAAAAACTGTTTTGAAAGCCATTTTCCATAAGCCAAGATTATATCCAACGAACAACTTATATCAAGAAACAGGGATACTTGATACAAGACAACTTTATTTCTTACATGCCACCACCTTATACCATAAGTATTGTAATAAAAAGAAAAAATCCTATAAACACGAGCATAACACACGATTTCGAATAGGCTCATCTAAAATCCAAAGACCACACAAAACATTATTCAAAAAATCATTTAAATTCTTAGCAGCTAAATTATATAATGTAGTACCAAACGAAATAAAGATACTTAATTTTGGAAAAAAATTTAGAAGAAAATTGAAAGACTGGGTTAGTAATGTGCAGCGAATGACTATACATAATTATATAGAAAACTAAAACTACAAAATTCCAATTACATTAATACCTTTTAGATTTAACAATAATTGTTATACACATATATGATTGATTGTTAGTTATTAAGATATAAACCACACACAGGCGATGCCTTCTGTGGTTTTTTCATATTTATTTGCCCATTTTTTGTATTTTGGCGAATAAATATTATTATTATTATTATTATTATTTTCTGTATTTCAGCTGGTAATTTGTTGTATAATGCATTTACAGTAGGGTGATTTTTTTAAATGTGTTGTGGTATGTGTATGGATGATCCTTGAATTTTGATTTCTGCTATTATAAATATGATGAGCGTTAATATTTGGAAATAGCTTATCAGACTTCTTCTACACATTTCAATGAAGATTTTGTAAGAATTTAAAAAATTCTCTGCAGGAGTCAAGTGGCTTCTTTTTGGGCAGCAAATACTCTAATTTCGGAAGATTTTCTCCATGTCATAATGTTATTAGACAGATGGCTATAAGCCAACCAATAATACATATTGATGAAAGATTTTTCATTTTGGGACATCTTTAAGCTTTAAAGTGGCAAAATGTGTGTTGCTTAATTTTTTATATGTTCAAGCAAATTTAGTTTACAATCAAAATATGTAAGTAATTCACAAGAATACGGTAAAACAAGACCAAGTTAACTGTACGTTGGATGTAAAAATTGATAACAACAGTCTTGTTGCAATTTAAAATTAACCGATTTGTTTGACGCCAAGCAGATAATTCATCGAATATTGGAGGAAATGTGATTGACCCTTTTTGGAGATACAGTTATAGTGGTATCGTTTGCAAACATGGTTATATGTCCCTCAGAGAAATCACAGGGTAAATTGAACAGCAATGGTCCCAGTAATGATCCCTGAGGTCCACCATGTTGGCGTAGTAAATCGTCATAACTGCCGATATTGGTCCGATTCTAATCCCAGAATTTATCATGAGGTTCATACACAGCAGCCACAAAAATTAAATGTTGGGGATCATTTAGTCTTTTTTTCTTACCTGGAAATTTGACCGGTGAGATGTATACTAAGTGACATATAAATCCGAACACCCAGTTTAAATGGTTTTATTTTAATAAAATTTTGTATAAGTACTTAATGAAGCATAATAAGTAAATGATAAAAATTTCAAAATGATTGCACTGCTTTAAAGCTCTGTGACCTTTTATAATGTGTGGATGCACCCTGATGTGCTACGCATTCTCCAATGCGCCTAGGCATGCTTCTGATCAGGTGGTCAATGTCCTCCTGTGGTATCTCATTCCAGGCAACCACCAACTCCTCTCAAAGTGCTTCTAGAGTCTGAGGAGGACGTTGCAAATTGAGCAATCTCCTACCCATCATATCCCACACGTGCTCAATTGGGGATAAGTCGAGAGATCTTGGTGGCCATGCTAACAATGTGACATCATTATGTTGAAAGAAGTATATTGTGACTCTTGCAACATGTGGTCGGGCATTATCTTTTTGGAAAGCTGGATCTGCCAGGGTGTCAAGATAGGGTAAAAGATGGGGTTCTAGAACTTCGTGGATATAACGCTGCGCGTTCATGTTACCTCTGATGAAGATTAAAGGTGACCTGGAACCATAAGCTATAGCACCCCAAACCATAACTCCAACAATGTGATGAACATGACTTTCAACAAAAGACTGTGGATTCCTCCTTTCACCACGTCGCCTTCTAACCCTGGCACGACCATCATGCATGCCTAAACAAAATCGAGACTCATCGCTAAAGACAATACTGTTCCATTCCTGATTCCAGGGTGACCGTTGTCTGCACCATTCAAGGCGATTACGTCTGTGTTCTCGAGTTAAAGGGAGGACTCAGTGTGGCCGGTATGAAAACAAGCCAAAACTTCTCATTCGTCGGTAAACACTTCGCATGCCAATAGATCTTCCGTGTTCTGCAAACCATTCATTTGCAATGCGGCGATCTTCACTGTCTGTTATTCTACGGCGGCGTCCAGTGCCCCTTGCTCTTTGCGTACGGCCTTCTCGAAGCCATGCCTGACAACACCTAACCACAGTGTCTACACTTCTTTGCACTCTAACTGCAATTGCCCGAAAAGAAAGTCCAGCTTCCCGAAGTCCCACTATACGGCCCCTATCAAACTCACTAAGTTGACGAAATCGTACAGGTCTCCGTACTCTAGGCATCGTAACCGATCGTATAGGATGTCAAGAACCAAAATCCGCCAACGTTGATTCTTTACTGCGGCTGAAATATTCATTTTTAGAGCGTTAGTGAATTAAAAAAAGCAGCATAAAAACCGGAATGTCCAACTGATAAGGCTGAAAATTTTTTCACTTGTTATTTACAGTAAGATAAATACATTCACCAACTTTTATTAAAATAAAACCATTTAAACTGGGTGTTTGGATTTATATGTCACTTAGAATACTTTCTTCTGCATAATCCCAGCTAACATCAATGCACCTCCTCGATAGTTGCAAGTTTTAGCGAAAGTATCAACTTTCTAAGAGTCTTACATATTGGCGATAAAGGCCCAAATAGATGTTCGATTGACTTTGTTACATGACAACGGCATATAAAAGCCTACAACCTATATGTTGCTGAAGGTACAAGGAAACACTGACTCAACACTTTTCTCGGTTATACTGCAACATTTTCGGGGTAGAGCATGTCTCTCGGAGGATTGAACCAAAGATAAAGTAATCCCTTCCTCATTTTTACAACCGGCCTTCCCCAAAGCTGTCTCATCCTTCCGCACCATATACTGTAAATCGCCTTCATCTCGCACTGGCCAGTCAAATTGTCGAAATTGCACTCTGAAGTATATAGTATGGTCAAGATAGACTCAAATCAAAGTATACTAAGTGACATATAAATCCGAACACCCAGTTTAAATGGTTTTATTTTAATAAAATTTTGTATAAGTACTTAATGAAGCATAATAGGTAAATGATAAAAATTTCATAATGATTGCACTGCTTTAAAGCCCTTTGACCTTTAATAATGTGTGGATGCACCCTGATGTGCTACGCATTCTCCAACGCGCCTGGGCATGCTTCTGATGAGGTGGTCAATGTCCTCCTGTGGTATCTCATTCCAGGCAACCACCAACTCCTCTCGAAGTGCTTCTAGTGTCTGAGGAGGATGTTGCAAATTAAGCAATCTCCTACCCATCATATCCCACACGTGCTCAATTGGGGATAAGTCGGGAGATCCTGGTGGCCATGGTAACAATGTGACATCATTATGTTGAAAGGAGTCTATTGTGACTCTTGCAACATGTGGTCGGGCATTATCTTGTTGGAAAGTTGGATCTGCCAGGGTGTCAAGATAGGGTAAAGGATGGGGTTCTAGAACTTCGTGGATATAACGCTGCGCGTTCATGTTATCTCTGATGAAGATTAAAGGTGACCTGGAACCATAAGCTATAGCACCCCAAACCATAACAGCAACAGTGTGATGAACATGTCTTTCAACAAAAAACTGTGGATTCCTCCTTTCACCACGTCGCCTTCTAACCCTGGCACGACCATCGTGCATGCTTAAACAAAATCGAGACTCGTCACTAAAGACAATACTGTTCCATTCCTGATCCCAGAGTGGCCGTTGTCTGCACCACTCAAGGCAATTACGTCGGTGTTCTCGAGTTAAAGGGAGGACTCAGTGTGGCCGGTATGAAAACAAGCCAAAACTTCTCATTCGTCGGTGAACACTTCGCATGCCAATAGGTCTTCCGTGTTCTGCAAACCATTCATTCGCAATGGACCTGGTAGTGGAGAAACGGTCCCTTAAGGCCAATAATCTTAGGCGGCGATCTTCACGGTCTGTTGTTCTACGGCGACGTCCAGTGCCCCTTGCTCTTTGCGTACGGCTTTCTCGAAGCCATGCCTGACAATACCGAACCACAGTGTCTTCACTTCTTTGCACTCTAACTGCAATTGCCCAAAAAGAAATTCCAGCTTTCCGAAGTCCCACTATACGGGCCCTCTCAAACTCACTAAGTTGATGCAATCGTACAGGTCGTAAAGGATGTCAAGAACCAAAATCCGCCAATGTTGATTCTTTACTGCGGCTGAAATATTCATTTTTAGAGCGTTAGTGAATTAAAAAAAAGCAGTATAAAAACCGGAATGTCCAACTGATAAGGCTGAAAATTTTTTCACTTGTTATTTACAGTAAGATAAATATAGTACATTCACCAACTTTTATTAAAATAAAACCATTTAAACTGGGTGTTCGGATTTATATGTCACTTAGTGTATGTCGTGTTCTACACTTTTTTACAAGGGTAGTATGTCTTGTCTTTCAAATTTCACTGAAATTTGACGCCAAAATTGTTTACATAATATACGCAGTGAAAGAGAAAAGTAAAAATGAATTTATTCGAATGAAATTTTGTATAGTGTTTTCCATTGTTTTTTTGGGGCCACGTCATCAATGCCATACAAAATAAGAATGACAAATCGACTAACTGAGTCATTTGTGGAGCTGAAGCTCCATATAAAAACTAGACGCTGAGCAAACCTCCGATAGGTCCGTATCTATAGTTGTGCATTTGTCATCTTACATAAATACCGAAAATAAACTCATGCAGTTTTTAGATCACAGCTTTTATGAAAAAATTTTAATGCACTTGTGTAATTACTTCTGATAAGCAGGGGTTTGTTTAAAAATTCGATATATATTTTGCGCCGAAACATTTAGGACATATACTAAGTGACATATAAATCCGAACACCCAGTTTAAATGGTTTTATTTTAATAAAAGTTGGTGAATGTATTTATCTTACTGTAAATAACAAGTGAAAAAATTTTCAGCCTTATCAGTTGGACATTCCGGTTTTTATACCGCTTTTTTTTTAATTCACTAACGCTCTAAAAATGAATATTTCAGCCGCTGTAAAGAATCAACGTTGGCGGATTTTGGTTCTTGACATCCTTTACGATCGGATACGATGCCTAGAGTACGGAGACCTGTACGATTTCGTCAACTTAGCGAGTTTGATAGGGGCCGTATAGTGGGACTTCGGGACGCTGGACTTTCTTTTCGGGCAATTGCAGTTAGAGTGCAAAGAAGTGTAGACACTGTGGTTAGGTGTTGTCAGGCATGGCTTCGAGAAGGCCGTACGCAAAGAGCAAGGGGCACTGGACGCCGCCGTAGAACAACAGACCGTGAAGATCGCCGCCTAAGAATATGGGCCTTAAGGGACCGTTTCTCCACTACCAGGTCCATTGCAAATTAATGGTTTGCAGAACACGGAAGACCTATTGGCATGCGAAGTGTTTACCGACGAATGAGAAGTTTTGGCTTGTTTTCATACCGGCCACACTGGGTCCTCCCTTTAACTCGAGAACACCGACGTAATCGCCTTGAGTGGTGCAGACAACGGTCACTCTGGGATCAGGAATGGAACAGTATTGTCTTTAGTGACGAGTCTCGATTTTGTTTAGGCATGCACGATGGTCGTGCCAGGGTTAGAAGGCGACGTGGTGAAAGGAGGAATCCACAGTTTTTTGTTGAAAGACATGTTCATCACACTGTTGGAGTTATGGTTTAGGGTGCTATAGCTCATGGTTCCAGGTCACCTTCAATCTTCATCAGAGGTAACATGAACGCACAGCGTTATATCCACGAAGTTCTAGAACCCCATCTTTTACCCTATCTTGACACCCTAGCAGATCCAACTTTCCAACAAGATAATGCCCGACCACATGTTGCAAGAGTCACAATAGACTTCTTTCAACATAATGATGTCACACTGTTACCATGGCCACCAAGATCTCCCGACTTATCCCCAATTGAGCACGTGTGGGATATGATGGGTAGGAGATTGCTCAATTTGCAACGTCCTCCTCAGACTCTAGAAGCACTTCGAAAGGAGTTGGTGGTTGCCTGGAATGAGATACCACAGGAGGACATTGACCACCTGATCAGAAGCATGCCTAGGCGCGTTGGAGAATGCGTAGTACATCAGGGTGCATCCACACATTATTATTAGAGGTCAAAGGGCTTTAAAGCAGTGCAATTATTTTGAAATTTTTATCATTTACTTATTATGCTTCATTAAGTACTTATACAAAATTTTATTAAAATAAAACCATTTAAACTGGGTGTTCGGATTTATATATCACTTAGTATACGTTGTGAAGTATACAAACTGAATGAAGGATTCCTCGATATTTAATTTGTAACAGTTGAGGGCTGTACTAGTGTTGAGAAACATGATCTCTGTGGCCTTATCTTTTTCCATGAGCGAAGATTACCGGTCTATAACGACGTATCCAATCAGTTCTAACAAAGTTTTCTCGATACTATTTTCTCGGAGATATTTCTGTTGAATTACACGTGCTCTCGTCTGCGCTTGTTAAACTTTTTTGGAACTGCACTCGCTTTTTGCAACGTGTCATTACCAGTTCGATTTATCACTATCGAGACAAGGTTGGAGATTGACCTTTCTTCAGTAAAGATTGTTCAATTCTATACGCTGACTCTCAAGAATGGTGTCAAAGAATGCTTGGAAACGTGTACAGCAAAATCTAAAAAAAGTAGTAATGTGTAGAGCAAAATTCTCGTAAAGAATGACTAGGCACACCCATCAGTTTTTTAAAAACAGTCGGTGATACCTTGACACATCCACCATTTTTACACGAGCGGCTGGGATTCAGCGTGCGCTTTCACCTTTTTCATAAAATCACAGAAAATGTTATTATACAAAGTTGAGTCATTTATTTTAACAGCTTTTACAACTCGTCAAAAAACGTTGTTTTACCAAGAAACAACTATATAAAAGTTGCAGAATAAGGGAATTAGTTTACATTGTTAAATTATTTAAAAAAAATCATTATCAAGTTAGATGGATATTGTTTTTACAAAAGTGTTCAAAATTGTCCGCATTTTTTAGATTTTGTAAGTGTTTCTCATTGTTTTCCTGGGGCCACGTCATCAATGCCATAGAAAATAAGTATGTCAAATTGACTGACTGAGTCATGTGCGGAGCCGAAGCTCCATACAAAAATTAGACACTGAGCAAACCTCCGATAGGTCCATATCTATAGTTACGATTGACAAAATGTGCATTTGTCATCTTAAATAAATATCGAAAATAAACTCATGCAGTTTTTAGATGACACGCTTTTATTAAAATTTTTTGATGCACTTGTGTAATTACTTCCGATAAGCAGGGGCTTGTTTAAAAATCCGATACATATTTTGCGCCAAAACATTTAGGACATACGTTGTGATGCATACATACTGAATAAAGGATTCCTCGATATTTAATTTGTAACAGTTGAGGGCTGTACTAGTGTTGTGGCCTTATCCTTCTCTATGAGCGAATATTACCGGTCTATAACGACGTATCCAATCAGTTCTAACAAAGTTTTCACGATGCTATTTTCTCGGAGATCTTTCTTTTGAGGTACACGTGCACTCGTCCGCGCTTGTTAAACTTTTTTGTACTGAACACCCTTTTTGCAACGTGTCGTTTCCAGTTCGATTTATCACTATAGAGACAATGTTGGAGATGAACCTTTCTTCAGTGACAATATAGATTATTTAATTCTATACGCTGACTCAGCTGCCTTTAAGAATGGTGTCAAAGAATGCTTAGAAACTTGTAGAGCAAAATCTGAGAAAATAGGAATGTGTAGAGCAAAATTCTCGTAAAGAATGAATAGGCACATCCGCCATTTTTTAAAACAGTCAGTGGTACGTTGCACATCCACCATTTTTAAACGGGCGGCTAGTATTCAGCTCGCGCTTTCATCTTTTTCATAAAACCACAGAAAATTTATATTATACAGAGTGTTTTCAAAGTTGAGTCATTTATTTTAACAGCTTCTACAACTCGTCAAAAAATGTTGTTTTACCAAAAATCAGCTAGATAAAAGTTGCAGATTAAGGGAATTAGTTTACATTGTTAAATTATTTAAAAAAAATCATTATCAAGTTAAATAGATACCGTTTTTCAAAAGTATTCAAAATTGTCGTCATTTGTTAGATTGACGTAAAATATTGCTCAGCGAATCCAAGAGTCTCCACAAGCCTCGAAGATAAAATCCTGCTGTCCAGGAATTGAATCACAAGCATTTTCAGTGCGCTGCTGAAGTTCTTCCAGAGTATTTACTGCTCCATCATGATACACCAACTGTCTCAAATAGCCCCACAAAAAAAATCGCAAGGCGTTAAATTTGGGGAGCGAGCAGGCCAAGAAGTGGGTCCATTGCGGCCTGTCGGAAACTCATTATTTAGATATTCATGAACTTTTCGTCTAAAACGTGATGAAGCGCCATCATGTAGGAACCACGTATTCTATTTTCTAGTTAGAGGAAAATCTAGTAATTGTGACAGATTAAAGAAGTGGGGAGTGTAGATTTTCTCAAAGCCAGGGGCCAAAGTTCAGAAAACTTTCCAATAAGTTTTAGGTCCTTCTGGATCACAGCGAAGCTCAATGTCGTATTGTAGACTTTAGTTTTATCTGCATAGTGCAATATTTTTTATAACCCGGTCTAAGTGATTTGATACAAGTGCGCAGAGACATACACTTATTTGACAATCGGGTGTGCTTTTGGGCAAAGAAAACGTCTGACTGGAGCCGCAACAAAAAGTGAGGTTAGAATAAATTTTTGACATTGTGACAAATGATGAATATATTATAGTTGGAGTCACCGCTTACATCATCAACGCCATATCCTAATTTTCCCAGCTAACTCCAGTACGCATGAAGTGGATAACGGGACCGCTGTTGTCATTCTCTTCCTGGGAATAGTCTAATAAATTCAGCACGAGCTGTCGGCATTCTCCATTGATCGCATTTCCGGGCATTGTACAATTTTATATTGAAGATTGATGTAACAGGACAACTCCCAATGCACGCCGATGTCAAGTAAGTGGTTACTTTGAGAGATATGACTGAAGCGCACCCATACGTATCGACAAAGTTTTCGAAATGGAAACACACAACTAAAAAACGTACAACAAGAACAAAAGTTCACGACACTCAGTAACACATGTTTTTTTAATGGGCACGCTTGCTTTCCGTCTGTGTAACTACGAGTAACCACAAACTGCGCTGTTTCGTACTCATTAGCAACTTGTCAGTGCGGTCTAGGTCTAGTAATCCTGAACCCGAGTATGGTCGTTTGAAAAACTCAAAATGCTCTGCGGAGGTAAGCGAAAAATCTGGCGATCTTCACCTACCAACAGTTTGATAAGCTGATCTTCATCTTCATTACATACGGGTCGTAGTTACAGAGGCCGACAGCTAACATGTCTATTTCAGTGTTGTCTACTCATCCAACCATATAGATTAGACAGTTATATTCAAAAAAGGAGTCATAGAGAGTCCTAAGAATGTATAGAAACTTGCGAAGAAAAATAAAAAAAATATGTAGAAATAATATGTAGAACAGCAGTCTTGTAGGAAATCCATCATTTTTAGAAACGACCATCACTACACTGGCACATTCACCATCCTTTTAACAGGCTATCGGGTCGTAGTTACAGAGACGGACAGCAAACATGTCTATTTCAGTGCTGTCTACTCATCCAACCATATAGATTTTTCAATTATATACCTCGACACTGATATTCAAAAAAGGAGTCATAGAGAGTCTTAAAAATGTATAGAAACTTGTGAAGAAAGATATAAAAAAATATGTATAAATAATATGTATAACAGCACTCTCGTAGGAAATGACCAAGCACATCCACCATTTTTTTAAAAAACGAGCATCGCTGTATTGGCACATTCACCATCGTTTGAACAGGCTACCATGATTCAGTGTGCACTTGTTTCATAAAATCAGTGAATACGTGGAAGAATATCTAGATATTCATTGGCTAATCTAGGTGTTAAGGCATTTTGTCACTATACGTTATTAAAACTCCATTAAATTACGTACATAGGTTTTTTTGAACAAATTTAGTGACAAAATTTTCAAAACCTGTTCTAAAAAATTTAGTACCAAAAGTGCGCAGAGATATACAGTGATCGCTGCAGACATCGGTCATTTGAAAGCCAATAGTTTTGGGATAAGAAAAAGGTAGCAACAGCATTAGAAGAAAACCACGAAAACTGACGGCAAAACTGCAAAGAAAACATCAGGACGACACCGCAACAAAAAGTATGGTTAGAATAGAAGTTTGACATTATGACAGATGACAGTTCAAACATGACAGAAATGTAGTTTTTTCTGTGACGGGAAAAAAGTTTGACATTTTGACTGTTGACAGGTAATAAAATGTCACTTTTTATGAAATCACTTTTTTCCCCGGGGAAGAAATGAGTACTTTTTTCCTGGATATTGTATAAACATATATTTAGCTGGCAATCATTTTTGTGACTTTGGCTACCTCTACTAATTCCGGTGGTGTCAAATAAAATTCAGAATCAGACATTTTTTACTTTATAGTATAAAAAATAACTTCTAAACAACCACTAAGTTTACAATTTTCAAACAAAATTAAATTGACAGCTATTTGATTACTTTAAAAGTTTCCTTAGCAACGCAGGTCTAATTGTCGCTATAAGTATGACATAGTGTACTAATTTCAAAATTCAAGTTTCACATCGATAATTCTCTGACTTAAATATTGTAATAATACAATTTTTCAATATCAAATCGTCGTTTTTCACTTCACAGAAAAAATTGTGTTTTATACACGGGAAACTGACTTACTCTTTTCCGTTGTACAATAAATAACTATCTTTTACCCCATACGAAATGTATTACAAGAATTTATTAACATTTTTAAAAAATGACAACAAAATTCAGTAATATATCTTTACCTAACAAGTTTTATACAGAATTATGTATGAAACTTTGTATCTCAATAAACGATCTCTACTTTAGGACTAAGGATGGGTATGGTCATTTGAAAAGCTCAAAATACTCTGCGGAGGTAAGCGAAAAATCTGGCGATCTGCACCTACCAACAGTCTGCTAAGCTGAACTTCATCTTCATTACATGCGGTGAAAGATCCCTACGGGTCGTAGTTACAGAGACGGACAGCTAACATGTCCATTTCAGTGTTGTCTACTTATCCGTACAATATAGATTTTTCAATAATATACCTAGTCATATTCAAAAAGGAGTCATAGATAGTCTTAAGAATGTATAGAAACTTGTGAAGCAAAATCAAAAAAATATGTAGAAATAAGATGTAGAACTCTCGTAGGAAATGACTAAGCACATCCACCATTTTTAGAATCGACCATCACTACACTGGCACATTCACCATCTTTTTAACAGGCTTCAATGATTCGGTGTGCACTTGTAACATAAAATTAGTGAATACATGGAAAAATATTTAGATATCATTGGCTGAGCTTTGTGTTAAGGCAGTTTGTCACGATACGTTATTAAAAGTCCATTGAATTACGTAATCAAGTTTTTATTAACAAATTTAGTTCCAAAATTTTCAGAACCTGATCTGAACAATTTAGTACTGAAAGTGCGCAGAGATATACAGTGGTCGCCAGAGTCATCAGTCATTTGAAAGTCAATAGTTTTGGGATAAGAAAAAGGTAGCAAAGGTAGTAGAAGACAACCACGAAAACTGACGGCAAAACTGCAAAGAAAACATCAGGCCGAAACCGCAACAAAAAGTATGGTTAGAATAGATGTTTGACATTATGACAGATGACAGTTCGAACTTGACAGAAACACAGTTTTTTTCTGTGACAGGAAAAAAGTTTGACATTTTATCTCTGTTGACAGGTAATAAGATGTCACTTTTTATTAAATGAGTACTTTTTCCTGGATATTGTATAAACATATATTTAGCTGGCAATAATTTTTGTGACTTTAGCTACTTCTACTAATTCCGGTGGCTTCAACGAAAACTTGGAATCAGACATTTTTTACTTTATAGTATTAAAAATAACTTCTAAATAACCACTAAGTACACAATTTTCAAATAAAATCACAAAATTAAATTGCTATTTGATTACTTCAAAAGTTTTCTTAGCAACGCAGGTCTAATTGTCGCTATAAGTACAACATAGCCTACTAATTTCAAAATTCAAATTTCCCATCAATAGTTTTCTGACTTAAATATTGTAACAATATAATTTTTCAATATTAAATCATCGTTTTTCCCGTCACAAAAAAAAATTGTGTATTATACACGGGAAAAATACTAGATTTTAGCTTGAGGCTGTATTCCCGAGGCGCAGCGCAGTACTTTTTTCCCTTGTATAATAAATAACTATTTTTTAAATACGAAATGCGTTACAAGAATTTATTGACATTCTTAAAAATTGACAACAAAATTCAGTAACATATTTTTTTCTAAACAAGTTTTATAAAGAACTATGTATGAAACTTTGTATCACAATAAACGATCTCTACTTTAAGGCCCGTATCGTCAGTCGTCCCTACAATTGTAGGGCGCGTTTATGGCCTCCTTGATTGTCATATTTCTTTCTCTCCTTCAAAAATTTCTAGATTACACTTGACGCGTGTCAGTGCTCTCCTATTGTGAAGTTATGTTTTCTTTTTAAATTGTAGGAAATTTCAAGCTGATAAAACATGATATAACTCAAAAGCAAGCAGGATTTGATGCAAATAGGTGTTTGTGACATAACCTCAAAATAGAGCGTTGGCACGGAGAAGTAGAAAACTATGACAATCAAGGAGACCATAAAGGCGCCCTACAATTGTAGGGATGACTGACGATACGGGCCTAAGACTAAGAAATCTATTTTTTGATTCGCTAATCACTATACTCAAAGCATATAAAAAATACGTTAGTATTAAATGACGTGTTACCTGTGATGGGATAGTAAGGAGTATTGTTGCCCAGTAGTGCGGTGGTTTCCCGCGAGGGGGCTCTGTCAGCGACAGCGGCCTCCTCGCGGACCTCCACCTCCATGCCGTGAAAGCCACTGTGGCCCTCGCCCCACTCTGAAACAAAACAACATCACGTTCACTTACGGTATTCATCTGGATTACTTGATATAGCGGGTGTCAGTGAAAGTATTGCGTGTATGTGTATTCTACTGCGCTCGTTGCCCTAAAAAGAATGGTTATCTGGCAGGATGGTAGCAAAAGACGGTGTTAAAGACGGATTAAATATCCAAGCGTCATCTGGGACACTAGCAGTACAGAATCTGTTCAAACCAACAAGGTCGAATAGATTAGTCTATACGTTTACATTGTATTGTTTATCCCCAAAATACCTATACACAGGGTGTAAAGTAAGTAGTGGATAAACGGAAGTCAGGTGATAGGGGGTCTCAAAACATATCGAATGAACCGCTATATTTGTGGTCCGAACTTTTATAATTCAGGAGATATTTGCAATTTTGTGATGTTTCGAAAAATAACATAGGGTGATGAACTTCCAGTCGCAATTACAACTACGAGCCCCTTCCCACTTCAGTTGGCCCAACTATTGAAATCTTAGTTTTTTTCTTATCAAACACAAATAATAAAAATTTATCAGGGTGTTATAGGTTTAAAATATTAACAATGAATATTTTGATAATATATAGTAGAAAACACCAACTTTATCACTCCCTAATCAAATTTGCAGCATAAAAATAACACATGTTGCTATTACAGCATATCAACCTATTTTCATTTCAATGCAAAATAAGTCTACAACGCATAGGTGGCTGTGAAAAATAAAAGCCATGACAATTGTTTGTATTAATCACAGTTGTCAGAATACGTTTAAAATAGTTTTGGGTAGTTAAGGTTTTGAACTAAAAACCCTAAAGTTGCACAACTTGTTCATAGGTCAAAGAAAAGACACTATTAACTCCACTGCAAAAGAAAAATCGGCTTAGATGGGCTAAAGAACATAGACAATGGACACCTCAACAATGGTGTGCAATACAATGGAGTGATGAGGACTGATTCGAAGTTTGTGTTGGTGACAGTCGCAGTAGAGTTATTCCCAAAAAAATGAAGCATTCCATGTTGACTGTCTGAAGAGAAAAGTGAAATTTCCAGCATCCGTTATGGTCTGGGGCAGTATGTCATCAAAAGGAGTAGGAAAACTTCATTTTATTGATGGAAATGCGGATACAAGCAAATATTTGCAATTTTAGAAGAATCGCTTTTACCAGTGATGGAAGAATGTTTGACATCCGGCCAAGGTTTTGTGTTTCAGCAAGATGGTGCAGCGTGCCAGACCTCAAAAAAGGCCGTAAAATGGATGGAAGAAAATAATGTACCACTTTTGAAATGGGTTTCTAGCAGTCCAGTTCTGTCACCTATTGAAACTTTGTGGCACGAGATGAAAAAGGTTCAACGACAACATCCTGCTTGTACAATCACCGAACTGAGACAAAAGCCTCAAGAAATATGGGATTGTTTTACACCAAATCATGTCACTATACACAAGGGATGGAAGAGTTTTTTCACAAAAAAAAAATTAATTAAATACTTTTTGCGTTGACTTCTAATGAGCTCTGTTAAAAAGTGACATAACCGTTTCTAAAACTTCTCATTTAGCTCGTCTCAGAAAAAAAATCACAGCCCTAAACATAATGGTTTAGTTGTAATTGCGACTGAAAGTTCATTACCCCGTTTTTTTTCGATATTTCTCAAAATTGCAAATATCTCCTGAACTTTCCGACCACACATATAGGGATTCATTCGATAGGTTTGGAGGCCGTCTATCACTGATGCACTACTAACTTTACACCCTGTATACACAATCGAATAGTTAGATGGAGAGGATTTAAAATGTTGCTCCAAACAGACGGTTGTAAAGAAATGGATTAAAACCTCATCGGCATTTGAAAGGACAAAACTTGTGCTTTAAGGAAATGTGTCTCTCATCTTCGAAAATATCAACTCTACCATAAAATGCATTAGATCTTTTTTGTGGAT
Source organism: Acanthoscelides obtectus (assembly GCA_963669975.1). Lineage (NCBI taxonomy): Eukaryota > Metazoa > Arthropoda > Insecta > Coleoptera > Chrysomelidae > Acanthoscelides > Acanthoscelides obtectus. Next base: position 120,624,377 of record CAVLJG010000001.1, on the reverse strand, counting down.
AATTTCAAACTGATCAAAAAAAGGTAATTGCTCATTTTATCGTAGAATGGATATTTCCGAAAATATACGTAAAAAAGTGTTTTTTGCGACCTTTGACCCTCCATAACAACAAATTTCCACTTGGATTTATGGGGACTTTTGAGAAATTATTTATAATATTGAAAAGAAGCTCTAGTGAAAAATTCATCCAGGTGGGATTTTTTCAGCAGATTAGCCTCCTTTTCGTCCAATAGTCCTGGACTATGAAGCACAATACCCCCAGCATGAACCTAATATACATAACACGACCAGATATACCCTAATTCGATTCAAATCGATCTGTCTACTGAATATCATTGAGGAAATCCGTCCGTAACTGATGACGGCAATATCTCTGTCCGGGAGTCTGGAAAGTTGAGGAAGGAAACCGTTCCCGTTCTCTGGAATTCCGGCTTCCGACGACCGTTACGCTCATTTTCGTAACGAAATCGTTTTTTATTATTCGGAAAAAGCAGCCTCGCTACGCCTATTTTATTACAGTGCCGTCTTACATTAGCACTGTCTTCTCGGCACGATGTTCACTCTACAGCGCTAAGTGTGCCAAGGTTACGTGATAGATAAACAGCGGAGACCCAAGGGGAACGTTTTCATTTTGATGGCCTTTACAGAGTGTCTCTAACATATCCGAATACCTCGAAAACTTGGTAAGGTGGCTTCGAATTAGGTTGGAAAAGGGAAATGTGTTTGTTACTATACATCATTCGAGCCATGCCTTATGACTCCCTTATTATAATTATTTTCTATAGTTTCCTCATCACTTGAGGATGACATGCTTATTATTTTGATAAAAACTGTATCCAGTAAAAATACTGAACGGTCTGTGTAAGCTCTGGAATACAACTGTCAGTGGTGCTGAGTGAACACACTCCCACGTCAACTACAAGCTAGAACAAGTCAGGACATGTCGCTCAAGATACAAATGCCAGTCAACCTTTTACTTCTTCTTGGAGCATATCCTCGCGAGTATAAGGTAATCATTATGAATATGAAAACAAGGATATGCTTATACTTCTACCTTTTTCTCCGAAGCAAGATCTTATACTTTTACCTTACGCTTCCGAGGATATGCTTCTCTTTTATGAATACGGCTCATTGTGGGAATTTTTTCTACTTTTCTAGTGTGGTATGCAGCATTATCAAGTACAATGACGGCATTGTCGTCAAGCCTTGTGAGCGATTCTTCAAACCATCGTTCAAATGAGCTCCCGTCCATTTCTTTGGGCCAGTGGTTAGTCCATCTAAGAAGGCTTGTCTTGCTGATTTAATTCCAGAGTCAGCCCGTACTTTAGGTTTTGCATGTCCTGCATTTATCCACGTTTCATCCAAGTAATAAATCTTAACGCCCTGGTCGTGCTATTTCTTTATTGATTTTAAATAAATCCTTCTCCATAAAATAATCTCTTGGCTGTCCATCAAAGTACCATTCATGACCAGTTTTCCATTCGCAAAATGAAGTTCTTTGAGTAGGGTTGTCCAATAGGAACGCAGGAAAGTAAACGTCAACTTGACAAAGACGCCATCTTTGTTTTCTGTCACCGACATGTCATTTTGTTCGTTGAATGTATACCATTGATCGCTATGGAGTCGTATTCGATTGAAGACCGCATTAAAGTTATTCAAGAGCACTACAAAAATGGTGCAAAAATAAAAAAACACGTTTCGCGCGCTTCGTGAACATTTCGGTCGCAACAACCGCCCAAACGAAACAACCATCTGTCGTCTGGTGCGTAAATTCGAGGCAACAGGTTTTGTGGCAAATCTGCCAGGCTCTGGCCGGCCAAGGAGCGTTCGCACACCGGAAAATATTGCTGTTGTGAAGGAGAGTGTGAGAGACGATCCGAAACAATCAACAACGCGTCGATCCGAAGAATTGGGCATTTCGAGAACCAGTTTGCTCCGCATTCTCCACAAGGATTTGAATGTACACGCCTACAAGATCCAATCGACGCAAGAGCTGCGTCGGGCCGACCATTTTTCGCGCCGAACGTTCTCAGATTGGCTCCTTGAACACCGCCAAATTGATGCCAATTTTTCATCAAAAATCATGTTCAGCGACGAAGCGCATTTCACTTTGAATGGGACGGTAAACAAGCAAAACTGCCGCATCTGGGCGAACGAAAATCCCCGTGAGTATCAAGAGCACCCGATGCATCCTCAAAAAGTGACTGTGTGGTGTGCATTGTGGTCAAAAGGCATCATCGGACCTTACTTTTTCGAAAATGCGGCCGGGGACGCCGTTACCGTCAATTCTGAGCGATATCACGTGATGATAGAGGACTATTTTTTGCCGCAACATGAAGGAATGGATATGGACGATGTTTATTTCCAACATGACGGTGCAACATGCCACACAACCAACGTCAATATCCATCGATTGCAGTACTTCTTCGGTGATCGCGTGATTTCGCGCAGAGGAAATGTGCCATGGCCACCAAGATCGTACGATTTGACTCCCTTGGACTTCTTTTTATGGGGATATTTGGAAAGCAAAGTCTACGTCAACAAACCAGCCACTCTCCAAGAACTTAAAAACAACATCATTGCCGAGATGAATGCGATAGAACCGACCATGTTGCAAAATGTCATTGAAAATTTCGACCATCGCGTGGACGTCTGTAAATCCAGTCGTGGTGAACATTTGAGCGATATTATTTTTCATACATAAATGGTATAAATGAACCTTCAAAATAAAGTACCCAACTTGATTTGAATATCAATCTTTCTTGTTTAAATATGCGTTTACTTTCCTGCGTCCATTTTTGACAACCCCATAGAATGTTGTCCTTTTGAAAGTAGGTAAGTCTTCAGTACTAATACCCTCCTGTAATACTTTGTCTATGGTGGAAGGTTCCTGCCTTTTAAAATATTGATGGACCTTACGTCTTATGGCACTCCGATCAAATATGTCAACTGTATCCAACAGATTCGTGTAATGCAGTCTGCTGTGTGTTGGAGACTTTTTTATATTCTTTAAGAATGTTGAAATTGAGCCTATTTTGTTCTCCACCCGTCTTTCAATATCATGCATTTTTATTTCAGAATGCTCTAAAATTTCGCTCTGATAAACATTAGGGGCGATTTCTTCTCCCTGAATAATCAAATGTCCCTTTTTGTCACGTTTTCGGTTAGAAGACATCACTGCAGAGGAAGCACGGCTGAAGGAAGCATTGGGAGAAGTATTCTCAGTTTCATCTGCTGTATGTACCAAATATGAACAGCAACATCTTTGTTGTGCCGAGTCGTAAATGGACTAGGAATAGGGTACAGTTAGATGGAACACCACGGATCTTGGTTTAGGAATGCCACAGGGTTCTGTCCTAGGACCACTAATATTTATTTTATATGTTAATGATAAGCCGCTTCACATATCACGCGGAAGAATAACTATGTATGCTGATAATACGACGATAACAGTTCTCGGACAGGATCCTCGAGAGCTCCAACAAAATGTTTCCCATGTTGTAGATGATTTTGAGATAGTTTGTTATAAAATACTGACGCAGGAAAGTAAACGCATATTAAAACAAGAAAGATTGATATTCAAATCAAGTTGGGTACTTTATTTTGAAGGTTCATTTATACCATTTATGTATGAAAAATAATATCGTTCAAATGTTCACCACGACTGGATTTACAGACGTCCACGCGATGGTCGAAATTTTCAATGACATTTTGCAACATGGTCGGTTCTATGGCATTCATCTCGGCAATGATGTTGTTTTTGAGTTCTTGGAGGGTGGCTGGTTTGTTGACGTAGACTTTGCTTTTCAAATATCCCCATAAAAAGAAGTCCAAGGGAGTCAAATCGCACGATCTTGGTGGCCATGGCACATTTCCTCTGCGCGAAATCACCGAAGAAGGACTGCAATCGATGGATATTGACGTTGGTTGTGTGGCATGTTGCACCGTCTTGTTGGAAATAAACATCGTCCATATCCATTCCTTCAAGTTGCGGCAAAAAATAGTCCTCTATCATCACGTGATATCTCTCAGAATTGACGGTAACGGCGTCCCCGGCCGCAGTTTCGAAGAAGTAAGGTCCGATGATGCCTTTTGACCACAATGCACACCAAACACTCACTTTTTGAGGATGCATCGGCTGCTCTTGATACTCACGGGGATTTTCGTTCGCCCAGATGCGGCAGTTTTGCTTGTTTACCGTCCCATTCAAAGTGAAATGCGCTTCGTCGCTGAACATGATTGGCATCAATTTGGCGGTGTCCAAGGAGCCAATCTGAGAACGTTCGGCGCGAAAAGTGGTCGGCCCGACGCAGCTCTTGCGTCAATTGGATCTTGTAGGCGTGTACATTCAAATCCTTGTGGAGAATGCGGAGCAAACTGGTTCTCGAAATGCCCAATTCTTGGGATCGACGCGTTGTTGATTGTTTCGGATCGTCTCTCACACTCTCCTTCACAACAGTAATATTTTCCGGTGTGCGAACGTTCCTTGGCCGGCCAGAGCCTGGCAGATTTGCCACTGAACCTGTTGCCTCGAATTTACGCACCAGACGACCGATGATTGTTTCGTTTGGGCGGTTGTTGCGACCGAAATGTTCACGAAGCGCGCGAAACGTGTTTTTCATTTTTGCACCATTTTTGTAGTGCTCTTGAATAACTTTAATGCGGTCTTCAATCGAATACGACTCCATAGCGATCAATGGTATACATTCAACTAACAAAATGACATGTCGGTGACAGAAAACAAAGATGGCGTCTATGTCAAATTGACGTTTACTTTCCTGCGTCCCTATTGGACATTTATTAGATTCGGTATAACAATCTTCCAGATATCTTACGTTCCCAGGAAAATGTAATTTGCTCATATTCAACCTGTCCCACAAAAAAAGGATCTAAGACCGAAACTTACAATTACAACCAGGCCTATAGCTCTACTTTCTGTTATAAGTAAGGTTATGGAGAGGTGCACAAATCGCGAGCTTCTGGACTACCTCGAATTTCCATCCACGAGGAGCTTTGCTGATGGGTGGCTGACTTTGTCTCTGGCTGCAAGATATCCGTCGTAATTAACGGATTCTCCACTTCTTCCTACAACGTCAACAAAGGACTTCCCCAGGGATCGGTCTTGGCTCCAACACCGTTCTTCTTACATATTAACAACCTCCTTACCTGTTTGATCAACCCAATCCACAGCTTTGCTGAAGACAGCCCTCTAGATGCAGGAATTCAAAACGACAAGCCGATCTCTGCCCGTGAGCTGGAAAAAGAAGACTAGCGGCGAGTTCCTCTTTGACGATAGACGTAGAGCTTATCACTGCTTGGGGACGCAACAATCTTGTACCGTATAATGCTTCCAAAACACAGTACTATACCTTGAAGAACAAAAAGCGTTCTAACGCTCATCCGGCTTCGATGGATGGCCGATTTTTGCCAAAGAGCCGTTCATTTTGGCTGGTCGGAGTCCAGATCAGGCACGAACATCTCGTCAGTAGCGGCAGCTGCTGGGAAAAAGCTAGGCTTTCTGTTTTGGGCTAAGAAGTACTTTTCTCCGCATGACCTCTTCACTCTATACAAGACCCAGATAAGACCTACCCTCGAGTATTGATCACACGCTTGGGGTGTTGCTGCCCAGGTTACATCGTTTATGCTCGATGATGTCCAGAGGACGGCTATCCGTCTGGTCGATGACTCTTCTCTAACAGACAGTCTTGGGACCCTTTCGCACCGGCTGACCGTCGGCGATGTAGGTGTCTTCTATCGCTGCTTTGTCCCGCGTATATCGAGATTGTGGAACAATCTACAAGCGGAAGCTTTTCCCAGTTCTACTAAGCTTAGGCAGTCCAAAAACCGGAATAACAAAATTTCTTTGGGGTCCTCGTAGCAGCCGCGTTGTCCTGGCACTTAGGTTTCTGCCTGCGCGGCTGCTTTGATATAAAAAAAATTATCAGTATGTACTTCAAGGCACATTCACCAGTTTTTTTAGACGGACAAACTCCATCCCCTATTTCTCAAAAACTAATCGTGGCATTGCTTTGATCCCATCAGAAATTTTGTTCAGGAATGCGAAATGTATACCCTACTCAATTTTTATGCAATTCAATTGGAGCCCATTTTCTGTATGTTTTGTGAGGAGTCCTTTAGAAGTTTGACCTTGAAACGATCTATGATCATATTAGAGATCACCAATAAATTCCTTCCATAATCTCCTAAAATTTTTGTAGGAACCTTTCTTTTTAATCTCAAGCTTTTAAGGTGTACAGAGATTCAATATATTTAAAGCCGATTTCACCAACATTAATACTATGGACCAATGGGAAAATACAATTTGACAGAAGCTGTCAAAGGTCTCTGAACATCAGTGATTTCTATTAAAATATTGAATAAAATCGTGAAAATTCGACTGTATTATAAACAAGACCACTTCTTGATTCCAACATGATGCTTTTGTACAGAGAAAACAGGACAACTTTCATGTATTTTGATTTGTGTTTAAATTTATATTTAACAATCAGTTATCCCCAAAAGCCAATGGGAATGCGGCAAATAATAGGGCGATTTTCTAGCTGTTAAATTTGGCAGCAGATTTGGACGTTTGTTGACGCATGGCAATCTCGAATTTAAGTTCAATATACCGTTATCATTACATACCTGTTGAATAGTGTGGATTTGTCTGTATTTTGCAAGAAAATAGAATATAAAATACATTCCATCCAATTCCTCATCTTTCTTTACATCATAATAGTAATCATTTATTAATTTACGGGTTAATGAATTTCTTCAAAGCAATAAAAACATCGTCCACTCCATCCTAAAGCACAGATAACATGTGTCAGACGTGTCAATCCCTACATCTCCGTGATGCATATTGCAATTACTATGGACATAGACAAAAAAATATGAAAAATGTCTCACAAATAATGCCTTTTAAGTCCAAAAATGAAAAAACTATTAATATTTATTGTTTGAATGCCTTTTTTACTAGTGGGGTTATCTATCTGTTACTCGCAGGATTTCCAAGTCTAACGACATTCACGTCCCGTGATGAAGGGTGCGACATGAATCTTTTACATTTGCTGATCGCACTTGTATTCTCCCATCACTAACATTATGAGACACTAATTTCAAATGTCAAATCCGACCTCCTTTGGTCTATTCTCCTACTCCATCGTCACTGTATTCTATGTTTTGTGATCACTTGTGTTGTTATGTGTAGACAACGGAATTTTTTAACAACAAATTTCCGTATAAAAGTGCTCCAAGATTTTTTTGTGAAGAAATACATATTACACTGTCGTGTACACGTTAAATCTGCACTAAGCCCTAAATACGTGGTTATGTTGAATGTACCATGTACCGTCACCGATGGTGCGACTGATTATACACTGAAATTAAAACAAAAAACTGCAACTGCAATTGTATGTATGAATGTTGAAACTGTTGAACAGTTTCGGACCAGTGGCTTTTTCATGTGAGGATTTGGAAGTGCAAGTTTGGAAATGTAGGATAAACTATACGCACACAGTAGGTGATAAAGTCACATATGGATTACAAAAGTTGCAATAAAGATGGAAAAACCTTCAGCTAATCTGAAAAAATAGATTTTACTCAGACATCAAGCATTTTTAAAAATGTTGGCTCAGTTTTACATAATTTCATAATATTTAATAAACTGAAAAGATTTCAATGGCAAGCTGTCACTTCATATTTTACAGTGTTTTGTTTTGAATACCTTGATGCTATTTGCTGCCAAAAATTTGACGGAGAGATCTTGAGGCTGATTGGGTATATTTAACGGACTGTTTGGTACTCGTACCCTATTGGTGCAGAATAATGGTTTGTTAAATTGTGAAATCCACCCTTATTCTATTATTTAGAATAAAACGAAAGTTATCCAATCTTCTAGAAGCTGAATTTTCTTCAGGCTTAAAGTGTCTTTTTTAAATATCCCTATTATATTTCTTTATGAAAATTTATATATCATGGGAAATTATCAGGTTTCTCGATGTAATCTTCAAAGGGTTACAACACACAACACGATACAATGTGTTGAAAGCTCAAATCAATAATTGTATCACAGGTTTGCCGCCTTGAGATTTTACTAAAGTGTTGACTGTTTACTATTCACAACGAGTATCAAGGTAAAATGTTAATCAAGACTAAAACAACGGAGGTTACCTAATTAGAAGTGACTTCAGGAAGTTCTGAAACTTTATGATAATTAATATTCATTATATCTGGAAGGTAATAAATGCAAGTTATTCAGATAGGCAAGGTTACTTGTTAAATCCCAACCCTGATAACTTAATTTCGAAATGTCTACTTCATGATCCACCAATTTTCGTTTTTGTTATTCGCATCATGGCTGGTTTTGATCAACACTTACGAGGGGTTTTAGAAATGAAATCTATCTAGCTATGCATAAAAGGAGTACGATTTTTTGATAATCTTATTTTTCAATACAACTCCCTCTCAATCAATGCACTTTGCCCACTTCTCTGATGAACATACGTTTAAATAAATTTTTCCTCCTGACTCACAAAAAAGTCATCGACGGCCCTCATTTTAGTCAAAAGGGCATCCTTGAAGATTTTTGTTTAGTGATCCAAAGAGTTCAAGTCAGGCGGAGCCTAGTCCTGACTATAGGGAAGATCGTCTATCTCAACGAAGCTAAGTTTAAGCACAATTGGTCTAATTTTGGCAACTTGATGCATCAGAAACATTTCTCGATTGAGAATATCGGATTTTCTTTAGTTGATTAACTTACTTAAATATTTCACTGTGTTAGCATAGACAACCAGGGTACTAAAAGCTTTGCAATACAGTTTTACTTATTGACTTCGTTCAAAGTAATTTCCACCACATTCAATATTTATCCGCCAAAACTAGTTCTTGAAGCAACTCTGCAAGTTTCAGCCGTTTTCGCTAGAAAACCGTTTTCCTTTTAGCTTCATTTCCACATGCGGAAACAATGCAAAATAAGCAGTAAGCCTGCTGACTGATACCTTACTCATATTTAGATTGTCGTACAAGGTGGTTATTACGCTGGGTTCCCACGTATGTGGTGACAAACCAGTTGATGAAACGTTCACACGACGATCTTCGAGAACCTTTCTTTTCTAGTGTACCTCGTACAATATCATAAGAAACAAAGTCAGTGTCATCTTCTATCAGAAATGATCACTGTGGGAGTCTATACCACCGTTAGGTTGGATTTGTCAGGCATGGCTTCGAGAAGGCTGTACGCAAAGAGCAAGGGGCACTCGACGCCGCCGTAGAACAACAGATCGTGAAGATCGCCGCCTAAGATTATTGGCCTTAAGGGACCGTTTCTCCACTGCCAGGTCCATTGCAAATGAATGGTTAGCAGAACACGGAAGACCTATTGGCATGCGAAGTGTTTACCGACGAATGAGAAGTTTTTCACTTGTTATTTACAGTAAGACAAATACATTCACCAACTTTTATTAAAATAAAACCATTTTAACTGGGTGTTCGGATTTATATGTCACTTAGTATATTTGCAGTTCCAAGCGATAGCTGCTATACAATCCCGCAGTGGCCAATTCTGGTAATAGATGGCGCTATGCGCTGTTTTATTTCGATAATGTGAGGGGGCCTTTCTGAAAGGCACCGCGAAAATAAAACAAGTTGCGCGATAAACTGGATACCAAACTTCTAGTGGCAGTCAGTAAACAAAGTTAAAGTACGTGGGTGTAGTGTACATATACTTTTTTCTCTTGAAATGACAGACAACAGCACTCTCCAGCTAGTGTTATTGATAGCATGAGGGGAGAAGAAACTTTCAGCATTATCCTTAATGGACTGAAGACGGAACTTTTCCATTGGTTTTTTCGGGCAACAAAAAACAATTAATGTAAGACGTCGGCGAGGAGTATCTGGGGACGAATCCGAGTTTGTCTTTCATCGTTTGAGTTTATTTCAAGTTTTGTTTAAGTAAGCCTTTTGAAATTAACGAGATAATTCATTCTTCATACTGGCGGCGCTATTTTTCAGTCATAGGCGCTCGCATAAGTTTCTCTCGGAAGGGGTCGATTAATACATCGATTTTTGTTTATTGTGAACGTTTATTAGTCGCCAACCATTTTTGAAAAGCTGGGAATAGAACGTTTACTTAAGGAAAACATGCAGAGACATGCAAAGTATAGAGTAACCCATCCTCATACCCAGTTTTTGAACCGGACAACGCAAACACAAAAGGCTGAACCTCATGAAATAGTATTTGATGTATCACCCGATCAAGAGCAAAGTATATTTTGGTTTTTGTGAAAAAAATGTGTTTGAGGTGATGATGTGCGTTTAGCAGAAAATAAAGTATCGCTACAGTAGCGCCATGACAGATAGATAGAAAGATAAATGCATAGATAGATAGCTGGATGGATAGACAGGTAGATAGATATACAGGGTGGCGCATCGAAAATAAAACAGACGCATTTACTGGCAGCTCAGTTTTTTTACACGTTAAGCCCCCTGAGCGGGGGTGACACCAATCCTAAAATCTTAAATCGAAAGGGGGGTCGAGTGATACCTTATTTTAAAGGTCTTTCACTTCCCTTTATAATGATATAAAATTAATATGCTTCAGTTCAGTAGTTTTGAAGATTTATTGATTTAAAGCTTAAATAAAACTAATACATCATTAGTGGAGATCAACACATTTGGCAGCAAAGTAATTTAAAAATGAAGAATGAACTGACCCGTTAGGCAAGTAAATGCTAAAAATGGCCACCATGACTCTCCATGCAATAATAAAGATTTTGCTCAAAACGTTGCTGCACATTTTGCAATATTTGAAGGCACTCATCCACAATTTTTTGTCGCAGGTCTTCCAATGATGTTGGCTGAGTAGCACAGATTTTGCTTTTTAAATGACCCCACATAAAGAAATCCAAAGGTGATAAATCTGGCGATTTTGGGGACCATTCAATGGCACCTCTTCTACCAATCCATCGATCTGGAAACGTCTGATCTAAATATTATCGAACACGTAATGCGTAATGTGGTGGGGCACCATCCTGTTGGAACATCAACATATTCTCAATGTACCGTCGATCATTCTGATTTTCAATTATGGCTGTTAATGCAGGATCTAGGTCGTCTTCCAGTAATTCCAAATATACTAAGTGACATATAAATCCGAACACCCAGTTTAAATGGTTTTATTTTAATAAAAGTTGGTGAATGTATTTATCTTACTGTAAATAACAAGTGAAAAAATGTTCAGCCTTATCAGTTGGACATTCCGGTTTTTATACTGCTTTTTTTTAATTCACTAACGCTCTAAAAATGAATATTTCAGCCGCAGTAAAGTATCAACGTTGGCGGATTTTGGTTCTTGACATCCTTTACGATCGGTTACGATGCCTAGAGTACGGAGACCTGTACGATTTCGTCAACTTACTGAGTTTTATAGGGGCCATATAGTGGGACTTTCTTTTCGGGCAATTGCAATTAGAGTGCAAAGAAGTGTAGACACTGTGGTTAGGTGTTGTCAGGCATGGCTTCGAGAAGGCCGTACGTAAAGAGCAAGGGGCACTGGACGCCGCCGTAGAACAGCAGACCGTGAAGATCGCCGCCTAAGATTATTGGCCTTAGGGGACCGTTTCTCCACTACCAGGTCCATTGCAAATGAATGGTTTGCAGAAGACGGAAGACCTATTGGCATGCGAAGTGTTTACTGACGAATGAGGAGTTTTGGCTTGTTTTCATACTGGGCACACTGGGTCCTCCCTTTAACTCGAGAACACCGACGTAATCGCCTTGAGTAGTGCAGACAACGGTCACTCTGGGACAGGAATGGAACAGTATTGTCTTTAGTGACGAGTCTCGATTTTGTTTAGGCATGCACGATGCTCGTGCCAGGGTTAGAAGGCGACGTGGTGAAAGGAGGAATCCACAGTTTTTTGTTAAAAGACATGTTCATCACACTGTTGGAGTTATGGCTTGGGGTGCTATAGCTTATGGTTCCAGGTCACCTTTAATCTTCATCAGAGGTAACATGAACGCGCAGCGTTATATCCACGAAGTTCTAGAACCCCATCTTCTACCCTATCTTGACACCCTGGCAGATCCAACTTTCCAACAAGATAATGCCCGACCACATGTTGCAAGAGTCACAATAGACTTCTTTCAACATAATGATGTCACATTGTTACCATGGCCACCAAGATCTCCCGACTTATCCCCAATTGAGCACGTGTGGGATATGATGGGTAGGAGATTGCTCAATTTGCAACGTCCTCCTCAGACTCTAGAAGCACTTCGAGAGGAGTGGGTGGTTGCCTGGAATGAGATACCACAGGAGGACATTGACCACCTGATCAGAATCATGCCTAGGCGCGTTGGAGAATGCGTAGCACATCAGGGTGCATCCACACATTATTAAAGGTCAAAGGGCTTTAAAGCAGTGCAATCATTTTGAAATTTTTATAATTTGCTTATTATGCTTCATTAAGTACTTATACAAAATTTTATTAAAATAAAACCATTTAAACTGGGTGTTCGGATTTATATGTCACTTAGTATATGAGATGAGACTTATGAATATGTAGTAAAATGCACTCCACGCTTTTTACTCTGTTCTGTTAATAAGTTAAATTTTATTATAATTTTATTTTGAGGTCATTAATCATGACTCTTTGCAACTAAAAATTATTTTCTACTTTTTAGTCCGTTTTGCTATTTTTTTAGTTTTCTTTAAACTATTATTAATTTTTCATTTTTTAAGTTCGATTTATCAATTAGATTTCTGTGGTCATGTGATAATGAAATGTCTTACGAATCATTTCGTAATCTAATCATTTCATTTAAAGCTCCACTGCTGCAGGGGGAGCAATCAAGTTTTTCAATCCGAAGTTTAAAATTAATCAAACTTCTGGAAAATGGTGAAAATTATGCTCAAAGATTACGTTAAATACATACATATAGTCCTATCTAATAAAAGCGTATTAAAAAGGCTTTGCTGGCCAAAATACCGTATCAGTAAACAGTAATTTGAACATATACTAAGTGACATATAAATCCGAACACCCAGTTTAAATGGTTTTATTTTAATAAAATTTTGTATAAGTACTTAATGAAGCATAATAAGCAAATTATAAAAATTTCAAAATGATTGCACTGCTTTAAAGCCCTTTGACCTTTAATAATGTGTGGATGCACCCTGATGTGCTACGCATTCTCCAACGCGCCTAGGCATGATTCTGATCAGGTGGTCAATGTCTTCTTGTGGTATCTCATTCCAGGCAACCACCAACTCCTCTCTAGTGCTTCTAGAGTCTGAGGAGGACGTTGCAAATTGAGCAATCTCATACCCATCATATTCTACACGTGCTCAATTGGGGATAAGTCGGGAGATCTTGGTGGCCATGGTAACAATGTGACATCATTATGTTGAAAGAAGCCTATTGTGACTCTTGCAACATATGGTCGGGCATTATCTTGTTGGAAAGTTGGATCTGCCAGGGTGTCAAGATAGGGTAAAAGATGGGGTTCTAGAACTTCGTGGATATAACTCTGCGCGTTCATGTTACCTCTGGTGAAGATTAAAGGTGACCTGGAACCATAAGCTATAGCACCCCAAACCATAACTCCAACAGTGTGATGAACATGTCTTTCAACAAAAAACTGTGGATTCCTCCTTTCACGATGTCGCCTTCTAACGCTGACACGACCATCGTGCATGCCTAAACAAAATCGACACTCGTCACTAAAGACAAAACTGTTCCATTCCTGATCCCAGAGTGACCGTTGTCTGCACCACTCAAGGCGATTACGTCGGTGTTCTCGAGTTAAAAGGAGGACCCAGTGTGGCCGGTATGAAAACAAGCCAAAACTTCTCATTCGTCGGTAAACACTTCGCATGCCAATAGGTCTTCCGTGTTCTGCAAACCACTCATTTGCAATGGACCTGGTAGTGGAGAAACGGTCCCTTAAGGCCAATAATCTTAGGCGGCGATCTTCACGGTCTGTTGTTCTACGGCGGCGTCCAGTGCCCCTTGCTCTTTGCGTACGGCCTTCTCGAAGCCATGCCTGACAACACCTAACCACAGTGTCTACACTTCTTTGCACTCTAACTGCAATTGCCCGAAAAGAAAGTCCAACTTCCCGAAGTCCCACTATACGGCCCCTATCAAACTCACTAAGTTGACGAAATCGTACAGGTCTCCGTACTCTAGGCAGCGTAACCGATCGTAAAGGATGTCAAGAACCAAAATCCGCCAACGTTGATTCTTTAGTGCGGCTGAAATATTCATTTTTAGAGCGTTAGTGAATTGAAAAAAAAGCTGTATAAAAACCGGAATGTCCAGCTGATAAGGCTGAAAATTTTTTCATTTGTTATTTACAGTAAGATAAATACATTCACCAACTTTTATTAAAATAAAACCATTTAAACTGGGTGTTCGGATTTATATGTCACTTAGTATATGTGGTTTTATTTAGTGACCAGATAAATATGGAGAATTATCAGCATTAAAACCACAGGATAAGTTTTAGGCGTTGCATTAAAACATTCAGATGAGGACCCTAATGAAAACTGCAGCTGCTGCACTTGTTAAATCGACAAATCTCTCTCAGCGAGTGACGAACTTCCGGCAAATGCCAACTGAGATTGCCCTCCATGTTTTCATTCAAAGTGTCGCGACTCGCTCGAAAGTTTTGAATTCGCTTCAACACCTGACGCTGCGCGCCCAGCGTCTGCAGGATTAGGAAGTAGAATAAATACAACGCGAATATCTAGATCTGCCACGAAGGGAGAAGCTTGACATTTTTGATGAGTTTTGGATAGACTTTTGTTAGTAGAATTTGGAAGTATATTCATGTGGAAACAGTCGATCATATTTGCCATTTTTTATGTATGAAGACCAACAGAGTCAGCAACGGATCCTACTTAGGAATCAGTTGTCATACATAAGCTCACGGGAATTGTAGAATCTTTCTGAGATTTGACTTCCAAAGTGCATGTTACCGAGCTAATACAAATAACTCAAAAACCAAATTTCAATTTAATGAAGTGACTATTGACACCGTCGTTTAAATTATACATAAAAAAAATCAAATTCTAGCGGTGCAGATAATATACTAAGTGACATATAAATCCGAACACCCAGTTTAAATGGTTTTATTTTAATAAAATTTTGTATAAGTACTTAATGAAGCATAATAAGTAAATGATAAAAATTTCAAAATGACTGCAGTGCTTTAAAGCCCTTTGACCTTTAATAATGTGTGGATGCACCCTGATGTGCTACGCATTCTCCAACGCGGCTAGGCATGCTTCTGATCAGGTGGTCAATGTCCTCCTGTGGTATCTCATTCCAGGCAACCACCCACTCCTCTCGAAGTGCTTCTAGAGTCTGAGGAGGACGTTGCAAATTGAGCAATCTCCTACCCATCATATCTCACACGTGCTCAATTGGGGATAAGTCGGGAGATCTTGGTGGCCATGGTAACAATGTGACATCATTATGTTGAAAGAAGTCCATTGTGACTCTTGCAACATGTGGTCGGGCAACATCTTGTGACCTGGAACCATAAGCTATAGCACCCCAAACCATAACTCCAACAGTGTGATGAACATGTCTTTCAACAAATAACTGTGGATTCCTCCTTTCACCACGTCACCTTCTAACCCTGACACGACCATCGTGCATTCCTAAACAAAATCGAGACTCGTCACTAAAGACAATACTGTTCCATTCCTGATCCCAGAGTGACCGTTGTCTGCACCACTCAAGGCGATTACGTCGGTGTTCTCGAGTTAAAGGGAGGACCCAGTGTGGCCGGTATGAAAGCGATCCAAAACTTCTGATTCGTCGGTAAAGACTTCGCGTGCCAATAGGTCTTCCGTATTCTGCAAACCATTCATTTGCAATGGACCTGGTAGTGGAGAAACGGTCCCTTAAGGCCAATAATCTTAGGCGGCGATCTTCACGGTCTGTTGTTCTACGGCGGCGTCCAGTGCCCCTTGCTCTTTGCGTACGGCCTTCTCGAAGCCATGCCTGAGAACACCTAACCACAGTGTCTACACTTCTTTGCACTATAACTGCAATTGCCCGAAAAGAAAGTCCAGCTTCCCGAAGTCCCACTATACGGCCCCTAACAAACTCACTAAGTTGACGAAATCGTACAGGTCTCCGTACTCTAGGCATCGTAACCGATCGTAAAGGATGTCAAGAACCAAAATCCGCCAACGTTGATTCTTTACTGCGGCTGAAATATTCATTTTTAGAGCGTTAGTGAATTAAAAAAAGCAGTATAAAAACCGGAATGTCCAACTGATAAGGCTGAACATTTTTTCACTTGTTATTTACAGTAAGATAAATACATTCACCAACTTTTATTAAAATAAAACCATTTAAACTGGGTGTTCGGATTTACATGTCATTTAGTATAACTTTGCATATGATACTACTATGTTTACCTGAAATTGATGTGTACTTAACACATTATCAACTGCTGTTTAGAGGTGGGATATTTCTCCAATCAGTGGAAACGCGCTATAGTTGTTCCGCTACCTAAGTGTTCTAATCCTACTAACTATGGTCAACTGAGACCGATCAGTCTATTGCCAATTTTTTCTAAACTATTGGGACGCGTTGTTTACGAGCAGCTCTGCACCTGCTTATATTCTAACAAAATTATTCCATCTAAACAATCTGGATTTCGACAAGGTCATAATACAGCTTCGGCACTTTGTGATTTAACAGACAATACAACCATGGCACTTGATGACCAAAGAGCACTAGGTCTCATACTTCTTGACTCTACTAAAGCATTTGACACCATTAATTACTCACTTCTTGTGCCTAAATACAGTTATTATGAATTTTTTGAAAAACCTCTTTCGTTTATTCAAACCTACCCACCTAGGATCGATGGAGAATGGAATTTCTGTTCTAAATGCATGATGTTAGACGACAAGCGATGCAAACGACGCGATGTAGAGCTGCTCCTTGTTAGTTGACGTGGTAAACCGTGACAAAGCTATTTAACTAATTCAAAACCGTTTCTCACTGACGTGAGTGAAATTGCGAGGATGTTGGATATGCCTCGATTATTTAATGATGGAGCACCAGATGGGATGGAACGTCTAGCGTGATATTCCAAGCTGTCTAAATACGAGGGGCACGCTGTATATTTTGAGATGCCCATTAACTATACGAGTTAAAACTGGCAACGGTGCACTATTAGAAAGGGCAGTCCTTTATTAGTAAGTCTCCGCACAGTGTTACCAGACCTAGGGAAATTTCCCTATATCTAGCGAATTACGAGCAAGCTTAGCGAAAAAATGAAGTTTATTTAAACTTGTACAAAATCTAGGGAATTCTAAACGCTATAAGACAATTTTAGGCAGCAGGGACAAAAAATAGACGAGAGATAGAGACTAAACCAATAAACAAATATATTACTTTTAAAATATCTTCCGATTGTACTTATAAAATATGATACAAAATATATTAAAATGTACGAACACCAAATTGTATCAACAAACCGGTCGGAAATCATAACATTCAGGGAATTACTAAACGAAACGCTGTAGTGCTCCGTCGGTGATGACCCATCGGTGATTCCCCGGCAGCGATTTCCCGTCGGTGAATACCAGAACGGTGTTTTACATACGGCGAAATAACTGGGCTATAATATAATATATAAACCGCCGGGTGGTTTCTGTTGCAATTAGCTGCTGTTTATATGTAATGGTACGGATTGTGCCCTGTGCTAACTGTGCCTTAGAATAACTATTGTTTTTACTTTGTGCTCTAAAATTACACTGATCAACAACCAAAAAATATCCTAAATAAAATCAACAAAATATTACTATTTTTAATGTGCTAAAACCGGAATGAAACTTAGTTTTTCAATATTAGTTCAAGTTTCAGAGATACGGTAATTATATGTGTTCCTGGTGTGACAGTGTTGATATACTGTAATTCACAAGAATGCACGTGCTACATTTTTATATTCGGCAAGGAAAGATGATGTAATCGGCATGATTGTGTTACGTTATACATACGTGTACATTATATTGTTTTATATTAGCCATTTTTTCCTCAGTTGGCTGACAGCGTTCATGCAAGATGTCTCGAAAGTGTGTAAACAATCCAGATCAGTTTTGTTACGTGTGTGGTGATGTGACTTTTGCGTCTCAGAGACGGTCTATTACTCCACTAATAACAAAGGCATATCAACTTTATTTTGGTTGTAAACTAGGTGATCAAGACAAACAGTGGGCACCCCACATCTGCTCTAAAACATGTGCTTCAAGTCTGAGGAGCTGGTTAAATGGCAAAAAACGGTCTATGCGCTTTGCTGTCCCAATGGTTTGGAGAGAGCCTACAAATCATATTAATGATTGTTACTTGTGTTGGACAAGCCACAGGTATATCCAAGAAAAAAAAATCGGTTATTAACTACCCAAACATACCATCTGCGATGAGACCTGTGCCTCACAGTGACGAAAATCCTATTCCAAAACCCCCAGAATCCAACACTTGCGAATCAGAAAACGAATCAGATCAAGGCGATCGAGTGATTCGTCAGGAAGAAGATATGCCATCAACGACAAGAGATCCTGATTTTATACCGAGCACGTCATGCCACCAACCGCACAAAATAACACAGTCAGAATTAAATGATCTTGTAAGAGATTTAGAACTTCCAAAATGTAAGGCAGAGTTACTTGGATCAAGACTGCACCAGTGGAACTTGTTAGAAGACGATGTTTCGGTATGTGTTTTTCGTAAACGCCACAAAGACTTAGAACCATTTTGCAATATGGAGAATAACTTGGTTTTCTGCAGTAACATTAACGGCTTACTGGCGGCTTTAAATATAAACTATAACCCAGAAGAATGGAGATTGTTTATAGACAGTTCAACATTGAGTTTAAAGGCAGTGTTATTGCATATTGGAAATATTTTACCATCTCTTCCTGTAGGGTATGCAGTTCACATGAAAGAATCATATGACAATATGAAGTATCTATTGACATGCATAAAATACGATGAGCATCAATGGCATATTTGTGGCGATTTGAAAGTTGTTGCTCTTTTACTTGGGCTGCAGCTAGGCTACACAAAGTTTTGCTGTTTTTTGTGTGAATGGGACAGTAGGGCAAAGGCACTTCATTACACCAGACAAAACTGGCCTGTTCGTCAATTCCTAGAGCCAGGTCAAAAAAATGTACAGCATATGCCATTAGTAGATTCGAAAAAAAATGTATTACCACCACCGCATATCAAGTTGGGCCTAATGAAAAACTTTGTCAAGGCATTAGATAGAGATGGGTCAGCTTTTCAATACCTGCGTCAGAAATTTCCATGACTAAGTGAGGCAAAGGTTAAAGAAGGTATTTTTGTTGGGCCACAGATTCGAAATATTTTGAAAGATACACAGTTTGAAAACACTTTAACAGGTATTGAAAAAACTGCTTGGAATGATTTCCGTCTGGTGGTCACTAATTTCTTGGGAAATATAAAAGCTGACAACTATAAAACCCTTGTCAAAAATATGCTGTCATCGTATCAAAAGATGGGCTGTAATATGTCTCTTAAGATACATTTCCTACACTCACACCTGAACTTTTTTTCTGACAATTGCGGAGCCGTAAGTGATGAGCACGGCGAACGTTTTCATCAGGATATTTCATCAATGGAAAAAAGGTACCAGGGAAAGTGGAATCCTTCCATGCTTGCAGACTACTGTTGGACTCTTGGTAGAGATGCTCCAGAAACGATCCATAAAAGAACAGCCAAAAGACAGCGCATATAATGATTCTTATAAGTATATGAATCTTGTTACTTTTTTTAATATATCCTTAAAAATAAAAAGTTTTTTTTCTAAACCGCAACTAATGTTTTTATTTCCTTGTCATTTTTGGATTCAGCGCCCCAAAATTAACAAAGAAGTGCACTTTTCCCACAAGATACAATTAAAAAACTAAAATTTGTTGTCCAGTGTTATTAACGAATAATCCTTAAAGTTTTTCGACATTAAACTTATTTGCCATAGGTAAGTACCTATTTATTTATTATAAAATATTTACTTTTCCAATTATTATACTTGATCGGGGAGGTTCTTCAGAGTTTACTCATAAATTAATTATCTAGTATTAAAGCTGATGAAAAAATATTTCTATAAATTAATGAAATATTGATATCTTAGACGTACATATATATCTATGTATATCTATGATCTATGTATTTTAAACCAAACTTCTAAATTTCTTTTGCTATTATTTCTTTATAATTACAGATGTAACATGATGTCCTCAATTACACCTCAACCATCAACTTCTAAACATGCTGATGAATCCTCACATACGAAAAAAGAAATAGGTCTTAAAGTCCTGTACTCAGAAATGTACCGCTGCATGGGAACAAGAACCTGAATTTGAAGGTTGGCTGAGGAGCAGCAAGAAAGGGTCCAATTATGCATTCTGCAAGGCATGCAATAAAGATTTTATATCTGGCAAATCCAAAATCCAGAAACATTCTTCAGGAAAACAACACACCAGAATGGTAAAATCATTACACACAAAAAAAACTTGACTGATATGACATCTTGTATGGGAAAAATATCTTTAAATAACAAAATCAAAACTGCTGAAATTTGAATTTCAGCATATGCAGCTGAACATAACATTTCATTTAATGCTTTAGACCATTTATCAGAAATTATTAGAATAATAAAAATTTCACATGTTCTCGCACCAAAGCTACAGCTATTGTCAATAATGTTTTAGGGCAGTACAGTTTTGAAAATTCTATCAATTTATTACAAACAAATAAATTTTCATTAACTGCTGATGAATCTACCGATAAAGGCGCAATTAAAGATTTAGCTTTAGTGGTCCGTATTTTTTATGAACATTAAATTAATGACTTGTCCTTTGATCTATTACCCGTAGCAGATGCAACGGCAGAAGGACTTTACAGCACTATTGTAAATTATTTTTTAAAGTGCAATATTAATTTTAAAGAATATCTAATAGGCTTTGCATCAGATGGTGCAAGTGCTATGATGGGAATTCATAGTTCATTATCAACCAAACTAAAAGCCGATATTCCTAATTTATTCGTTATGAAATGTGTCTGTCATTCATTTAGTTTATGTGTTAATTATGCTTGTGCTAAATTAACAGATGATGTTGAACAAATGGATAGGGATGTTCATACGTATCTACAATACAGTTTTAAATTTGCAGAATTTCAAGAGTTTGTAGCAGTAAAACCTCATAAAATTATACAACCCTCTCAAACAAGGTGGTTGTCTGTATTGCCTGTTGTAGAAAGAATACTTGAACAATATGATGTTTTAAAATTATATTTTACAGATCAGTGCTACAATAAAAATGGCATTCAAGCACAAAATATCTTAAATTTTCTTCAAAGTCCATCTACCATACTGTAGTTACATTTTTTAAGCTTTGTGCTGCCATTTTTTATGGATTTAAATTTAGAAATGCAATCAGAAAATGTTAAAATTCACATTTTAAATAAACGAGTTGAACATGTGTTAAGAAAAATTTTAGATTGTTACAAGAAAAAGGATTATTTAGATAAAACTTTGATTGAAAAAGTAGAATATAAAAATCCTCATCATTTTGTGGAAATAGAAAACATTTATTTAGGTGTCTACGTAACAGGTGCTATAAGCAATAATGAACATAAACTAGATGCAGAAGAATTATTTGACTTCAGAAAGAAATGTTTAGGTTTTTTAATTGAAAGTTGTTTTCAAATTTATAAGATTTGATAATAAAAGCCAAACTGTCGCTACCCTAAAACATATGTCACTTATACCACCAGATGAAGTAATTGTAAAAAAACAAGCATCATTTACACCCTGTATTATACACAGCATTGAACTTATTCGACAAATTGCTGCTGAAACTATTCTACATGTATTTTCCGGAAAGGCTGTGACGTAAATCGCTGTACCGGAAGAAACCCGGACTTCCAGAAAAAAACGCCACAGAGAATTCCGAACATAAAAATATATTCCACATATCGTTCCAGCCTTCGCGCGCAAAGAAAGTCGATGATTTATCGTATAACAGAAGCGAAAATTGCTGCTGAGAGATTTTCTAAGAAAGAAGTAGGTATATTTGAGGTTCTGCATCATCGTATAGGCCTTGTGGGATGGAAATAATCGCTTTTAGTCAAGAAAAATAGCTCAAGTTATAGGAGAGGATTAGAAGAGTATGTGTGGCATTAACAAAACTATTAAATCAATGCTTTACAATCAACTAAGCTCAACATACTCCACCGGTTCTAAGAGGAGCAGTTGTAAACTTTACTTTAGCTACTTGGAAACCTCAAAAATAACTTTTAACTGTGTTTTCGAGGATTGAAAATGAGCATTTTCAACGTTAGCCACACATTTAATTGCTCTTAACGTTTACTAAGGACTTTTCTAATCAAAATGATCCAGTAAACCTAAAACAACCTTGGAGCGAGCAAGAAAGCCCGATTCTTTTCCTTAACTTTACACCAAGTCACCGCCCCTCTTAAGGGGCATCCAACAACAAAAAAATCTAGAAGATTAAATTTACCAGACTTCAGCCTTACGACTTTTCGATGAACAATTTGATGTGTTAGCACTGTGACTGGCAGCTCATCTGAGAACGCACAAGCCAGTTCTGGTTTCACATATTATAAAGATTTTCCTGCGTTCTTTCATTTCACTTAGAAACGTACATACGCTATGCATACTGAAATACTTTTATCAAAAATATGATGCCACTAGTTTGCACAAGTTATGTGCACACACAGAGGATGTGTGTACCAAATGTCTACAAGTTACATTAGACGGCATCTTAATTCTTCTGTTTTTCTGCGATTTAATGTTAAAACCCAATAGGTCCTAACGAGCAACTACCCACACAGCCTCTTCGGCTTTTCTTCGTGTGAAGGAAAAACACCCCTGCAGCTCCTGTACCAGCCTTTTCCCCTGA
Organism: Acanthoscelides obtectus; assembly: GCA_963669975.1. Classification (NCBI taxonomy): domain Eukaryota; kingdom Metazoa; phylum Arthropoda; class Insecta; order Coleoptera; family Chrysomelidae; genus Acanthoscelides; species Acanthoscelides obtectus. The sequence continues at coordinate 120,601,402 of CAVLJG010000001.1, read as the reverse complement.
AACTCCGTGGTTCGAATACTAAATCCTAATTGACACTCTATATAATAAATTAAAGCACTTCTGCAAATTATATTCTCCCACAGCCCATCAAGTGTCCAGAAGGATTAAGCTGGTAATCTTGTCGTGACAGTTTGGTGGCAGGCAAAGCCGACGAAATAAAATTATACGCCTTGCAGAAAATAGAGACGGAGCGAGTTGACCGATTTAAAAGATAACGGAAGTAGGGTCGACGTCTTCTGCGATGCCGGGTCGTTTTCCATTCCATGAAGATCGGAAGTACAAGGTCATTACCGTTTTGTTTTCAATGAAGGCGGCAAGGAGGATCGAAAGTCCGGAAGCTATGATGTTTCTTTTATCTCAACCCTTTGCGGCTGCTTATTTTTTTATTACGGAACAAAAATAAGTTGAATGGCCCCCAATATATTTCTTTATGTGGGGTCATTTAAAAAGGAAAATCTATGCTACTCAACCAACATCATGAAAGGGCCCTAAAAGTACAAAACTAAACATAGTGAGTGCTTGTAAGAAGCAGCACTTCTCTTCACAGAAAAAAATAAAACTATTATTCGCCGACAGATAAATCTGCTTGGGAAGCCTCAAAGCAAAAAACTACAAGGGCTACATCACAACTCGAATATATTCCGACGATCTTCCTAATTATTTGCTGGTAAGGCCATTATGCTCAGTGTTCATGCTTCCCAAAATACCAATAACAAAAAAGCATTGTGTTCAGCAATGCCAAAAATGTGTTATCGAATGATAAAGACAATTTTCTACGAAATGGTGTAAAAGCATTGATTAACGCAATTAAAATAGGTACGAAAGATGCCAAAAAGGGAATAAAGATCCTAGAGTCGTCTATCAGATCGCAGTCAAACCAAAACGGTTTTTCTCCGTTACTTGGTTTTCTATCGAACATATCTTCTTCAAGGCCACTCATTGAACCTTCCTTCATAAAGTTAGGTGTTTTGTGTCCTTCATGTTTCTCCTGAGATTGTGGTGTGAGCACCATTTCTTTAACCTCCAGATTCTGGGAAATTAGGTGCTGAACACCAGTTTGTGGAGTAGTACCCCTTCATATAGAACCTTACGTTTAATTGTTTTGGTTTGGGTGCTACCCCGTCCATTTTCTAAAGGGATTTTAATCTTGAGCGTGGGAAGGCATTGTGGAGAATCACAGCACACTCAAATATTGCAAAATATGCGGCAACGTTTTGACCAAAATCTTTATTATTGCATGGAGAGTCATGGTGGCCATTTTCAACATTTACTTGCCTAACGGGTCAGTTCATTCTTCATTTTTAAATTACTTTGCTGCCAAATGTATTGTCTCCACTAATGATTATTAGTTTTATTTAAGCTTTAAATCAATAAATCTTCAAAACTACTGAACTGAAGTACGTTAATTTTGTATCATTATAAAGGGAATTGAAAGACCTTTAAGATAAGGTATCACTCGACCCCCCTTTCCATTTAAGATTTTAGGGTTGGTGTCACCCCCGCCCAGGGGGCTGCACGTGTTAACGTGATTTTTTGCCAAACTTGTGTCCCCCTCGAAAACAAAATCGACGGGTCTGAGCGTTTTTCCAAAAAAGAACTGAACTGTCAGTAAATGCGTCTGTTTCATTTTCGATGCGCCACCCTGTATGTATATACGCAAATAAAGTGAAGTAATCCCACAGAAGTATTTAATTCTTGTGCGTGGGAAAAGCAGTTCATAACAATTTATGCTTTAAACATAGATATACTTAATACATGAATTTACGCACAACATATAACCATAAATGTAAGATTAAGAACATCATATTCAACACTTAATTAAATTTCATTTGAGTAGACTTTGCTATTTTATGTCGATCTTTGCTTATTTCTATTCTATTCTATTTTTATTTAAAATGGGTTTTATAAGGCTTGGTAAGATGTTATCTAGATACTGTTGCGTCTTGTAGAAAAAAGTATGGATGACGCACGCACAGGGTTTTAACTCGCTCGAGTCATTTGGTTGTCCGATTTTTGTTTGAGAAACAGCTTTTCCCATTGTGTCCTAAAAATGAGTGACATAAATTTCAAGCAAGGTTTGGCTTCAGACTTAGGCACATTGCAACGGAAACTCTTGCTAAACACGCCTACGGAGATAGTGTTTTGTCAAGAGCCCAGGTTTTTCGGTGATTTAACGTACTTTCAGAGGGTCGATCGAAGATGTACCACGAACCACGTCGGTTAGCAGTCACAATGATCAGAGAAGAGTTAAATTTGACCCGTATCACAGTTCATTAGATCAAGAACAATTGGGTGTGGCACTTAGCAAGTTCAATAAGCAAGTTTTTGGCCAGTAAAAATATCCTTGTGGCTCCTAAACCTCCTCATTTGCCTGACTTGAGTCCGTGTGAGTTTTTCTCTTCCTGAAGTTGAAAAATCCCCTCAAGGACCTCATTCTTGGACAGTCGAAAACACTCAAACGGCTGTAACCGACCAGCTGAAGGCTATTCCAGTTTCGGAGTTCCAGGGCTACCAGCAGAAGTGGAAGAACTGTCTTCAGCGCGCTTCAGAAAGAAGTTACTGTGGGGGGTGAAAATATAAAATTGTAATCATATTTGCATAAAAATTGTGATTGTCTATCCAGTCTGTCAGCCACAGTACGTAGAGACCTTGAAGGTTATAGCCAAGGTCACGTTGAAATTCAACAATGAATGATACTTCTCGAACTTTATAACTTTGCTCTAAAATATTTTTCTCTAGGAAATGTATACTAAGTGACATATAAATCCGAACACCCGGTTTAAATGGTTTTATTTTAATAAAAGTTGGTGAATGTATTTATCTTACTGTAAATAACAAGTGAAAAAATTTTCAGCCTTATCAGTTGGACATTCCGGTTTTTATACTGCTTTTTTTTAATTCACTAACGCTCTAAAAATGAATATTTCAGCCGCAGTAAAGAATCAACGTTGGCGGATTTTGGTTCTTGACATCCTTTACGATCGGTTACGATGCCTAGAGTACGGAGACCTGTACGATTGCGTCAACTTAGTGAGTTTGATAGGGGCCGTATAGTGTGACTTCGGGAAGCTGGACTTTCTTTTCTGGCAATTGCAGTTAGAGTGCAAAGAAGTGTAGACACTGTGGTTAGGTGTTGTCAGGCATGGCTTCGAGAAGGCCGTACGCAAAGAGCAAGGGGCACTGAACGCCGCCGTAGAACAACAGACCGTGAAGATCGCCGCCTAAGATTATTGGCCTTAAGGGACCGTTTCTCCACTACCAGGTCCATTGCAAATGAATGGTTTGCAGAACACGGAAGACCTATTGGCATGCGAAGTGTTTACCGACGAATGAGAAGTTTTGGCTTGTTTTCATACCGGCCACACTAGATCCTCCCTTTAACTCGAGAACACCGACGTAATCGCCTTGAGTGGTGCAGACAACGGTCACTCTGGGATCAGAAATGGAACAGTATTGTCTTTAGTGACGAGTCTCGATTTTGTTTAGGCATGCACGATGGTCGTGCCAAGGTTAGAAGGCGACGTGGTGAAAGGAGGAATCCACAGTTTTTTGTTGAAAGACATGTTCATCACACTGTTGGTGTTATGGTTTGGGGTGCTATAGCTTATGGTTCCAGGTCCCCTCTAATCTTCATCAGAGGTAACATGAACGCGCAGCGTTATATCCTCGAAGTTCTAGAACCCCATCTTTTACCCTATCTTGACACCCTGGCAGATCCAACTTTCCAACAAGATAATGCCCGACCACATGTTGCAAGAGTCACAATAGACTTCTTTCAACATAATGATGTCACATTGTTACCATGGCCACCAAGATCTCCCGACTTATCCCCAATTGAGCACGTGTGGGATATGATGGGTAGGAGATTGCTCAATTTGCAACGTCCTCCTCAGACTCTAGAAGTACTTCGAGAGGAGTTGGTGGTTCCCTGGAATGAGATACCACAGGAGGGCATTGACCACCTGATCAGAAGCATGCCTAGGCGCTTTGGAGAATGCGTAGCACATCAGGGTGCATCCACACATTATTAAAGGTCAAAGGGCTTTAAAGCAGTGCAATCATTTTGAAATTTTTATCATTTACTTATTATGCTTCATTAAGTACTTATACAAAATTTTATTAAAATAAAACCATTTAAACTGGGTGTCCGGATTTATATGTCACTTAGTATATCTCGAAAAATACATTTTCTAGGGAAAAATATTTCAGAGCAAAGTTATAAAGTTTGAGAAGTATCATTCATTGTTGATTTTGAACGTGACCTGGGCTATAACCTTCAAGGTTATTCGAAGATCAAGACAGTTTTTTAAGCAGAAACCCATATTTTTAACACCGAACATGTGACGAACGAGAAATTTTACGTCATAATATGTCTTTACCCATTATGCTCCATTACCTCTATGTGTATTTGAACGGAAAGTACAACATATATAGAAAAATGTGTTCCACAAACAAGAAAATTGTGTCGTAAGGTTCAAAAAGATTCATCTTATATTGACCTTGAAAACAAAGAACAAAAAACCCTTTCGTACCGACATGCCATCGGCAATCCAGCTGTTCTCAACCGCTATGTCGATGGGTTTTGCTCCTCGGAGCTCTCGTCCACGATGTCGCAGCGCGGTGAGTCCGATTATGACCTCAGAATTTAGGTATGTTGTGCTTAGTACATTCATAACTGGCTGGTACGATCGCTCTTTTGTTCCTAGGGTGTCAAAATAATTACACAATCTGCCTAAGGACGCTTTTATCAGTCTTGCGAAGTTTCTGCGGTTCTTATAACAGCGGCGTGCCCGTTATTTAGGCTTCTGCCGATGATGCTGCTTCAGTATAAAAAACATCGCGGAATATTTTTAAATTCTTTTTTTTTATAAGTATGTATCATATTTCCAAATTTCATGTTTATATACTAAGTGACATATAAATCCGGACACCCAGTTTAAATGGTTTCATTTTAATAAAAGTTGGTGAATGTATTTATCTTACTGTAAATAACAAGTGAAAAAATTTTCAGCCTTATCAGTTGGACATTCCGGTTTTTATACTGCTTTTTTTTAATTCACTAACGCTCTAAAAATGAATATTTCAGCCGCAGTAAAGAATCAACGTTGGCGGATTTTGGTTCTTGACATCCTTTACGATCGGTTACGATGCCTAGAGTACGGAGACCTGTACGATTTCGTCAACTTAGTGAGTTTGATAGGGGCCGTATAGTGGGACTTCGGGAAGCTGGACTCTCTTTTCGGGCAATTGCAGTTAGAGTGCAAAGAAGTGTAGACACTGTGGTTAGGTGTTGTCAGGCATGGCTTCGAGAAGGCCGTACGCAAAGAGCAAGCGGCACTGGACGCCGCCGTAGAACAACAGACCGTGAAGATCGCCGCCTAAGATTATTGGCCTTAAGGGACCGTTTCTTCACTACCAGGTCCATTGCAAATGAATGGTTTGCAGAACACGGAAGACCTATTGGCATGCGAAATTACCGACGAATGAGAAGTTTTGGCTTGTTTTCATACCGGCCACACTGGGTCCTCCCTTTAACTCGAGAACACCGACGTAATCGCCTTGAGTGGTGCAGACAACGGTCACTCTGGGATCAGGAATGGAACAGTATTGTCTTTAGTGATGAGTCTCGATTTTGTTTAGGCATGCACGATGGTCGTGCCAGGGTTAGGAGGCGACGTGGTGAAAGGAGGAATCCACAGTTTTTTGTTGAAAGACATGTTCATCACACTGTTGGAGTTATGGTTTGGGGTGCTATAGCTTATGGTTCCAGGTCACCTTTAATCTTCATCAGAGGTAACATGAACGCGCAGCGTTATATCCATGAAGTTCTAGAACACCATCTTTTACCCTATCTTGACACCCTGGCAGATCCAACTTTCCAACAAGATAATGCCCGACCACATGTTGCAAGAGTCACAATAGACTTCATTCAACATAATGATGTCACATTGTTACCATGGCCACCAAGATCTCCCGACTTATCCCCAATTGAGCACGTGTGGGATATGATGGGTAGGAGATTGCTCAATTTGCAACGTCCTCCTCAGACTCTAGAAGCACTTCTACGGGAGTTGGTGGTTGCCTGGAATGAGATACCACAGGAGGACATTGACCACCTGATCAGAAGCATGCCTAGGCGCGTTGGAGAATGCGTAGCACATCAGGGTGCATCCACACATTATTAAAGGGCTTTAAAGCAGTGCAATCATTATTCACATCATTAAATCATTTACTTATTATGCTTCATTAAGTACTTATACAAAATTTTATTAAAATAAAACCATTTAAACTGGGTGTTCGGATTTATATGTCACTTAGTATATGTCAAAACAATAAATCAGTCGTGGCGGACTTGCAAATTTTAGCATAGAAGCTGGTAAAGGTATCTTAAATCAGGAGTTATAGTCCAGGAAGTAAATTCGCATCTGCTAGGAAAAATGTACTGATTTTTTTGCATAACATTATTCAAAAAAGGATGTACATGCTGTCAGGTCCCAAATTGCACTGGGAACAAATAGATTCATCGAACGAAATCCTTTTTTTGAATAAGATTATACAAAAAACCTAATCAGAATGTTTTTTCCAGGAGATGCGAAGATACTTCCTGAGCTATAGGTAAAGGATTTTTTCAACACCAAAACAGTTGCGCAGGCTGAAGCCTAAATGCAAGGGTACCATGACTGCTGTGAGGAGCTTGTAGAAAAATTTTGAACTGCCTAATGTTAGTAGAACTGGGAAAAACCTCCTCTTCTAGATTGTTCTACAATTTCGACACCCTAGGTAAAAAGGATCGGTCGTAACGACCTGTTCTGGTTGTACAAAGTTTGACACCTGTACAGAGTGAGGAGGTCATGTGAAGAAAAGTACTTCTTAGCCCTAAACAAATAGCCTAGTTTTTTTCCAGCAGCTGCCGGTATTAACGAGATGTGTTCGTGCCAGATCAGTTTCTGGGAACAAGTATTCCCAGGATTATTTCCCGGAGAGCAAGGATTTTTCTGAAATGCAGACCAGTTTGATGTCATGAACATCTGCTAAACTAAATAACGTTCACATTACTGCTTTTACGATCTAGCAGGCCGTTATGTGGGAAAACGTGCACTGCTCGCTTGTTCGACTTGAGGCTTACGACGTTCGTAATAAACACAAACGCGATGCATGTGAGAAAAACACTTCAGATGCAGTCGTAGTTAGTTCGTAAACAATGCTTATGGGGTACATAAATTTTTCCTCAAAAACATGATTTTTTTTTACTTTTTACTCCACTTGACGAAGTATTGTAATCGCAAAGATTTTTTATCATGTTTGCTGGATGTTACATGCATAGGCATCAGTCAACGAAAAGTAATGGCAATTATTTCCTACGCTATATGTCTTTCAAAATTTTGATTAAGTGTTTACACAAGGTTACTACTGTACTAGGAACAAAAAGCTTTGCAGTTTTTGAAAATTGATCCAGTATCGTCTAATTTACACACAAAAAACAAAAAGAATAATGACTAAGCTGTGTTTTTATGTTTCAGGGACTCCTTTTCAAAAAAATTTGTGTAGGGGTTGAGATTTTGAGTTTTATTAGTAGCGAGTTAGTTATATTCTATCATTAAGAGGCTTCACATCCCGATAATACGATGCACCTATCAGACAAAAGCAATCACGCCAACTGAATGCTATGTTCACGCTATATGTCACCACCCGACGACATCAGTATATTTTGTGGCCTTGGCGATAAAGGTACCGGCAAGCCATAGGCGTGCGACGTATATTTTTTTACATGCTAGCCGAGTGGCAGGGTTAGAAATATTTGACACGTAGCTTTTGCTTTTTTGTATTAGTAACAGAAAACGGGTATGAGTCGACTTACTAAAAAATTCAGTATGATATATTTCTCAACCTTCTTAACAAAACTTTTGACGATGATTATTAGAGTCTGAGAAATAGGGAGATAAGGTTTGCCTGATTTGGAAAACTGATGAATGATGAATGTGCCGATTTTCGTTCGCAGAAAAGATACTCAGAGAGTTGTTATTCTGAAAGAAGCCGCTCATTAAAAAGCCTCGTAAACAGGTGTCGAGAGGTGTCTTGTTCATCTTGACCATGATCCCTAGAGAGTGGGTTAACGAAGAATGCAAAAGGTTATTAATCCATGCCGGCGGTGTAAAACTAATTATTAGAAAAATAACTATAAGTTGCAACCACTTACAGCACTTTTGCGCTGTCTCTTTCATCTCCATAAACACCAACTTGATTGCACCTTGTAAAGATTGCAGTCATTAAATAAAAAGAAAAAATACATTTTTAGAAAACAGATTTTATTTTGATGTTAATAAAATGAACTAAGGATTTAAAAATATTTTTTGATTGGAAAGATTTTAACAATGAGGCTCATTCATCTCCAGTTTTCAGATAACGTTTTCTATGCTGCTGTCAAAACGTGACACGCTTTTGTTTGAGATGACGAGCATAATTATATGTTTAAATATTTCCCATAGGAAAATATATTTCAAATGACTAGTTTGGAAATTTCTATACGAGTTTCATATATTTTATCAATAGGAATCCATAAAACGTCTTACTTTATTCGTATTATAAAATTGCGGTGGATATAAATCATATAATAAACTGATATTTTACGGCTATCGCCATATGCAATTTACTAACTTATTTTTTACCTGTGGTCATAATATTATAAATCGCTATTCAGCGTCGGCAGCCATATTCGATCTAGAATGACGTCACTTTGCTTATTACGTTTCCCTCATCAAGCCCTATCATTTGACAGCCAGCATAGGGAATTTATAAATCGCCATATTCGCGGTGTCCACCGTATTGGTCTTGGCATCGCGTTGCCTTGTTATGTTTCTCTCATAAAGACCTTACCTACATAACAGGGGTGACTATGATGTCATATTCGGGCGGTCGCCATATTGGATTTAGGATGACTTCACTCTTATCAGACCCTTTTATTTGATACTAATCTTAGAAAAATGAATGAAAATGTAAATCTCCATTTATGGCGACCGCCATATTGCATTTAGAATGATGTCACTGTGCTTATTGTGTTTCATCCAGCCCCTTCAATTGATACCTACCGGGTATGTCGGTATTGAAACATCGAAAGACTTTACCATTTACCAACAGAGTACGGGACAGTGGAAGATCTTCAACATACCGTTCATTAACGACCAATACGATCCAATGAATTGGTTGAAGCGGTCAGAGACAGCGTTGCCCAGAACAGAAAAGTGTCGTATCGTCACCGCGCTCAGCATTTTGACCCAAATAGGAGTAATTGACTGGCCACCCAGGTCTCCAGACTTGACCCCATCAGACTTTTTCTTATGGGGATATGTGAAAAATCAAGTATACGCCAGCAAGCCCCAGACCACTGAAGAACTCAAAATTCGTACCGCAATCGCCGCTATATCACCAGAGATGCTCGAAAAAGTAATGGAAAACGCGGAGAACCGGCACATTTTGTTTTGATCAATGAAGGTGGCCACTTGATAGATGTTGTGTTCAAAAGCTAGTCCCAATAAATTGTAAAGGACCATATTTAATAAAAATAACCCGATATATAGAAATCAGTTTTTCGTTTTTACATACCGATATACAAGATAGCGCACCCTGTATGTCATTGGAATAAGAAATGTTAATAGTCCTGTTGTGGCAGGTGGCATATTGGATTTACTACTATGCTGTATGTGTTTCTCCTATCAAACCCTTTCATTTTATACTTATGTCGTAGGCGTGACTATGAAGTATACAGGGTGTTTCAGTTTATTGTTGCATAACTTTAAGATTCGATAGAACTTTTAAAATTAATGCATAAAGTCTATATAAACATGGGTCGAAAAATGCGTGGCTTTCGAAATACAGGGTGTAAATTTACTTTCTAAAATAGTTTTTTTTATTTCGAACAATATTTGATGTATAATAGTGAAAATAGGTATACAAGGGTTTTTTGGTACGACAAAACGAACCATGGACATAGTTTTACTGTAGCCGCTAGAGGGCGCTCTCTACTGTACCTGAAGTGTATTAAAATGACCGAAAATTGTTTCTTAGTGCAATTTTTTGCTTTTTGAATAAAAAACTGATTCTTCGCACTTTTCAACATAAAAAAGCTCTCTTGTGAGATTTCGTTATAGTTAGCCGTTTTTTAGATATTTCGATTTTTAAGGTTCGATGCATTTTTAATTATTTATGATAAAATAACGTTAAAAAGTCAGTATCTCGATAATTTTTAGAAGTAAGCTGTGCCTGCAAATATTTTTGAAATTGAAAGCACAATAAGATTAAACGTCAATTAGTTGACAGTTAGTTTTGTTGTCTGTTGAAACCTGAAACGTTTTTTTACCTGTTTTTTTTTGTAAGTTCTATAAAAATGCCATTTTTATTCTCCAATCAAGAGCTGGCGGATATTCATTTTGTGTATGGCTTTGTAAATGGAAACGCAGCAGAAGCAGCCAGAGAATACGCACGAAGATTTCCAAACAGACGACATCCAACTCGCTCAGTATTTGTAAGAGTGCATCGCCAAATAATTGAAAATGGTTTTAGAAATCTCCAAAGGGATCAAAACATAAATGTTCGACAGCGCAGATTTACCCGTATGGTTCTGCGTGAGTTTGATAGAGATCCGACCACAAGTGTTAGGAGAGTTTCTGGTGCCTTAGGAATTTCAGCAAGCCATGGTCACCGTGTTCTTAGAAATGACCATAGACGTCCTTACCATTTGCAACCTGTGCAAGGACTACAGCCAGTGGACGGAGAACGAATAATCACATTTTGTCAGTGGATTCTTGATAGAACTGATAATAATAAGGAGTTTTTAAGTAACGTTTTACGGACCGATGAGTCATGCTTCACTAGACGTGGAGTGGTAAATTTTCATAATCAACATATTTGGTCGCATGAAAATCCGCATGCAGTTCGGGAAAGAAATTTTCAGCATGAATTTAGTGTGAACGTGTGGATTGGTATCTACTGTAATGGACTATTTGGACCCTACCTTTTGCCCGCAAGGTTAAATACTGCGACCTTCTTAGAATTTTTAAAGGCTGAACATGCAAATATGTGGGATGATGTTATGTTACATTTAAGAAGATTGGCCAGGTTCCAGCTTGATGGTTGTCCAGCTCATTGTTCGAGAATAGTTAGAAACTGGCTGGAAGAAAATTATCCAGAAAGATGGATCGGCCGTGGAGGACGAGTCGCCTGGCCTCCACGATCCCCTGACCTAAATCCATTAGATTTTTTTGTGTGGGGATTTCTAAAAGAAAAAGTGTGCCAGACTCCTGTAACCGCAAGGGATATGCTAATAGACAGAATCGGGAATGCATGTGATGAAATAAGGCCTTATTTGAATAATGCTATACCACGTTCGATCATTCGTAGATGTGAATTGTGTATTGAACAGTTGAGTTTACATTTCGAACAACTACTTTAGATTTTGTATGTATGTCCTAACTATCCAATAGCATTTTAGTTGTAAATAATTAATTTAATTTGTTAAAAGTAATATTGGAAAGTTAAACAAATTAATATTCTTTTTTTTTGTGTTTATTTGGAGTTAGGAATTATTGCTGTGTTTAAAAACACAATCTAAACGATCATCTTAATTACTTGTAATGCCCAAATCGAAAATGTAAAAAAAATATTATTTTCCCATAGATAATTAAAAATGCATCGAACCTTAAACATCGAAATATCTCAAAAACTGCTAATTATAACGAAAAGTCACAGGAGAGCTTTTTTATGTTGAAAAGTGCGAAGAATCAATTTTTTCATTCAAAAAGCAAAAAATTGCACTAAGAAAAAATTTTCGGTCATTTTAATACACTACAGGTACAGTAGAGAGCGCCCTCTAGCGGCTACAGTAAAACTATGCCCATGGTTCGTTTTGTCGTACCAAAAAACCCTTGTATACGAATTTTCACTGTTATACATCAAATATTGTTCGAAATATTAAAAAAAAACTATTTTAGAAAGTATATTTAAACACCCTGTATTTCGGAAGCCACGCATTTTTCGACCCATATTTATATAGACTTTATGCATTAATTTTAAAAGTTCTATCGAATCTTAAAGTTATGCAACAATAAACTGAAGCATCCTGTATAAATCGCCATTTTGTGGCAGAGGCCATATTGGATTTACAATGGCGCCACTTTGCTTATTACGATTCTCTCATTAAATCCTTTTATTTGATACTAATATCGTAGAGCTGAGTGTGGAAATGAAAGCCTGTAAAAATGTAAATCGTCATAGATGCAAATACATGCGCTCGAAAAAACAACTCAGTTTATACCTCATATAAAACTTGTTTTCCATTTTACACCACCTCCATTTACACTTTTATTATGAAACGCATCGCAGATTGGCAAGAGCGATGAAGTGTGTTGAAACAAACTCCATTGTAGAGTTAGATGCTGAGAATATTATCATCTCGCATCAATCTTTCAGGTTGCAGACAGAACATTTGGCAGGGAACCGTTCTCATGTATTATGGATTTTAAGCGTCTGTCGACTTAAGAATTCAGGGGTTCGGTTCAGCGGAAGAAGGCAAGTTTAGGGCCAAATTGGCAATAACCCGGATACGGTCGCTGGTATCTACAACCGCATATCTGGCATATATGGCCTCATATGGCCTATATAAGGATGCGGTCAATGAATATCGATATCTCGGAGTCTGATATAGAAATCGTTGAGGAATTATATGAAAAATCTAGCGAATTGATGATTTATTATATGGGAAATGGAGAAACTGAAATCGGGCCGGATAGATTGTGGGTTTAAGGATTTAAAATCGGCACTTTAGTTATGCTCATATGTTAAATAAACGTTTTATATTTTATTTCATATTATGATATACGAATACTTAAGAGTGTGAATCTACATGAAAAATTAATATATATACATATATACGATATACGAATACTTAAGAGTGTGAATCTACATGAAAAATTAATTTTAATTTGCTTAATAAATTATGGTCCAAAAATGTTTCCTTACAAAAACCCCGCGTTTTTGTGTTGGTTTTAGGAAAAAAATGGAAATTAATTAATATTTTCAGAACCGCTTCAGATATGTCACTGATATTTAGTACTTAGTGGAAGTTAATAAAGTTGCATATTTTTCAATGCAAAAATAATTTCTAGCTTTAACAGTGGCGTGTGTAGGGTATTGACTTCGATGTTTTTTAAGAAAAAAATGGTACGCCAATTATATTTTGAAAAATAAAACTTATTTTTGAATTTCCCGTTCAATTTAACACAAACGATATTTATTGAGTTTTCTTGGATGCGCCATTTTTGAGTAAAAAAGTAAAAACCGTTCTATTGTCTAACTTGCAAAATTACTATTAATTTAATTGGAAAAATTAAACACATTAGAGGTAATGAACAGCAACAACTGACAACATAAACATAACATCAAAAACCAACGAAATGATTACAGAAATTGTTGAAAATGCCCCCCTTCACTTAGTATGCATGTTTCCGCCTTCCTTCTCATCGAATTGCGCACTCGTTGAAATATCCCTGGAGTGTTTTTCACAAGCTGCAACTATTCTTTCTCTTAATTCCTCTACAGTGTTAATGGGGCTTGTATACACTAGTGTCTTAATATAGCCCCACAAAAAGAAATCTAAACTGTTGAGGTCTGGGGACCTTGGTGGCCATTCTTGGGGCCCACCGCGGCCAATCCAACGATTTGGATAAACAGTTTGTAAATAATTACGAGCCGCAACACTGAAATGCGCTGGTGCACCATCATGCATGTACCACATATTGTTTCTTATTACCAACGGAACATCATCAAGCGGCAAAGGCAACTGTTGTTGAAGAAAATTGAGGTAAATCTGTTCGTCAAGTCGACGAATGGGCCAATAAGGTAAAGTAAAGACACCACTGACAAAAGGTCACACGCTTTGGAAAATCAAAGGTTCGACTATTTGGGAAAGCACGATCGGGATATCTCTGGTGACAAGTCCGTCTGGCGTGCTCACCATTACCGTCGGCAAGGCTATATACGTAATGCCCTGTCTGCAGGGCGTTCCTTTAAATGGACATAGTAAAATGGTAGATAGTATGGACCGAAAACCTTCCATATCAAAAATAGTTCTGAACTCCGCGTTTACGGATATACAGGATGATTTTGCTAAAAATGCCTAATCTTTAATTTCACATATGTCAAGCACTATTCAACCGATTTTGTTGAAATTTTATACGGTAACTAAGTAGCCTAGGAGCAACGTAATACTAGAAGGGCGATTGAAAAATCCAGAGCCGGACTCGATTCTCTTTCACTATTGCGTTTTTTAACAAAACTTTTAGGCTTTTAGCAATATTGAAATGTTTATCTATGTCCGAAAAGGGAATAAAAGTTGCTATTTGATCAGCAAACTGGATTGTTTATGCCTCTTGTGGTTTTTATAGTTAAGCATTTTAATTTGTCTACATTATCTTATTTTTTAGCAGCTTATGTGACAGTAAACTAAAGAGTTACAGGCGTTATCAAATCAGTTTCATTTCAGAATAATGCTTGAAATTGATCAAAGACGTTTTAGGAACTCAACATTCCAAACTCAAATTTCCAGGGTCATATCCAGTTTCTTTTATTTCCTTGAATTGTAAGTAAATATATTATTTAAAATTATATTATGAATTTATCATTATTTTGCGTATCTGGCCTTATATAGCCTCATATGAGCCAAATGAGGATGTGGTCATTGACAATAGATTTTTCGGAGTCTGGTATAGAAATCGCCGATATGAAAAATCTAGTTAAGATTTATTATTTGCGAGTTGAAGAAACTGAAATCGGGTCGGGTACATCAGAGCGTTAAGCGTTCAACATCAACTCATTATACAGGGTGTCTGCAAAAGGTAATCTTGAAACTGGAGACACTACGGATCAAAATATGTGAATTGATTTAAGCATAGCTTAGTCCAAAAGTTCATAGTTTGCGAGATCCAGGGTGTCGAAGTAACAATTTTATTTTCTATTTTTCCTTATTACTTGAGAAGTATTTCAGATTTTGGCATAAAACTCGGTATAGGGAAGTTTTTTAGTATAAGAAACAAGAATCTGTTATTTTTTATAGCCAAACTTCTAGAGGGCGCCACTTACAGAGCACTATTTCGGTAATTAACTTATCATAACTTTTTTGTGCTACCCTGTATACAACAACTGACCAAAATATCTTATTTTCTCGTATTTCCACAACAAAAAAGGTTAACTTGTTAGAACTGTCTAAAGCTAATAGTTTTCGAGATATTTGTTTTTAAAAGTTCCAATGCAATTTGTACCATGATGAAACATTTTTATAACATAATAATCAAGTTGTTTTGGATAATATCTGAATAGCGTAGCTATGGTTTCTAATGTTTGTCATAAAATTGCTTTAAACTTCATGAATTCACAGAAGAATCACTTGTTTAGATTCTAGATTGCAGTTACACCCCCTAGCAATCGTTTCAGAAACATGGCCGTTTGCTTAGATGCAGTACAACGCATTTTTAGTTGCCCACCCTGCACTTTCGTACTTTCTCCTAATTCAATTATGTTCCGCCCTCGTCGAAGTAAATATCTAGAATACATATCGTAGTACCCTCGTAGTAGTACCTAACCGTCACGAGGATCCTACGACATGTATTCTAAATATTTACTTCGACGAGGACTTCACATAATTAAAATTGAACATCACTTAGCGGTAACTGCGTTTGATCATGTAATTATTGTTAATACATATTTTCCATCCATTAATTGATTTTTGTTTAATTCAATTTGGTCTCATAATATATTATTAATATGATAAACATTATTATTATTATAATAGACAAAAATTGGCCGCGATTCAGTCTATGGATGAGTGACCCTAACTCAAAGTGGTGTCATGTGCAAATATGGGGGGTAGCTTTACATGATCTGTATACCGGCGTGCACATGGCTGGTGCCGGAAGCGTCGACTGCTGCCCCTGGGGCGGCCGACGTTTCTTCTTGGGGGGCGGCAGCGGTGGCGGGACGGCGAAGCTTAAGCGCAGCCGGTGTGGGCACCTGGGCGGTGCTACTGATGGTGGTGCCTCCTCGGGCTGCGTATCCTAGACGAGGAGACGCTGAAGGAGGTGGAGCCAATGAGGGACCCAGTGTTACCGGTGACTGAAACAAAATATGTGCGTTAGTCACGAGATGGGTTAAACATTAAATATACCTGCACCCCATAACAACAAGCAAAACGGTAAATTGTGGTGCTGGGGGAATTCGTCAAACTTAAATGATGATAAAACGTAAGAGTTAAAGTTCCAAACAAAAAATAACAGTACTATTAAAGCTCTTAGTGATTTTTTAACGGATGCTGAGATATAGCCGGCGTCCTTTATTTTCGGGTCACCCTGTACATACAGTACCGAGCAAAAGTAGAGATGCAAACTTTTTGTAAATATACTAAGTGACATATAAATCTGAACACCCACTTTAAATGGTTTTATTTTAATAAAAGTTGGTGAATGTCTTTATCTTACTGTAAATAACAAGTGAAAAATTTTTCAGCCTTATCAGTTGGACATTCCGGTTTTTATACTGTTTTTTTTTAATTCACTAACGCTCTAAAAATGAATATTTCAGCCGCAGTAAAGAATCAATTTTGGCGGATTTTGGTTCTTGACATCCTTTACGATCGGTTACGATGCCTAGAGTACGGAGACCTGTACGATTCCGTCAACTTAGTGAGTTTGATAGGGGCCGTATAGTGGGACTTCGGGAAGCTGGACTTTCTTTTCGGGCAATTGCTGTTAGAGTGCAAAGAAGTGTAGACACTGTGGTTAGGTGTTGTCAGGCATGGCTTCGAGAAGGCCGTACGCAAAGAGCAAGGTGCACTGGACGCCGCCGTAGAACAACATACCGTCTCCTCACTTCCACTCCTAGATTTTCGACATCATTCCTTGACAGTTGGATACGCAAAACATACGTTTCCATACACTGCTTGCGTACGCGTATGAATTTGCAACGTTTGCAAACCGACAAAATGTCACTATTTTAGATACGTAATATCCGTGCCGATCTCCTTTTCGTCATTTTCATACCGAGTCTCATTATAATCTCTATAGACTATTCGAAAGCCTTTGACAGCATCAATCATAAATTATTACTTGCTAAATTAAATTACATAGGTCTTGACAGTGTATCCCTGTCATTTTTCGACAGTTACCTTTATCAAAGAACTCAGTGTGTTCTTCTCAATCAAGAAATGTCTCAAGTAACAATAATTCCCTCAGGCGTACCTCAGGGCTCTGTATTGGGGCCGCTTCTGTTCCTCATATATACGTATACGTTCGACTTAACCAAAAGTATTGATAATTCTCATGTCCATTCATTTGCAGACGATACGCAATTGCTTCATTATTTTAACCCAGATAATGTCAATAATACTACTCAAATTTTACAAAACGATGTTAATAAATTAATTTAATACTCTTTAGATCACAATCTACTTATTAATCCACAAAAATCTAAAATGTTATTATTTTGCGCACAAAGAAAAACATACAATTTAACACAGCTCTTGAACATTCAGATAAATAACCAAATCTTGCAATTTTCTGATTCTGCAAAAATTCTTGGTGTTGTTTTTGATGCAAAATTAAGGTTTATTGAACATGTTAAAATACTATCTCAGAAAACCTACCTACGGCTGCGCACTCTTATAGCAAACAGGTATTTACTAAATTTTAAGTTGCGTAAAAAACTATGTGAAGCATTGGTCATATCTATACTAAATTATTGTAATATCGTATACTATACTTGTTGTTTAGACAATTTCAGTAAAAACGTTATTCAAGTTATTCAAAACCATTGTATACGATTCATTTTTGGCTTACGTAAATTTGATCATGTCTCAGCGAAATATCCCATTCTAAACTGGTTAAAAATTAATGACATGGTCAAGTATCACTATTCAGTTTTTGTTCACAAATTCCTGCTCACGTCTAAACCTTATTACTTGAAGAAAAAAATTTCATTTAATAATGATGTTCACTGTAGAACTCTCAGAGAAAATAATATTAGAATACCCCTGCATACGTCTACACTTTTTAAACGTAGTTTTTTTTACAATGTTGCTATTATTTATAATGACCTTCCTAAAGTATATAAAGAATTTTCATTACCTGTATTTCGACAAAAAGTTAAAACATTATTACTCAACCCTCCAAACATATAATTTACGTAATCATTCATTTCTTTTTCATTCCATCTTTAATTCAGATTAATAATTTTTTGGTGCATTTGGGTTTGGAAAGTATGCCTTTTTCTGTTTTTTTAAATTTCACTTTCGATGTAATGAACCAAATCTGTTTGTGGATAGTGTATTCTTTTGAACATCTGCTAGAGACTATATGGTCAAGTGTAAGAGTAGCAGCATGCTAAACTTCGCCATGTAAGTCTGACATTTGGCTATAGTACAATGTAATTGTGGATAAATAAACACGTCTATTATTATTATATCCAATCAAAGTGCGCTTTCAAGTTCACGTCTCTCATCTGAAACACCGCTCGAGTTCAGTCACTTCCCACCCTCTTTAGAGCCTTTGACCGTCGCTCATTTTGAGTGGCCATAATTTTTCCTGGTTTCCACGGTCGGTGATTCTGTCCAGTCAAGCGAGAGCAAGATTTATGGTACCAAAACTGAATTACTACCTCCTCCCTGAAGAATTTCTCAAATTATCGACGGCCTTTGTTCCTGCTCTCTCGCCAAAACCCTTCTGTTAATGAACCACGTTTTCGCGCGTATGTGAAGTTGGCAGCGTCTTTTGTTTCATGTTTCCTGTAGCACTAGCGACGATGAGTCGCTGTGGGAGTTCAAAAGTGCTCCACCTTTGTCTCTAAATTAAGGGCGGGCGGGTTGAAGAGGTTGCGATGTGTAACAAAACTAAACGATAAGGGGTTATGTTAAAACATTGATTTTTAGAGAAATATCCAACAATAAGCTGTCTTTGTGAATAGTTGTAGCAAGGAGTAGCTATATCAATAGAAGAGAGTCTAATATACTAATATGTATGTTTATCTGATTTTAATAATTGTTGGCATATATCTTCAGTGTACCTTAGTAGTAAAATGACTGAATTTCCAGCTTGGTTCGTCAGCTGACTGCAGAAGCTGGTTCAGTAATGTGTTGAGGATCCACGATTTCTTATACAGGGTGTTTCACTTTATTGTTGCATAACTTCAAGATTCGATAGAACTTTTAAAATTAATGCATAAAGTCTATATAAACATGGGTCGAATAATGCGTGGCTTCCGAAATACAGGGTGTTTAAATTTACTTTCTAAAATAGTTCTAAATATTTCGAACAATATTTGATGTATAACAGTGAAAATTGGTATACGAGGGTTTTTTGGTACGACAAAACGAACCAACAACAAAGTTTTACTGTAGCCGCTAGAGGGCGCTCTCTACTGTACCTGTAGTGTATTAAAATGACCGCAAAATTTTCTTAGTGCAATTTTTTGCTTTTTGAATAAAAAAACTGATTCTTCGCACTTTTCAACATGAAAAAGCTCTCCTGTGAGTTTTCTTTATAGTTAGCCGTTTTTGAGATATTTCGATTTTTAAGGTTCGATGCAATTATGGGAAAATAATATTTTTTTTACATTTTCGATTTGGGCATCACAAGTAATTAAGATGATCGTTTAGATTGTGTTTTTAAACACAGCAATAATTCCTAACTCCAGATAAACACAAAAAAACAGAATATTAATTTGTTTAATTTTCCAATATTATTTTTAACAAATGAATTGAATATTGTATGCTATTGAATAGTTAGGACAAACATACAAAATCTAAAGTAGTTGCTCGAAATGTAAACCCAACTGTTCAATACACAATTCACATCTACGAATGATCGAACGTGGTATAGCATTATTCAAATAAGGCCTTATTTCATCACATGCATTCCTGATTCTGTCTATTAGAATATCTCTTGTGGTTACGGGAGTCTCGTACACATTTTCTTTTAGAAATCCCCACACAAAGAAATCTAATGGATTTAGGTCAGGGGATCGTGGAGGCCAGGCGACTGGTCCTCCACGGCCGACCCATCTTTCTGGATAATTTTCGTCCAGCCAGTTTCTAACTATTCTCGAATAATGAGCTGGACAACCATCAAGTTGGAACCAGGCCAATCTTCTTAAATCTAACATAACATCATCCCACATATTTGCATGTCCAGCCTTTAAAAATTCCAAGAAAGTCGCAGCATTTAACCTTGCAGGCAAAAGGTAGGGTCCAAATAGTGGATTACGGTAGATACCAATCCACACGCCCACACTAAATTTATGCTGAAAATTTCTTTCCCGAACTGCATGCGGATTTTCATGCGACCAAATATGTTGATTATAAAAATTTACCACTCCACGTCTAGTGAAGCATGACTCATCGGTCCATAAAACGTTACTTAAAAACTCCCTATTATTATCAGTTCTATCAAGAATCCACTGACAAAATGTGATTCTTCGTTCTCCGTCCCCTGGCTGTAGTCCTTGCACAGGTTGCAAATGGTAAGGACGTCTATGGTCATTTCTAAGAACATGGTGAACATGGCTTGCTGAAATTCCTAAGGCACCAGAAACTCTCCTAACACTTGTGGTCGGATCTCTATCAAACTCACGCAAAATCATACGGGTAAATTTGCGCTAACAAACATTTATTTTTTGATCCCTTTGGAGATTTCCAAAACCATTTTCAATTATTTGGCGATGCACTCTTACAAATACTGAGCGAGTTGGATGTCGTCTGTTTGGAAATCTTCGTGCGTATTCTCTGGCTGCTTCTGCTGCGTTTCCATTTACAAAGCCATACACAAAATGAATATCCGCTAACTCTTGATTGGAGAATAAAAATGGCATTTTTTTAAGCTTACAAAAGAAAACAGGTAAAAGAAACTAAATTTCGTGCATTCACAATTGCAAAAAACCGTTTCAGGTTTCAACAGACAACAAAACTAACTGTCAACTAATTGACGTTTAACCTTATTCTGCTTTCAATTTCTAAAATATTTGCAGGCACAACCTACTTCTAAAAATTATCGAGATACTAACTTTTTAACGTTATTTTATCATAAATAATTAAAAATGCATCGAACCCTAAAAATCGAAATATCTCAAAAACGGTTAACTATAACGAAAATTAACACGAGAGCTTTTTTATGTTGAAAAGTGCGAAGAATGAGTTTTTTTATTCAAAAAGCAAAAAATTGCACTAAGAAAAATTTTTCGGTCATTTTAATACACTACAGGTACAGTAGAGAGCGCCCTATAGCGGCTACAGTAAAACTATGCCCATGGTTCGTTTTGTCGTACCAAAAAACCCTTATATACCAATTTTCACTGTTATACATCAAATATTGTTCGAAATATTTAAAAAAAACTCTTTTAGAAAGTAAATTTAAACATCCTGTATTTCGGAAGCCACGCATTTTTCGACCCATGTTCATATAGACTTTATGCATTAATTTTAAAGGTTCTATCGAATCTTAAAGTTATGCAACAATAAACTGAATCACTCTGTATACTCATTGACACGCCTGGCCATGTGCTGATAAGGTGGTCTTTAATTAATTTGATTGTAATTTGGCGGTGGTATTCAAGGTTATAACGAGCTAACTTATCCCTAACTTGATTTCTGTCAATAAAATGTACGCCTCTGACTTTTATGCAATTTCTATCATATTCTTTGGATGAAGCAAATAGAATTACAATTGTTTTGCCACTTGAATTTTTTTAGTGTCCTGCTTGGTTTTCGAGAAGAAAAGTCCACTTAATTGCATATCCCTGGACCTCACAAGGAATATGAGGAAAAGTTTCTATTGGATTTTTTTTATAATTTTGTATTACTAATTATGTAA
Source organism: Acanthoscelides obtectus (assembly GCA_963669975.1). Taxonomy (NCBI): domain Eukaryota; kingdom Metazoa; phylum Arthropoda; class Insecta; order Coleoptera; family Chrysomelidae; genus Acanthoscelides; species Acanthoscelides obtectus. Next base: position 120,579,503 of record CAVLJG010000001.1, on the reverse strand, counting down.
CGACATTGAATTAAGTTACATTACATTAACATCTAAGCTAAGGAATAGTAAACAAGGCAAGAGCGACTGGCGATTAAGTTCTGCAGAGCTTCAGAACTGCCAAAACTTTTGTCTTAACAGAAAATAGCAGTAGTAATTTGATCATTATTTATTTTCCATGTTATCCGCAAATAGAAACAATACCGGCAACGCTGCCCCCGCAAGACACAGCGTCGAGTCTGTTTTGTATTGAGAAAGCAGTATAATCGACCAATTGTGTACTTGTCATTTTCGTCGCGACCGCAGCGTAACATTATTCATGGGCCACTTGAAAAGGGTCTGTGCACTACTAAGACACAAGCCGCACGCGCTTGCTTTTGTCTCTCTCTACAAAATCAAATGCGCCATTTAAACATAAGCATGTGCTGCACGTTATACAGATCCGTACAAATCTAATGCGAAGTACGATATCTGATTGGTCGGTCGGTGCTCGATATAAAATACAAAACCCGGAAATGTTTCTTGGACTGATTAATTTTTCTGCTAAGTTTGATACAACCTCAAGCGAACACATAAAAATGCTTCAATATTTAAAGGAACTTCGAAAGAAAAACAAAACGATCTACTGGATTGTATTCTTGAAGTTTGTCATGAAGAGATAATAAAACAGATTTTCGGGGAAAACCCAACTGGTAACAATTTTCAGATACGTATTTAACGGCGAACCAGTAGAACGTTTTTGGAGTTATATGAATCCCGAAAAATGTGACGCTGATACTCTCACTAGACATATTTTTAGCGTCGTAGATCCATTCATAGGAAATTTCCCTTACAAACTAATTTCACAAAGCTTTGATGGAGCCGCGGTAATGAGCGGACCTAATGCAGGAGTACAGGCAAAAATTAAACAAAGATATCTATTTACTCTTTATGTGCATTGCTACGCGCATCAGTTAAACCTGATTATGTCCCGAGCTGCTTCCGCAAATGCGGGTGTTCTTTGGGGATTTGAAAGATATTCCGGGATTTTTTAATAATTCTCCTCAACGCGTAGAGGTGCTGAACAGAATTGTGGGGAAAAAAATCCCCAAGGAGCAACAACTCGATGGAATTTTAATATTCTAACAAGAAATGTAGTGATTGAGAACAGAGAATCAATCACTCATTGAATGCATGGAAGAAATAGAACAAAAATTTCACCAAACTTGCGGTATTCGCCGTTTGTTAAACGAATCTGTTTTCGTGTTTTGGTTAACATTTTTTCATCATGTCATGCCTCACGTCGACATCTTGTTCAACCAGTTGCAGAAGAGAAAAACCGAGACAGCGCAAGTTAAAACGGCTATCGATAATTTAGAAAAATGTGTTGTCATCGTTTGAAATAAAATTGATGACATAATAAATGACGCCAAAACTATTTGCACTGAACCCCAAGGCAACAAAAGGAGACGACGTAATAATAGCAGTTACCATCACCGAGTTGCCGCATTAGAAGTACCTATGCGACAATATAGTGAATTCTGCAAAGATCATTTGGTAGCCGCATCCCTTTTTTTCCCCTAACACTTTGGAGAATACTGTGGTAAGTTTCCTGATGACAAGTTGGAAACTACCTGGTTGGCTTATAGAAAAAAGTCGTTTAAAGACAGAGTTGTCTGTTATTTATGCACGGAATGATTGCCGAGATTTACATGGAACTCTGTCTCTTTTGATACAAAATACACTAAAAGAAACAAATAAGCTTTTAGAAATTATTGTTACAACTCCTATGTCAACATCAGAGGCTGAGCGAAATTTCTTAACATTGAAAAGAATCAATACTTTTCTTCGTAATACTATCACCCATGATCGACTTACAGCGTTGTCGATACTGTCCATTGAAAAGCAATTTATTTCGACAATGGAAAATTTCAACGGCAAGGTGATCGACAAATTTAGCTGCCAAGAAGGAGCGCAGGATCGAACTGACGTATAACAAATAGGTAAGTTCGGATTTGCAGGACACCTGTTCTATTTTGCCACGAGCCGCCACTGGTCAAAGGTTGTCATCGCTCACAGTAAGCTTTGCATGTACCGAGGCGGTGTTGCCAAATTGCCATGAAATGTTTAAAAAATGCTACATTTATGCTGAGGTCATAGATGACGGTTTACGGTGGTTGCCCCAAAAAGTCATATGAAATAAGTAAACACATCATCTTCAAGCCAGGCTGTGTAGATTACCGGCACCTATGTCAAGTAGACCAACGATTGGTCAAATAAGCAATTTCCTCTTTTGTTACTAAACCAAATCGTGTACTATTCCGCGTAGGGCTTCAAAAGTTCAATACCTATGTGAAAACTTTCAGGCTCTAAGAATAACTTATTGAAATGATAAACATGCTTCGTAAGCTGCGAATGGATGATAAATATATATATATATATATAAATAAATTAGTTCAAAAGCTACAAAGGTGTTTAATCATTGGAATAGTAGTAACCTCGTATGAAAATTTTATCAAAATCCGAACAGTACCTCCCAAGTTAGACGGTCCAAAGATTAGGGGACTGCTAGACCGACAGACAGACAGAGCGAAGAAAATAAGTGACTTGGTTTTTCGTATTCTATGTGTTATACAGGGTGTCCCAGAAGTCGAGGTCAAGCCGAAACCGGGTGATAGGAAAAGTCATAACAGCTATCAGAAAAATATTTAAAAAAATTTTATGTATGTGTTTTGAAAATTATAGGTCTTTGAAAAAAATATAGAAGTTTCACACCCTACGGCAGTCTGTCAACTCCTGTTTCTACAAATATTAACTTTTTTTGGATTTTATTTTTACAATGTAATGATGAATAATGCATCTTCAAACTGGTGTCTCAACCTTACTGCCAACTTTTCTCGTTCAGGAAAAATTGCCACTTATTTCCCAACCAAGTATTCCAAAGTAAAACTTTGCTCAACTTTAACTGGCTGTACTGGAAAAAAATGTACTACGAGAGTTTGGCAAGTAACCTTAAAAGTTGGCGCATTTAATAACGATTCCAAAATGGTATAACACAATTTCACGTTAACTTATGCACAATTTTTATTTGAAGAAAATTTTTCAAAATTTCCTAATTAAACAGCGATTACGAAAACGCACAAGGACCCTTAAGGATAACTGTTTGCACAACAGTGGGCGTCAAAATGCTGCTGATGATGGTTTACCTTTACAGCAAATGCTCAAACTGTTTTCCTTCAGCCGCAATACACGCTCGACATCTTAAAAAAGATCGGGTTATTAAACGAGCGAATCCATGGTTATTAACAAACTCAGCTGCTTCCAATAGTCTTTGCCGTAGCTCAGCTACACTTTGAATCGGCGTGAAATACACTGCTTCTTTTACAGTTCCCCAGTAAAAAAAATCTAACGGATTCAAATCTGGGAACCGGGCTGGCCACGGTATTGTACCAGACCGCCCTATCCATCTGCCTGGAAAGTTTTGATCGAGATACTCTCTCACTGAGAGTGCATAGTGCGCTGGGCAGCCATCATGCTGAAACCACATGTCCCTGTAAATACTCAGTGGCACGTCCTCCCATAAATTTTCTAAATGATTTTGCAAAAAACCTAAATAAACCTCAGCAGTCAAAGTCTCTGGGAACTCAAACGGACCGATTATTTTACCATTTAAAATACCTGTCCAATGGTTTATCTTGAAGCGATATTGAGATTTATCTTCTCTCATCAAATGTGGGCTTGCTAAGTGCCACTCGTGTAAGTTATGCAGGTTCATGTACCCATCTTTCTTAAATGTGGTCTCATCTGACCATAAACTTTTTTCAAAGAACCGTGTCTTCCCTGTGTCTTTCTAACATTGTGCGACAAAAAGCAGCTCGGGGCTCATAATCCCTGTGCAGAAGAGCTTGAACACGCTGTACGTGGTATGGATGGAGCACGTTTTTTTGCAAGATTCTATGGGCTGTACTTTTGGGCACACCTGTTTTTAGTTCTATTGCACGCACTGAAGTACTCGGGTCTTCTTCGACAGCTCCTAGCACCACGTCTTCGTAAGGAAGGAAAGATCTTCCCTCACCGTGTGATTGGTTTGGTAGTTGGCCCTCTGAGTAACAGTAACAGTAAGCGGTGCACATTTGTGAACACTCGATGATCTGGATGACGAGCTGCATTCGGGTACCTCTCACAGTAAAGTCTCGCTGCAGCACTAGCGTTGCATCTGCATTCCCCATAAATGAGGTGCATGTTAGCATATTCTTGTACGGTGTACACGGACATAGCGGCACTGCACAATCACACTTTCAAAGATAGTCTAAGGAAAGCAAATGTTATTTTAAAGAGCAATTAAACAGTCCAAATCCAAATCACAAGCGATCAACAGTCCAGTTCACGAATCCAAAATTAGTAACAGTACGAAATCAACAAGCACGAACATGTAAAGATGCGCAGTAAACGAAGGAGTACTGATCGGTATCAAAGTCTGCAAGAGCAAGTAAGTGATGTGCTTCATCCATACCACATACAGCGTGTTCAACCTCTCCTGCCCCGGGATTATGAGCCCCGATTTGCTTTTTGTCGCACAATGTAAGAAAGACACAGAAAAGATCCACAGTTCTTTGAAAAAATTTTATGGTCGGATGAGACCACATTTAAGAAAGATGTGTGCATGAACCTGCATAACTTACACGAGTGGCACGTAGCAAACCCACATTTGATGAGAGAAGATAAATCTCAATATCGCTTCAAGATAAACCATTGAACAGGAATTTTAAATGGTAAAATAATCGGTCCGTTTGAGTTCCCAGAGACTTTGACTGCTGAAGTTTATTTGGATTGTTTGAAAAATCATGTACAAAATTTATTGGTGGACGTGCCACTGAGTATTTACAGGGACATGTGGTTTCAGCATGATGGCTGCCCAGCGCACTATGCACTCTCAGTGAGAGAGTATCTCGATCAAAACTTTCCAGGCAGATGGATAAGGCGGTCTGGTACAATATCGTGGCCAGCTCGATCACCTGATTTGAATCCTTTAGATTTTTTACTGGGGAACTGTAAAAGAAAAAGTGTATTTCAAGCCGATTCAAAATGTATCTGAGCTACGGCGAAGACTATTGGAAGCAGCTGAGTTTGTTAATAACCGTGGATTAGCTCGTTTAATAATCCGATCTTTTTTAAGAAGATGTCGAGCGTGTATTGCGGCTGAAGGAAAATAGTTTGAGCATTTGCTGTAAAGGTAAATCATCATCAGCAGCATTTTGACGCCCACTGTTGTGCAAACAGTTATCCTTAAGGGTCCTGGTGCGTTTTCATAATCGCTGTTTAATTAGGAAATTTTGAAAAATTTTCATCAGTTTTTTTTCAAATAAAAATTGTGTTTAAATTAACGAGTAATCTTCTAAGTGTTATACCATTTTGGAATCCTTATTAAATGCGCCAGCTTTTAAGGTTACTTGCCAAACTCTCGTAGTACTTTTTTTTTCAGTACAGCCAGTTAAAGTTGAGCAAAGTTTTACTTTGGAATACTTGGTTGGGAAATAAGTGGCAATTTTTCCTGAACGAGAAAAGTTGGCAGTACGGTTGAGACACCAGTTTGAAGATGCATTATTCATCATTACATTGTAAAAATAAAATCCAAAAAAAGTTTATATTTGTAGTAACAGGAGTGGACAGACTGCCGTAGGGTGTGAAATTTCTATATCTTTTTCAAAGACCTACAATTTTCAAAACACATACATAAAATTTTTTTAAATATTTTTCTGATAGCTGTTATGACTTTGCCTATCATCCGGTTTCGGCTTGACGTCGACTTCTGGGACACCCTGTATAACATCCGAAAAACTGAATTTCTCATTTTCAGAACTTTCGCGCCAATAACATGGGAAGTAAAATCAGGTACATTTGAAACTAGCCAAATTTTCACTATTCAAAATCAATTTTTAGGCCAAAATAAATCATGTTGACATGTTCTATTTTCCTTCCTCTCTTGATCGTTCTTTCTTTTTTTTTTTTGATAAGGCAATTGCACCTGTTTCCCTGGCCTATAAAACTTTCATCAAGAACAAAGCCGCTTCCGACCACGCTCTTAAACAATGGCAACGAGAAATGAGGATACAATCTATAAATAAGTTAAGTTAACAAATATCAGGAAACAAACAAAACTGAACATTAATAACTTGTAACTCAGTTTGTATTGATCTATCGAATATCGGTAGGACATCCCTATTGCGGAATAGGTATATTTGCCTTCTCTATCTCTTCCTTATACAGGGTGTCCTGTTTTAATCCCCTATATAAATATTCCAAAAGGTACGTAGCCTAGAAAAAAGCTACAAACAGATGCTAGTGGTTTCCGAGGTGCTACAATCATGGCGACCTTGACCATGACTACAACCTTCAAGATCGTGAAGTAAATATTCTAGAACGGAACCCCTTCTTATTCATCGGAATTGAAAAGGTTGGGAAATTTTATGTCCGAGTATGAGCTTGATCAAGACATTGAAAACAATTAGCACTAGAAAAAATGTTCGACTGCACATATATGTGGGGGCGTCCAAATGTAAGCTTGACCATGATCTTGACTTGAACTTCAAGTCAAATTTTTCGAAAAAAATCGCTCCTGTTTATCATGGAATTGGCAGAGCAGAGTGTGACCTTGACCTCAAACTCGAGGTTATGTCAAACTTAAATGTTATTGATAAGGCAACGCCTTGATTTCTATGCCTAAGTCAAGGTCATGTAAAGGTCACATCAAAACTTCTCGAAAACAATGCAATCTAACGAAAATGTTCGATTTGGTGAGATTCATCAAAATATGACCTTCAAGCTTAATTTAGTTCATTGAGAGTTTACACGCTTAGACATAAGATTTCTTGCTATTTTTCAGACGTAAAATGTCCTGCTTTTATCAATTCCAGTATAAAAAAGAGGGTCATATATAAAAATTTTGAATTAAGCTTGAACGCCATGGTCATGTTCATGGACGTTACTTTTGAGTGATTTTCACGAATCTCGCAAATATTCTGTCGAAAATTCTTCCTAAAGCGGATTATTTTCAATGTCACATTCGATCCAAAACTTCCACCTCTTCCTTCTCCGATGTAACAACAGGGAGTTCCCTTTGAGAGTCACTGGATCTTGACGGTCATAGTCAAGATCATGATCAACATTATTTTGTCCCTTATACCACTATAACTGTTGTTTGAAGCTTTTTTCTAGGATGCGCAGTTTTCAAAATATTTAACTGGATAGACCAAATTAGGACACCCTGTATATCTGAGTATACTAGAACTTCTCCAGCATGCATGACGTGTACACATCTACATATATGACAAAATGAATTGCTATCTGTTGTATTTCTATATCTCTATCTCGTTTCAGATATAGCACAATACCATGTGGACGTCTATCAATATTTTAATTCTAGAGGTAAAATGGATTGATAAATTGGTAAATAATTGGCGCGTAAATGTTTTATCAGCACCAACTCACTCTGCTATGTATATCATTTTATGTCCATTGTATGTACACGTATGCGAGACTGATAGCGGACGCCGATATAATGTATTTTGTAACAATGCGTTAAAGACCATAATACAGGTATGCCTTTAAGGCATAAATATTCAAGGTGAAATTAAAAAATCAATCACTTTATGAGTACTCAAACAACATAGTGATGTAATTTTGATAGACAAGAATGTAAAATTATAGAAAATTGATGCAAAAAAAATGTGTGAACGAATAATTATACAAAATTGACATTGTAGCATTAATGCTAAGAAAATATTTAACAAGCAAACAAAACAAAATTGCGGAATGCTTATTCTTCAGCAAGCACCGAGTGAATAATCAATTTATCTGATCACCATTCAAAAAAACCCCGTTCCTCAAGCCAGCCCTGTCACTGTTAACAGAGATGTCACGCCCTCTACTGGACGGTAGGACAACTACGCGACCACGCCCCGCTGCGGTGATGATCCCAAGGCTAGAAGTAGTCGTCCTACTGACCAGCAGAGGACGCGAGAGCTCCCTTTTAACAGGGCTGGCTTAAGTAGCAGGTTTTTCTCACGGTGGTCAAATGATTTGGATATTTACTCGATGTTAGTTAAAGATTAAGCATTCTGTAAGTTTGTTTATGTCTCTAAAGAATTCATAATGTAGAAATGCTTCTGTTTCATTGCTGCATTTTATTTTTATATATCAATGACATATTATTGTACACGAAGGTAGCATTCTCAAACAGCTGCCGAGGTTTGTAAGAAAATGCTGTATGCTAACGGTCTTGTCCTTAATAGCAGCAAAACGAATCTGGTCCTATTTAACGCGCATAAAAATGATCAAAGTGTTTTAGCATAAAGCGATCGACTTCTGTCAAGTTTCTTGGTATTCATTCAGATGATAATTTATCATGGAAAGAGCATGTTGACGTAATCTCAGGCAAACTGTATAAGCACTGTTATGTATTATGGCAGCTTCGCCATTACGCTGATATGACATTGTTAAGAATGTATTATTTTGCGTATGTGCACTCTGCTCTTAAATATGGAATCATCTGTTGGGGCAATTGTTGTAGAGTGAAGGAGGTATCTGTTCTTCAAAAGAAAATCATTAGAACCATTAGTGAAAATCAATATGGATTTACAGAAGGGAAGGCTACATCGGACGCAATAACTGAAATTGTAAATCAAATACATCAAAATATTGATAACAGAATCCCTTCAATCTGCATTTTTGTTGATTTAAAGAAAGCTTTCGACACAGTTAATCACAAATTATTATTAGAAGCATTGGAGAGAATTGGTTTCAGAGGAAACGCGTACTCACTGATCGAAAGTTATTTGTCAAATCGCCCACAATCTGTGCAGATATCAGGATCATTTAGTAAAGAAATGTATATTAAGTGTGGTGTCCCACAAGGAACTGTCTTAGGTCCGCTGTTATTCAATATATATTTAAATGATATTTTCCAAATTAATTGTGTTGGCAAAATAACTAGTGTTGCGGATGACACTGCAATATTATATGAAGGCACTGACTGGTCTGATCTGAAAAATGTAATTGAAAATGATTTTATCAAAATTATTCGGTGGTTTAACAGTAGAAAATTAAGCATTAACTACTCTAAAACACATTTTTTACCATTTGGATCTTATGCTAGACATCTGCCAAATTACACAAATTTCTCCTTCAATATTAATGATCAAAAAATGCAAATTAATAGAGTGCCCAACATAAAATACCTTGGAGTGGTCTTGGATCCTCACTTACGATGGGACATCCATGTCAATTATATTTTAAAGAAAGTTAGATTTGTATCCTACAAAATTAAATACCTTGGGAATATACTGACAGAAAAATATCTTCGAACATTATACCATGCACTGATTGAGCCTCATCTCACATATGGTATATTAGCATGGGGAGCTGCATGTTCCTCACATATCTATAATTTAGATGTTTTTCAAAAAAGTATTCTAAAAATGATATTTAAAAAACCGAAACTTTATCCCACTGAAAAATTATACGCAGATGTTCGAATGTATGATATAAGACAGCTTTATTTCTTACACAGTATCACTCACTACCATAAATTTGTAATCACCGACCAAAAAATTAAACATAATCATTATACCAGGTACAAAATTCGTGGCACAGTAGTTCCTCAACCGCATAAATCTATAATGCAGCGATCATATCTCTATTTAGCGCCTAAATTCTATGAAATTATACCTAAAGACTTAAAAGATTTACGTTTCGGAAATTGTTTCAAAAGAAATTTAAAAAAGTGGCTACATTCTATATCTAGGTCTGAAATTCATAAACTCATAAATACGAACATCAACTAAATACATAATCTACTGTAGCTAATTTTTGTCCTTTTTTGTCATTTGCATTCTACAGTTTCAACTTAAATTATTGGTCCATGTACAGGCCATGCCTTCTATTGGGCCTGTTTTGATTTTATATTTATTTACTCATATTGTTTGTTATCTTTGTACATTGAGTGAATAAATATTATTATTATTATTATTATTATTATTTTATTTGAAAACAGACGTGCAACCTAAGCTGATCTGTACAAAAATCAAGAATGGTGACTGAATATTCATTGTATCTCTGTGTTAAAGAAAATTTTAAACGCTATTGTCTCCAAAGAGGATGGTTTTCTAGTGTTTTTACATTTGTATAGGTTGCATTTGAATGAATAACACAAACTAAAGGAGTAAAGTATTTGAAAATATGGAAAACGAACAAGAGGTTACCAGTTTGATATAACGCTAAGGTCTGATGTATCTGTAATTGAGTGTTATTTAATATTCGCACGTTAAGCCTCAGAATAATATCACAGCCACGTACACATCTGTCATTTTATTAAGTCTGGCACGCTGTGAAATTTCAGCTTGATATTCCGCCGGACAGCGTGTCAGGAAGAAAAAAAATATATACTTGGCCTTATATTATTTTTATCCACAGGATATCCGTTCCTAAATTAATTTGAAATTAGTATGTACATAATACAAAATCTAGATATATCGGTCTCATGAAATTTATGAATATTATTTACGGTTGAAAAACTCATGAAGCGATAAAATTCAATCGAGATTCCTTGGATTTTGGAAGCTATTGCAAGAACGTGATGAAAAAGTGTATAAATAGGGAGCTTCTAGAGTGTCTCGATCATCATGGCTTGATTAGCGGCAGGCAGTATGGTTTCCGACTTAACGTAATACGTCATACAAATGTGGAGTAAAATCATTGAGTTTCCTGATAAGGCTCATGTCTTTGGTTTTCGATCAGCTGTGGGATGCTGCCCTCTTAGGCAAGCTTCCATCCTATGGCCTTCCTGAGAAGCTTTGCAGATATATAGTTAACTTCATCTTCGGCCGCACATTAAATTCTCGAGAGCCTCTTCCTTACCGACAGTATTGGCTTCATACGCATACGTGCCTTTCCTTATGCAGCTTAACATCCTGTATCTAGTCTTCATGGTTGTAATATTTTGACGCACATCAGTCCAGGAATATTTGAGCGCCAACGTTGCTTTCTTTTTTGACGATGTGAGCTGTCTTGAAGCCTCCCGTGCTTCTATCATCCTTGGTTGTAACCATGAAGACTAGATATAGGGGGGTAAGCTCATAGAGTGGATGTGAGATCAAAAGCGTAGAGAATGGAGACAGGTTATCTAGTGTAGCCGGAATGTATTTCACGTACTAAATTTTGCGCTAAATATGCAGAAGCACGAGTTATATAATCTTACACAGACATCGTTGCCAGAATTATCGACTATGTACCAATAATGTTTTCAAACCTCCCGTGTTTCTACCATTCTTGGTTGTAACCATGAAGACTAGATATAGGAGGGCGAACTCATAGAGTGGGGGTGCGGCCAAAGAATGAAGGCTGGCTATCTACTATAGCTATTGTGTCAGAAATGTGTTTAAGGTGCTGTGCTCTCTCTCTCTATCTCTATCTTTCTCTATCTCTCTCTATCTGTCTATCTATCTCTCTCTCTATTATATATATATATATATATATATATATATATATATATATATATGTATATAACTTGAGACGTGGTCATTGTCGTCTAGACCAGTTAGGTGAAAAATTAAAGCTTCCGCCTTTTGTTGGGTACTTCGACAAAATTTAAGCAAAGAGGACTCTTTATACTTTTTTTAATTCTCTCTAGCTTTCAATGGACTTTGCCATCATCATCAGGAGCTGCAATTACAATGATAACAGTAGCAACAAAAGTGTAAAATGAATTTAAATTGACTCAACTTACAGTAGTATGTGAGGATGTTGCTAATTGTTGTTTACGTATAGGATGAGGGAAACGTCCAGCAACATGGTGAGAGCTGGATAGATGGTACAATGGTCAAAATTATATAAAATATGACAAGAACAAGTTAAAGACAGATTAAAAATTATTTAAAAACATTAGAGCATTACATCGTGAAGCCACTTGATGATTGCACAAAATGGTGGTCACACACGCCCACAATTCGTTCCATCTTTCAACACAGACATTGACAACCTTCGGCCTTCTGTCAAAGGGTTCATCTCACTCATTATTCCATGACCACCATTTTGTGCAATCATCAAGTGGCTTCACGATGTAATGCTCTAATGTTTTTAAATAATTTTTAATCTGTTTTTAACTTGTTCTTGCCATATTTTATATAATTTTGACCATTGTACCATCTATCCAGCTCTCACCATGTTACTGGACGTTTCCCTCATCCTATACGTAAACAAAAATTAGCAACATCCTCACATACTACTGTAAGTTGAGTCA